>VZTE01003922.1:26228-75248 GCA_013397775.1 Eulacestoma nigropectus
CACCCCCAGCACGCCCCCGCCGCCGCGCGCCCCACCCGACCACCGGCCCTGCCGGAGGCCCCCGTCTGCTGTGGCTGCCGCAGCACCGAAGCGCCCCGCGGCCTAACCGGGAGGCGAGGCCGCCCCGAGGTGGGGGGGGTGGGGGTTGTGCGCCTGGAGGGCCCCCCTGCGCTCCCCATGGGCCTCTGCAGGGGTCGTTGGAGCTGGGGCGAACGGCCCTTGAGCTGTCCGTGCGGGTCTTTAGTGCCTGTCAGGCGGCGGCGGGGCGCCCGCGGCTCCTCACGCCCTCCGGGGCCGTCTCCCCTCGCACTGACCCTTGTGAACTCGCTCGTCCCCTCCCAGCCCAGGGGGAGCGCCGCGGTGAGCCCCGCTTCGAGCACGCCCAGCCCTGTCAGGTTACACTGACCGAGGAAGGAGGGAGCTCCGAGCCTTCTTCCGCGCAGGCAGCAGGGTGTTGGGAGCAGCGGTGACCGGCAGTGTTTGACTGGAAAGGCCTTGGCAGGCTGAAGAGAGCATCGATCAGAATTGTGTACGTTTGATATTGATCCGAGACAAGTAGTTTCAGTGTCAACAGGGCACTTACGGCTCTTTCAGTTCTCTGTGATTGCACTTTGAAATGGGACAAGGTGTAGGCCAAAAGGAGGTGTTGCCAAGTAGTGCTTCTGGAATAAAAAACCACGTTTTCCCCAGTAACATTCAGTTCAACGTTCCTGGTGTGCTGCTTTTACTGTAATTCTTGAACATCTGTTTGCTTGGGTGGGTGGGGAAAGGACTTCTGAATTCTGATTATATTTCTCTAACTTCTTGCTGCTCATTCTATTTTCTTGCTTCAGGAGCTGACTTGGGCAAGTTCCTGGAAAGTACGTGTGAATTTTTTTTCTTTTCTCATAACTCTGCTGGTTGCTTTTGTTCTTAAGAAACTCTTTAATAAAGACAAATAATTTGCTGTTTTGTGAATGGAGCATTTGGTTGATGCACAGTGTGATAATTGGAAACCTTTGTAAGCAAAATTGGTTGCAGTTGTCACCAACAAAAGCTTTGTTTTGGTATTTTTAAGTTCTGTTATTGGGTAGCGACTGCAGTAGATAATAAGAGCATTATTACTACGAGATGTTGGTTTTCTTGCTATGCGCTTGAGTAGGTATCCTTTGAGCAGTTAGCTGATGCCGGCGTGAAAATGTGTGACCTAACTGATCCTGAGGGTGCCAGCAGAGATGCTGGACTGTCCATGGGGCCTTCTACACCTGCTTTGCTCCCTAGGTTCATGTAGTTGTACCAGTCAATTGATGTCAGTGGTTGCGTGTTGGTGTTAATTTCTCAATGAATGTGTGATATTAAAAAAATGAAGTTTGTCTAATAGTCAGCTGGATTAAAGAGAAGCAGAATTTTAACGCTGGAAGTTGGATGTCACCTCTTACATTGAGACTTTGATAACCCATTTCAGTATCTGACAATAATATTGTATATAAGTACTGGAGTTGAATGATTTTAAGAGCTTCTCAGGCTCTCCCAGCCCTGGAATACAGGAATGTGCCTGGGGACACCTGGACTCTGTATTTCTTTTAGGGCCTTTTTCTGAATGGTTTATTGAGCATGTCTTTTAAAGCAAGAGCCTAGAGCTAAAATGTAATGTGGTCTTGGAGCAGGAATGATTTGTTTCACAGGGTGCTTATGAAAAAATTTGATACCACAGTAAAACCTTGGACTCTTGCAGATCCTCTTTTTGTTACAGGTGTAGTTGATCTTGGGGATTGTAAAGTATCCTCAGGTGCTCCTATTAGCATTTTTGCTTGCCTTTCTAAAACTTACAGTAAACTAAAACTATGATATCTATGATTAGGTAAGTGAAAAAAATACTTGTAAATAGATAGTTGAGGGCTTTGTAATTAATTTTCTCCTTACTGTTTTACTCCTGGGTTGAGGAAAAAACTGTGTAAAAAGGGAATGTGAAGAAGGTTTTGGGGTTTTTAAGGAATTGAGACTAAGCACCACTGTATCTCTCTGCTGAGGCCAGTTGTCTGAGTGAAGTTCTGTCACAAACTGGAGTTCCTCATACCTGCAAGTAAGAAAAAAATTTGGCAGTTTTTTGAGATGTATAGATACTTCATTAAAAAAAAACAAAACAAAACGACCCTAGATGTCAAGAGTCCCATGGAACGCCTTGTTGGGACAGCTGAGTGGCTGAAGGCTTTACTGGTACTTTTCTCTGCTGAAAGATCTTTCTATTTAAACCTAGAAGGGAAAACACTGGTTCACAGTAACTGATGAAGATGAGCTGGGCACTATGATCTGTGCCTTCCCCTTTGCCCTCTCCATTTATTTATCTATTTAATTACTAAGAACATGAAATTTGATTTTGCCCACTTTTTTCTGGTCTTGTAAGTTCAGGTAACTGTCATATATATGTTTCTTATTCTTTCATTGAGGTCTTTAAAATTCTTCCTTAAGACATTTTAAAGTATGGTATTAAGTTCTCTCATAGTCTGATTTAGAAAAAAAAAAATCAATTTCCAAGCATTTTTTCTTAATTTTTCTGTTTTTCTTACTTTTTTTCCCCTTCAGTGCTTCTGCTTAAAGATTAGTGGAGAGAAGCTATATTTAATTTATGATAATAGGTAAAGCTGTGGGGCAGAGCAAGGGAGCCTTCTCCCTACAGAGCTTGCTAGAGATCCATTGGATGCCTTGGTGAGGAGAAACATATTTCTTTGTTTATTGAGGAAGCATTTGCCTTGAAAGAGGCTCTTTATTTGTGTGGGTTTCTCATCAATTTGTTTTAATTCATACAGTGACATTTGAAATCCAAGGTGTATGAAATGCAGCAGGGGGATGGGGTTTGCTTTTATGGGAACAAAGTCAGTTTTCTGCCCAGCTTAGCCTCTCCTTTTGTCTCTTGCTCTCAACTCCAGAATGTTTTTTTTTTTTTTGTTGCACAAAGGATCTGGCTTGAAAATCACCAGAAGTGAGAAAACTTAGAAAGTTTGCTCAAGATGTGCCAAAGTTATGGATGGAACTAAAAATTAAGTGCTTTAAGTGACAAAGTCTGTACGGCATTGGCCCTCTTGTGGTTGGTGGTAATATGTGTGTGGATATATATAACCAGTTCATCATGGGGATGTTTAATACCATTATTTTTTCATGTTTAGCTCAGATGGCAGCTGGGGATTGTAGCAGGCTGAAGTCTTTGCATTGCTTTCGTAGGAGCTGAGATCGCCACTGTGTGTTCATTACAAAATGTGTCCACATCTCTTTTTTTTGCAGAAGGAGGGCTTTCATTCCATTTCCTCCAAAGGTGATTAAACATTCCATGAATTTAGACACTGTAGAGATGGCTTGATGTCTGCATGGGAAACTAGCCTGCCACTGAAATTTTTATCTTTGTCTTTTTTTTTTTTTTTTTTAAAGGAGAGGATGCATAGCATTGTTTTGATGCATCTGAGGTTTTTTGCAAGCATGAAATCAAAGTGTGTTTTTTCAGGAGTGAGCCTCTCTTGTAATCCTTAAAGCTTATAATATATAGAAGCTGGATATGTAGACCTCAGGATTATAGAGAAAAGCAGAAGGAATCGCGTGAGCTGTGCGGGGTTGTAGAGTGTGTAGGTCAATGAAAAATTTTGATGGATATTTAGAGAATTGTTTTAAAATACTGCCTTGCTGACTATCTTTTGGATCACTTACTAATTTCTGATTGTCTCAGCTAGTTATTAAAACTGTGCATTATCATCATTCTCTTTGGCTATATGGTTAAAAAAATCCAGGGAAATAAAGAACAATTACTTGATGGCTTTAGTAGGCCTGCTTGGTATATGTAGTTTGTCATTAAAACAGATAAACAAGCTTACATACATAGTTACAAAAAATGGTTTGAAAAATATTTTGGTACTGTTAAATATTAGTTATTCCAGTAAAAGTAAGCATGATGCATTGCAGTTTGTGAAGTGTTTTGTTACTTGAAATTTTGTCCTTTTTATTCAGTAGAGAAATACTTGTTTCAAGTTCTGGTTACAGTGAAACAGGTTTTTTTATGTTCCTTCTCTCCCTGGCAATAAATGTAAATTGCATTCTGTTAGTAGTATTTTATGATAAAGATACTGGCTTGTGTGACTGGGAGACTCAGAGGCTGTAGATGTCCATGGGTAGATCAGTTTGGGTGAAAGCAGGTGGGATCCGTGTGTGGTAGTGTGTCCGTTCAGACTGGAAGAAACAAGGAAGAGATACGCTCTGTACACTCTGGAGATGACTTTGGGTGAAGTTTTGAATTTGCGTGCCTTCAGCCTTAGAGTCAGAATGTCGTTTGGCAAGGAGTTGGTTTGACTGGCAAGTAGTGGATTTATAAACTGATTTTTTGAGCCACGTGTGTTAGAATCCAAGGATGATTTAGTTGGAACAGCCTTTGGTGGTTGTCTGCTCCAGCCTCCTGCTCAAAGCAGGGCTGACGTCAGTGTTAGACTGTGTGTTACAGAAAGTGAGTGAGACTGATCATGGAATAGCATATGGCAAGGTTTTTATGTAAAAACATTTCATAACTTAATAAATCAGAGGCCCCATTCAACCACCACTAAAACCAGTGGAAGCTTTTATGATAGGCTTAGTTAATGCTGAATCATCTGCATATGTGATTTTCTGTTATACTAAGTTTTAAGTGTACTAAGGCCAGGATCAGGCTAACATCACAAGTCGATTTACAAAGATATGGTTCTTAGATCAAAACAAGTGAATTTTTTTAGCAAATTTTGCAAAAATTGATAAGCTGTTAAAAAGTATTGTAGTTCATATGTAGTATGCAGTCTGATACACATTCTTATTCTCTCTGTTACAACATTTTATTAAACGCTCTCTGTTGAATGTTTGTTTCCTGAAGTATAGGATGTCTCAGAACTGCATGGGCAGGAAACCTTAAGGAACAGGGGGAGAGGGGGGGAGAGAATTTCCAAAGCCCAAAGAAGCTGCTTATTTAAATGACATTTTAAAAACGACCCCCTGAACCCTAACAGCGACCCAGATCTGTTAATTCAGTGACTGTTTTCAGTGAATGTAGTCTGAAGCTGTGTTCTTCCACTTTGAAAATATGTATGGGCTATATAATGTGTGTGACGAGTGGGAGAGAGGTGCTGCAGTGGGGTTTTGGTTGCATTCAGTCTGGCTGCTGCCTTGCTGGGGAGCAGGTAGACAGACTTGGCATCCTCATCCGTAAGGCCTTGTGGAAGGGCACAGACAAAATATTTATCTACCAGCAAGTTTTCCATGTATGAGGTAGACAGCTGTGGAAGTGATTTTTAGCTGGAAAGTGAGCACTGGCAGGATTTTGGGATAGAATTTGGAATGAGAAGCGGTTGTGTTCCAGCCAGTGGCAAGGCTGAGGGTGTGGTTCCCTGACTCTGCTTGGAGCTTAATCGCTGGTGTCTGCCTTTGGCTGGGAGTCTGGTAGTAAAGGTGGAGGTCACACTGCATTCTGGTGGGGAAAGTGGGAAAAGTGTTCACATTTGGCTGTGTGCAGGTGAAGCAAGAAGTGGATGGCTCTCCAGCCTACCTCTAACCATCAAGTTCACAACAGTGGGTAGGAAAGGAGGAGAACATCTGGAATTGTGTTACTTAATGTAAATTTTTCTTGGGTTTGGTTATTAGGTGTGTAGGTCTTGTTAGTCTCTTGTGTCTCATTCTGTCCTTGAAGGGCTACTTGTATTTGTTCTTGACCAAGGTGCAACATGTTGCAAGGTGCGGTGCTCCGTAAAGCTTTAAGTGGATCTGTGCAGTGAGCAGAGGAGTGCCAATTTGAAAGTGCCATTTGAGGTAGTCATGGACAATTTTTGATCAGAAACTGCCGAGAGATTGAAATACTTTTGCAAGGGTTGGAAAATTCACTGCCTTTATCAGGAATAGGGTTTGGTAAGCCATAAGGGACTCCTGTGACTTGTCTGGCATCTTGTATAATGTGACTAATAGATTTTTTTTTTTTGACTTATTTTCTGTTTAAGCTAGAACATACTTCTTAGAAAATCATTTCACATTGACCTAAAACCAACTAACGTTGTTGATTATCTCTGAATGTCTTGCTTCAGTCCCTTCACTGAATAAACTTGGGTCTTCAGATGTTTTTACCTGAGTGATCATTTACAGACTAAGATACTTAATATTTTCTCAAAGCTCAATAAATAGAGCTTTAGTATGTTGTTGGTGTTTTTTCTCCTCACTGTAGTGTATGTCTGTCAGGTTCTATCAGTTTTTGAACACCTGATTTATCAGCTCTTTTGCCTCTTACAACAGAAAGGACACCATATCCCTTCAGTGGTAAAATTTGATGTATATTTACTCTGCATTTTCTTTTTCCTGGGTTAAGTGGTTTTTGTTAGCTCTTTTAGTCAATGTTGTATCATATATTCCTTTTCAGTTGATTATTGTCATAAATCTCAGTATGGTTTCAGGACTGTGTTTTTCTGGAATAGTCTTGCATTTCGTATATATCACCTGTGTTTTCTGCTTGTGAATCTCTTGACTTTGCCTTATTCAGTGCAACCTGGTATACTGGACTGAGTCATTGAATATTTCATAATGGTACTATTGATGATGTGTCATTTTCATTATTTACCATATCCACATTTGTCATCCTTAGGTTTTAGAAGTTTTGTGGGCCAATGTTACAGACTCTGTAGAAGATAGCTTCTTACCTTTTACTTGGTTTTGAGAATTTTGTCTGAGATGGCTTATTGTAGATTCTTTAGAAGAGAAGAAAAATTAGATTGTGATGATTTGAGACTTTTTGTTTGGTTCTGAATGAGTTTGTCCTTTTTAATGTTCTAATGAATTGAAATGTCCTGCAGAAGTTAAAATTTATCTACTTGCTCAAGCAATGACATTTCTGCTCTTACAAAACTATATTTTGATTGACTGTCTTCCATAAATCTATGTTGCCTGGCCTTAATTATGTCAGTGTCCTTTAATCAGTGTTGTCTGCTTTAGCCAGTGATTAATATCAGACAGGTAGTGTAGCCACCTGAGTCATCCTGTTTACCATTGTACTTCAAAGATGGCTTGCATACAGTTGTGGATCATCTTTAATATTTCAAGAATTAGAGAAAATCAGCCTTAATTATTCAGTCAACCTGTTAATTTTTTTAAAAACACAGTTACTGGCACTGACATTAGCTCTAGTAGCTGTCTGTGGAATGTTTTTTTGCTTGTGGAAGGTGAAGTTTTGTCATCTTGATGTAATGTTGCTGTTGAATGGTGGAGCACTGCTGTTAAATTCCTTCTCTATGTTTGTTTAAGGAGAAACTATTTCCTTGCACTTAAGTCTGCTCATGTTGGATTTCTGTTGTGTTCTTTGGGTCTCAAATTTTCATCCAATTTCTAGGTTTAAAAGACTGTTTCAGAACTACCTTGAAAGGAAAGGATACTTTTCTTCCTAAACATCTCTGATCAAAGAGTAGACCATTTCAAAATAAAACAGCTGTGTATAGGAAGGATCAGTGGTATATCTCTTAGGTTTCCAAAGTTAATAAAAAACCTAAGCAGGCAGCGGCCCCAAAGCTATACGGTGGTGGTTTTTTTGTTTTGTTTTGGTGGGGGTTTTTGTTGTTGTTTGGTTGGTTTTTTTGGGGAGGTGCGGGGTGTGGTTTTTTGGGTTGTTTTTGGGTTTTTTTGTCTGCAGAAAAGATTAGATGGGCAGACCTGAATGCAGCCATTGCCTAGATTTAACTTGGAACACTAAGAATCTCTGTCTCGGTAGTCTCTACCCAGAACAGCAGAACGTCTTGGTGAGATAGATTGCCATGGGCTGCAAGCTGAGAGAATTCTGTAATGGAAATGTAGGAATTTAACATTGCCTGAAAATCTTAATGCCGGTGCCCATCAGTAACAAATGAACCTTAAATGGCAGTTATGTGAGGTTGAGCAAAGTCTGGAAAACATGGAAGTTTTGGTCTTTCAAATCTCTGAAAACAACTTTTTGTCTAGATATTTATTAGCTAGCTGTATGTTTTAAATAAAATACCAGCGCTTATGGGCAAAATGTGCCATAGTAATTGTAGACCTTCAACTGAAACATCTTACGCATTTTAACACAAATCTAGCCAGTAGAATCAAGTTCTGGCTTGTGTCTTTAGCAGATGTTTGAGAGCTTTAATATATTTGTAAGGTACTAAATAGTGAGCTTGAAAAATAATTTAAGAAACTGCAAGCTTGGTAAAATAACCATTGTTTCTAAAGTGAACCAGTGAAATGAGTGTTGCTAATGGCAGCTTCTGCACGTATAATATTGCCTGTTAATTGTGAGTGAAAGCCACTTAAAGGCTTCATGTTATTGGATTACAATTTGTGTCTGTTCAGACAAAAAGTACTAAGCAGCTGATAAAATAGAGGTTTTTCCCCCCCTTGCTAGCCTACAGGTTGTTGGTGAGGTTGATGTGATTTCTTGTCTTTTCATTCCTGCATGCTGATGGCAGGCTGGTGGCTGTGGTATCACTCCAGGAAAATGGGGTCCCAGTTCCAGTTTACGAACCAATTCAATTTTTCCCAAAATATGCAGGGAAATCCCAGCTGTTTGTAGGGTTGCACTGGCACCTTGATCAAGTATTGACCTTATTTGAACAAAACTTTGGAGAAAATGTTCCTGTTTGGAGGAGTGGTGGGAAGCATCAGGTAGCCTTCTTGGCCAAGCAGTAGTGTTAGCTGGCCATTATCAAAATATTGCCTCAGTTTCTCGCTTCAGCTTGAGGCTGCCCCTGTGTGCTCTCTGCCCATGTAAAATCTGTGGCTGTGGAGATTCCTCGATCAATTGCCATTGATTTGGAGAAAACCTCGACTCACAAAACTAGCTGTTCAGAAAGGGGCTTTTCCCTCATCAAATTATATCAAGGAGGAAATGTTAGGTATATATTATTTTTGTAATTTGCCATCCTTGATTAATAAGGAAGCAGCATCTTAATAAGGACCAAAATCAACATTTCAGTTATTAATATTGAATTTTAAGACCCAAGAAAGTGATCTAGATAATAAAGATGTGATAAGTTCACGCCTTTTGCTTAGGCAAAATGGTTGAATTTGTGACCTGATCATTCATTCCCGTCTCCTAATTCCTCATGCTTTCTCTTGCTCCACCCTGACTTTTGCCTCCTGTGATTTGAGAGCTGCCCAGTCCACTCCAACTTGCCTTTCCAGTTAGTACAGCTTCTCCTGCGTATGAGCCAGGTGTGGTGTGCAGTCACTGTCAGAGGTTCCTTTCAGGTCGACTTCCATGCTCTCCGCTTCTGGCTGCCACTTTGAGAACCAGCGGAAGCAGCACAGGGTTTCCACTCCCTCTGTTTCATCTGCTCTGATGTGGCTTAGTGTTTTCCTCTGGTGCACTTGCTGTCTTAGCTTTTCTGAGCCTTTTCCCTGTTCTCTGCCCTCCTCCTCCCAAATCACTGCCCATTTCCAGGGTGCCTCTTGTCCAACATTTTTCTCTCAGCCTTGCCTGTAATTTCTTTTTCGTGTGCATTTTATTTCTGGGTAATGTTGTCTATTCAGTTCACCTGTTATGCCTATTCAGATAATCTGCACATCTGTTTTATTCTGTTTTGGTTTTTGGGGGGGGGATGTATTCAGTACACTTTCATTCACTTACGATTGTCTTGTTTTCAGTTCAAAATTCATACAGTCAGCACTTATAAGAATGGAGTAACTTACCTGAATGCAATACAGAACAGGAAGAGTTCACAAAGCAAAGTGTAGTGGCCAAAATGAGGGATAGGGAAGGCCATTTAGCAGCTCACTGTGATGAGACTAGCATTCTTGTAGGTAATAAACTGCTAACCAGTCTAGTAGAGAAACCTGACACAGCATCCTCAATTTTTTGGGAAGGTAATGTGGAGGCTGAAGAGTGGGGCCTAGTGGGTCCAGAACCAGTGAACAGCTTGATCCTAACTGGTTTTTAGTGCTTTGTCCTTGTATCTGATGCTTTTCAGCTGTGTTTTCATTGCAGTTTAACCCTCAGTGCCAGCCTTTTTTGGTATTACTGGTGCTAGACTAGCTTTGATGTTAGGAGTTAAAGATCCCAGGTTTTCTGGTGATGCACATGGGTTGATCTGAAAACTCTCCACCCCACCCCACCCCACCCCCAGCAGAAGCATTACAGGCATTGCAGGAAGTGGAGGGACAACCATCCAATTAAGGCTACTAGGAATTGTGTTAGAGGCTTGTCTCTGCCCAAGTGTGCATGATGGTTTACTTGAATTGCCCACATTATTTTCACCTGTGGCTGCTGCATATTGTCTTTGGGTAACTCACCTTTTATTTTGATTTTCAGAATGGTGAATGGATATACCTTGAATGTTCTAATGAGCTGTCAGCTGCTTCAAAAAGGCAACTCAGATCAGACCAAAATGATCTCAGATTAGGCCTGTGAGAATATCTGACTATTTTTGTATTAGCTTTTGGTGCAGGTAGTAGGGATAATTCCATTTCATTGTCTAGAATTATTGTGAAAATAAAAACATTAGGATTTGTATATAAATAACTTTGTGTATGGGACAAAGAGGATATGGCATGTCGTTAAAGTACATAAGCCAAACATTAGTTGATGGGTTTAGGCTGCAGGGAGTTTTATAAGCATTTGTAATCTTATGCCCAAAATATTTGGATAAAATCTGCTCAAGCAGTTTTAGCATATTTGGTTTTAGTATGTTTTGTCATTTTCTAGCTTTGAGGGTCTTGATTTATTTTCTTTAATAACATTACTTCTGTGGCATATAAGAAAAGAAATGTTACCTTTGTTTAGTTTTGTCTTGTTTTCTTCAGTAACTAATGCCCTTTCCACCTCTGTCTCCCCAGATTTTGTTTTTTTTTTCATCACCTTTTCATGCAAAGTATAGACAAACTCACGAAGTTCCTTATTTAGTCCCTGCATCTGTTAAGGGATATGGTTCTGATACAGCAAAGTTCCCTCCCTGCCGTTATGGGTTCTCAAAGTCTAATCAGCTAGTGTCTGCAGATGGTGCTTCAAATCTTTTTTTTTCTTGGGCTTTACCTCCAGTGTGTTTGGTTTTTAAAAAACCAAACTATCTTCCTCTGCAGATTTGGATTTGGCTGCTGCTGGAAGGAAAGAAGAGCTGTATTCATTGGGTGAAAAGACGCTTCTCCAGAGCTGCCTGGGCTGGACTTGGTCCTGTTAGGGAAAATTCATAGCCTTACCTTAGTCTTGTTCTTTCCCTCCTGTATGGCTTCATCTGCTCTTATCCACACACTCTGGATGTGTAGGAACTTGACCTGAGCTTTGCTAGTGTCTGCTGGACCTACCTTGGCTAATATCAATGAAAGTAGTTGAAGTCTTAAGTTATGCATTTATTTTGCTTAATAAACCAAGACTGAAAGAAATACTGTCATTTGCCTGCAGAATTTTGGAGGATGTTGTAGCATTGGATGTACTCGATCTTTAGAAGGCTTATTTTTCAAGAATGAGCAGTGGAAAATTCTTGAATACTCTGCCACTCAGCTGGCAAATCTGTCTTGCTGTAATTCTGGTGGGGTTTTTATCCTCTTGTAATTGTCAGGAAGTGGCAATTCTGTTAATTAAGCATTACTGTTCTTAGAGAAGAGGATTATGCATCAAGTTCTCCATGTTTGTACAAATTGTTTCCTCAGACATCCTGATCCAGTGTCCTGTTTGAGCTGTTAAAAGAGGGATTTAGGGAAGAAATCTTCATGCGGTTGCTCCTATATTAGTAAATCAGTATGTGTTGGAGAGCTGAAATGGATTCCTTAAAAAAAAATTTCCATGTAGTCAATTTTTTCACTTTGCATGACCAGGTGTGCTTTTGTATTTTGAGTTAATCTGTGAAGGGCTATATCAATCCAGCTGTTTTCATAATAAATATTTTTATTTTTCAGGTTCACACTTTTTAAAAAAGAGGACTAGAACAGGAAAAAATGGCAGCAGAAACTCAGACACTTAACTTTGGGCCTGAATGGTAAGTCTCGTCTGTTTTGTCAGACTCCAGAACTTGTCTAAAAGGAATTTTTTTCATTTGGAGCAGAATTAATTATGGGACTGAATGGGATAGAATATCTTTGTTGTTTCGTCCTGCTTCACCTCAGTCTCTGGCCTGTGATCGAAAGCAATATTATAAAATTAGTCTTCACTTTGTGGATTGGCATTGTGTGTGAATTGAGTTGGATTTTGTGTTACGTTAATGCGTAATATTTACCTTGCTGCCAGGCATTTGAGGGAGGAATAATGTTTATGATCTCAGAGGTATGCACAGAATAATTGAAGATGTGCTTATCCAGTCTTTCTATGTGATGCATGTTAATAAGGAAGTTTTAAACTCTCCTCACTATACTTACATCTGTAGCTAAGCAAGCTTTTTCTTTTCCCACTTTTAAAAAACCCAAGCCCTGTATGGAATATGGTAAAAGTGAGTTTCATGTCAGTGTCCTGCATGTTTGTATTGAAAAGTGTCAGGAAAAGAGAGTTATTGGGTTCCAGGGAATCCATGCTGTCATACAATTTCATCAACTGTTAGTTCTAGAGCATGTCTGACATGCATTGTCCTGGCTTTTCCTGAAGACCAAGTGCACAGGTGTGATCATTCAGTGTTTGTTTCAATTTCTTGTTAAAGTATTGGTGATTTCAGTTACAAACAAGAATTCTGGGTGGTGTGGTTTCTGAAGAGTGATTGATCCCCAAGTGTGTGAATGGGAATGTGGAGTGGTTATAGGAAATGCATTTGCTGCATAGCATGTGGTAGGACTGTTTCTGGAATAACACATTCACTTTTGCTGACACATTTCTATACACAATGTACAGAAATTGGAGAGGTTTCAGTGAAGAAGTAAGACATGATTTGCAGCCCGTGAAACAATGGGAGCTCAGTCTATTTTGTTAGAATGAAAGAAGGTTAAAGAATGAATTTATCACTATCTATAAATATATCCACCAGGCAGATATCTTGTGCTGGAGTGCTCTTCAGTGTAAGAGACAGACATGATTAGATTCTTGATGGATTGAAGACAAAGTTATATTAAAAAAAGAAGAGGGAAGACAATTTTAAAAAAGCATGTATTTTAACAGTAACTTCATTGGTGTGTCATAGTGAGGGGACTGTCATAGTGAGTCTCCAGTTAGTTTAAAAACCAGATTAGATTATATATGGAAGCATATATTATACTTCAGTGAATTAGTGGATTTTTATTGGAATAATGGAACATAAGATTTATAAGTTTCCTTTTGGGTTGCCTTATGGTCATGTCTGTCACTTAAGCTGCTGTATCACTTAACAGTGAAACTCTGGGTCACGTTTGATCTGGATTGGTGTTGAACATTGCACTGAGCCATCTAGTCCTTTAAATAATTTTTCCGCAGGCATGATTTATTTGGAAGTGGTATGTAGAGGAACCGCCACGGGGTGGCACCCAACTAAAAAACTAAGATCAACATTTGACTTGCAAATGATTTTTTCCTTTTTGTTTAAAGAACAATAAAACAAATCGAAGCATGCTTCAATAATTAGGTGAATTGGTAGCCTCTGAATCACTATTTTAGTTTAGAGCCCCTTACCTTCCAAGGATTTTTTGATTGCTGAGAAGAGCTTTTATTGTTTTACTTGCCTAAGTTGCCCATCAAAGAGAATGTAAGAAAATGGGCAGGGTTTTGTTTCTTGACACACATATGCTTTGTAAAATGTTCCTCAAACTCAAAAATACAGAATATTTGAGTAGGTGAGGAAGTAACTGTATAGAAGGAGACTAATTCACCTGCAGAGTGGGAATAATGTACAACGGTAAGATGCTACCTTCAAGAAGTTAAGTAACTTACCTGTGTGGGATGGGAACAAATGTAATATGTAGTAATCTGCTATTAGATTTATCTGTTACCATAAATTAGATTGTCGCTTGCAGTATCTCTGAAGTAGAGTGTCACTATATTTTGTACATCTGGTTTTTTTAATTGTATTTTTTTCTTTCATTGATAGCCTAAATTAAATAGTATATACGCTCTAAAAAAAAGCCATTTATTTTAACTTGTGGAAAAAGGGATTTGTGGTAAGGAAGGATTCCAGAGACACAAGAAGAAACTTTGTTATAAAATTTACTGTGCTATACTGTTAAACTTCATGAAACATCTGAATAAACTCCTTCCTTAGCTTAATATTTGCTGCACTTTCCTAGCATGGTAAGAATTTTTCTTGTCGAAAAGAAGCTGTTGTCATTAAGATGTCCCACTGATTTGCGTGCAACCTGTGTAAACAGCTTAGGCAAGGCTTTAGGGAGGTATAGCTGGTTTGCTGTATAGTCAACGTAAGAGTTTTCCTGGGACAGGTTGAATTCCTTGATGTGCTCATGGGAATTTTTTTTCTTGCTTTCCTGCCTATGGGTAAAACGAGGGAGGCTCTTCCACTCTTCCTACTGAAGCACTGAGATTTAGAGTTTTGAAGTTAAACTGTTAATGTCTTTACTTTCAGTATTGTATTTATTTTGTTTGTGTCAAATCTGTAAATGTGCAGAGGGATGGTAGCACAGATGAAGATATTCTCAGTTCAGTTTTCTTTGCTTTTCTGCTTTCTTTTAGGCTGCGAGCTTTGTCTAGTGGCGGGAGCGTGACATCCCCTCCTCTGTCTCCGGCTTTGCCGAAGTACAAACTAGCAGACTACCGCTATGGGAGAGAAGAAATGTTGGCACTTTTTCTAAAGGATAATAAGGTGAGCAAGAAGAGAAGGATGGCTTGACATGTGTATTCCTAATGACAGTCTTGTGATTAGGAATAGTTGTTTGTATTTTGTGATTATGGACAAAGAAATCACGTATTCCTTGCAATCCCAGACTGAAGAGGGCTGGTTGTGGGGGGGTTTTCATGTGTGTGCTTGATTGCACTTTTATCGCATTCAGTATGTTTTTGGAGGTTTTGTTTGTTTGTATTTTTGTTTGTGTGTTTTTTGTTTCTTTGGGTTTTCTCCATTTTAGGGGTAACTTCCTGTGCCCCAGAGAACAAAAAAAACCTGGTTGCCACATTCAGTCCCGCTGCCACAGATGACTGTGGGTTAAAGTCTCCTTGCAGCTGTGCAGATTTGCTTGCCTCAGTAGGATTTTATTTAATGTAGTGCATAATAGTTGTTTGATTCAGCTACAAAGGCAGTAAATCATATGAGCAGATCATCTGAAAAAAGCAAGAGGTCTCTATTTATCCCATTTTAATTCACTTTAGCAGGTAACTAGCCCAATGAGAGCAGTCCTCAGGTAGCTCACTTCCTGGGCATCAGGACACAGAAACAATGACATGTAAGGCATAAGAGCGGTATAGAAAGTCAAGAACTTCCTTCTGGTTTCACTTCACATAAAGGTTCTCAGCGGTGTAAAAGATATAAAATTTCAGAGATCTTTCAGGCAAATGATTAATGCATTTTTCAGTTGTAAACATTGGGTTTTTCTCTAGATAGTGACAGTGGTTGGTTTATTGTTGCAACAGACCTGGAAGTCTGAAGCCTCCTGAGAGCCTTACCGTTCAGGGAGGGAGGGACTGCAAGAAATGATGTCAAGATTGTGTCTTGAGGTTGGAATGGAGATGTGCACACACAGCTTCATGGTCCTATCCTGTCTTGGCTGTGCTTACATTCTCGTACAATGCTGGGAGCCCTGCATTGCTTAAACATGGATTTAAGGGCATTGAATGTCAAAGATTTTTCTAGGTCTGTTAAGTGTGGTATAACTTAAAGCCGCGCTTTAACATGCAGAATTGTCCTATCCTACTTCAGGAAACTGCAATTTAAATCTTGATGTTATGCTTGAATAGGTCAGCCGGTCAGAGGTCGTTGTTTTTTGCAGTTTGTGTTATGTCAGATGATGCTGAGACCTCTGCTGTTGGGACTGATTCAAATCAACCCTCAAATATCCTGTGTTACAGGAAGTTCTCCAATCGTTATGAATGGTCCAAAAGAATATTTTCTTTCTATGTGTTTGCCAGAAGGGCATCATGATTAGAGTATGTCTTTGTTTTGATATCCACATGTTTCCAAGGTGTTGAGTGATTCTAGTTATGAAGACTGAGAGGACTCTTGAGAGTGGGTCTAGTCAGCTAGTAGATGTCAGCAATGTTTTTAAGCTGTTGCATCTCTGATTAAGAGAGACTGACTGAAAGCAGGAAGACTTCTAGCATATATCTAAATGAAAAAATGTCTTTAGTGTTATGAACTAAATATTTTTGAAGCAGTTGTCCATTGACATAATTAGAGCTCACTTGGCTGTATGTAATTGGAGCTTCTTATCCCCATTCTCAAGGTCACATCTATTGATGGAGCTTCTGATTCAAAATTAGTGTTAAAATTTATTTTGATTTAAATCATTAGTGTTCTCAACATGATCTATACATATAGTTTTGTTGTACTTGGCTTTTTTTGTGTGTTTTTTTTGGTTGTTTGGTTTGCGTTTTGTTGGTTTTTTTCCCTCTCCTAGTTGGTTGTAAATTGAAGTTGCTTACTTTAAATCAAATAAAATCTTTGTGCTGTACATGGTAGTTTTGTTAATTAAAAATCTGTCTATAAAAATGTGTTGAAGTTAAAAGCAATAGTTTTTAATTTACCAGATGAAATGTCACTTGATTTGGATTTAAGCTGCAGTGGTGTGTAAGTTTAAGTTCTGATGTCTGTGGCCTTGTGGGTGGGTGATGCTTTGGATGCCTTGTTTATAAGAATTTTTTTTTCTGAGGGTTGTAAATTTCCTGTGGAGCTATACCCATCCCCAGTAAAAGTTACTGGAAGTCCTGGGTGGATGGAGTCAGAGTTGGCAGAATAAAAATTTTTTGTGAATCAATGTATGTGGCATCATCCCTGAAGTGGAAATGCTTGGATGTAGTAGAATGCTCTTTTTCTTTTGTACAGATACCTTCAGACCTTCTGGATAAGGAATTTCTGCCTATTTTACAAGAGGAGCCCCTGCCACCACTGGCACTTGTACCTTTTACAGAAGAAGAACAGGTTTGTATATTTTTTAAAAAAAATCTTTAGATTGTTATTAGTGTAAAGACATAATAAAGAATATGCTTCCATTAAGAAAAACAATAAAATTTGAGATTAGTAGGTTTCAGAGTGTACTAGTTTGAAAGCAAACCTGTGGGAGATTCCAAGTCAGATCTACAATTTAATAGGAAAATTAAAATAAAGGTAATAGTACAGAAACTATGACTTAAACTGACAGAGTGAGAATATGACCTGACACCCTGTTGGTCAGGGGGGTGGTAGCAGTCCAATTAAATGGTGGCTGCAGTCCTGTTGGGAGTGATAGATGGAATTCTGTTGAAGCGGTGATCCTGTAGAAAGGTCTGGTCCTTCTCTGGAGGTCCAGTGGTGCATATTGAGCTGGTGTCCTCTGGGAATCCAGTGGTAGTGCTCTCCTGGTGTTCCAAGCCTCAGATTATATTTAGGTAGGAATGCTTGGTTCTTCACCCTGGGCAGAGCATCTCGCAATGGGATGATGTAATTTTGAGTCATGCTGGGAGACCTTGATGGCCCATTAACAGAGATAGCCCCCAGAGGGAGTTACCAGGGCTGAGTCATGGAAAAGATAAAGAACACTGCCCCACCTATTTTGACAGCTTATGAAGATGGTAGTAAAGTACATACTTTTGGTTACACCTTTTCATCGTAACCCAGGACACAGAGAAAGAAATTATGAAAGTGTACTGTGTCAGCATAAAGTTCAGATTCTATCCATGCTCAATTATTGTCTTAAATTTGAAAAAATATTTTTTCATACCATGTTCTATTGAAGGCAGGTTGTTAAATCCAGGATAATTGTTTGGGAAGTATTACCTATTTTTTAAGTATGCACCATTTTCAGATCAGTGACATTTTCTACAGTGTTTTACCACCTTCTCTTTGGTACCCATGGAGTCACAGAAGTGGCTAAGTTCTGTAGCCTCAGTTTTGTGTCCTTTAGAGAAGTGCTGAAGT
This sequence comes from Eulacestoma nigropectus, assembly GCA_013397775.1. Lineage (NCBI taxonomy): Eukaryota > Metazoa > Chordata > Aves > Passeriformes > Eulacestoma > Eulacestoma nigropectus. The sequence continues at coordinate 44,141 of VZTE01003922.1, forward strand.
TCTTGACTGTTAACATTTATTAAGAAGATGCGGTACTGTTAACTGCTCTGTGTATAAGGAGTTGCTTGTTTATTTCCTCGTTTAGGGTCTATAGGTATATAACCATACAGAGGTGGGCAAGATAAGAGTGAGAACAGGTGGTCCATAAGGATTCCATTTCAAGGATAACTGATCTGGGTAGTTTGAAAGCTCTTGCTTTAAATTCGATTCCTAATGCAGAAAACTGCCCTCCTTCTCTGGATAAATGCCTCTGACTTTTGACTCTGAACTGATTCCCTCTTTCTGGCTGCCAGAACTTTAGATTTTGCAGTTGCTCTCCAATTTGTCATGTTTCTTAGCACTTTTCTTACTTCATAATACTGCGGTTTGGTTTTTTTTGGTTTTTTTTCTAATAGGAAGCTGAGTATTTTTACTGACTTGAGTAATTTGATTTTTGCAGGGGTGGGTAGTGTTACTGTTAGTTTCTTAAGATATCAGAGCATCCTCCTTCCTTTGCCTGCCCCAGGCTGTTGTGTTCTTGAATTTTTCATTTAATTTTGTGCATGGGTGTTTTGGCGTATCCTCCTCACCTCTTCTGGGCTGCCTTCCTCTTCAGAGTTGGTCCGTATTTCTTGTGTCTCTGTAGGATACTGTCATTTCACACAAGATGCTAATGGTTTAGTTTTTAATCAGCAGATATTTGAGTTCACATGGATACACTGAAAGCACTTCATATCATAGTTAGTCTTAAAAGGCAACTGAGATTGAGACTATGCTTTTATGGGAAGTCTTGTCTTAGCTCCTGTTCTTGAGTAGGAAGAGAAGGATTTCAGGCAGCAAGCCCCAGAAATGGTCAGCCAGACATATGGTAGCACACCTAAACGTTGAATCTTTGTGTAAATACCTTTGGACGTATTGTTTTGCTGATGCATAGTGGAGTCCTTCAGGAAGGACTACAGGCCTCTTACAGTTTGAGGGGATGCTGACTTTTGGTGATGGTCAAGCTACTCTCTGTGGGGAATAACACGAATTGAAGGCTGTGGTATTGAAAGTGTGCTGAGTACAGATGGGATGGTAAGTGCTTCTGAGCTTCAGGGATCGATGTGGTCCTCTGCGGCAGTGCCCAGTGTTTCACCAGTCTTGTGAACTCCTGAGGAGTTGGTGTGTACCATGTCACTGCTTTTTCCTACTCCTTTTCACCTGTAATCATACAGGAGCCTTTAAGCAGCTTAACAATTCTCTAAAATCTCCACAAAAATCATAATCTGAAAGAAGAGGTCTTTACTCCTTTTTAAGAGAGCTTTTCCTTTAATGCTTTCTAGGGACCCAGAGGATGTGAACAATCTGGTTTTTCACATCCTTTTTTTCCCATCTTCATGACTGAATCAAGGTACCAAGGGAATGGCATTTTTTAAGTTAGAAATTCTGGTGTTTGTTCCCCATGACATAACATCGTTTATGATTAAGAATCATGTTCAGAAGTGATCTTGAGGTGAATATTAGTGGATTTGCTGCTAGCTGTGGTGCACAAAAGTTCTTACAATTAAGATTGACAAAAGAGAGTTTAAAAGACCTTTTTATCCCCTTCGTGAATACTTAGGATAGAATGATCGTCTCAGAACCTGAGGGGCAGGGATATGGGAGTCCTTAGAGGAGAGGCTGATTAGAACACTGGTACTTTGGCATAGTGTTCAGTTGCAGATGAGCCTGTCAGGATTATTTTGGGCTTAGATTCAGAACAACTCCTGCTGTGTTACGCACCTGATGGCATTGCAGTTGTATGTGTACTGTGTCTGGGGAGAACTTGTTTCAAGCTGATTTAAAGATATATTATCTAGGGATGGATGACAAATCATGTCCGCTATATGAATTTAAACTTGAATGTGTTCAGTCTTGTACAATTTAATTAGATACTTAAGGCTACCGTGTTCTCTGTAACAGGATATGGACATGCTTTGGATGGAATTGCTGGTTCTTTTTATGTAGAATGTTACTTTCCTGATTATAAAGTTGCTGAGCTAACCTAGCTTCAACTGATTCACCTCGTATGATGTAATGTAATATAATATATTTATAATCATAGATTTGTCTAAGATGTGTTTCTAGGGTAGTGTCTGTTGAAGCAATGAAGGTTTCTGTAGATGGCTTTAAGAGGACTTTCCACCATGGAGCACTGGCAATGTGCAGCAAATGTTCCTTTCCCTTTCCCACTGCTCCCCTTTTACCTATTTGCATTAGGAAAGAATTTGGTTGTCTTAATCTTACCTGCTTGCACAGTAAGGGAGGCTCACATTCTTGCTGAATATAATGGAGATCCATTTGTGTCCTCCTTGCTTAATGTTCCTGACATTGTTTTCCTAAGACTTCTTCATTTGCTGCTAAAGCTGTTTTGCCGCAGCTTTGTTCTTCGGTGTGCTTTGTCAGCATTGGTCATTGAAGGAATACACTGATCAATAGTAGGGCAATTTTTGCTTTTTTGACTTTGCTTTTTTATTGCTTACTGTGATCTTGCCTTGTGGGTTGTTACCACTATGCCTTCACTGCAGCAGGCTCTACAGAGGGGAGGGAGAAGTTGCTCAGAGTTAAAGCAGACAAGTCAAATTTAAAATTATTGGAAAAGAAAGTAAGATTATTATTTTGTTCTTACTGGAAGAATAAGACATAAAAAAAATTAGGAATTCCCTATGCAAGACAATGATTCTGATAAATAGCTTAAATATGTTTTTGTAGTGAAATATTCCAGAACTTCACAAAAAAGCAGAAGTATCAATACCAGGAAAGGTGGTGGTTTGCTCAGAGGCAGGTGGAGGTGGTTCTTTTTGACTTGCTGTTGAAATGGTTGCTTTAAACTTTAGGAGCTAGCTCAGAAAACAGTCAGATTTACTGGAGGCTGACCTTACTATTTTGCTGTGCATGACTGCATTTTTTCTTTCCCCTCAAGTCTAATTAGTTACCAATTCTCTCTTGAAGGAAGATATACTTTTGTAGGGAGCACATATCAAGCAGTTTCTGAAATGTTTCTGTAATGTATTAAAACTCTTTTGAATGCCTGTTGGCTTTGGTGTTAGCGATTTAGATTTTAAATGGTATATAATTGCTTGTCTCGTTCTCTGAAGACCTTCAAAGTCATAGTAATTCCAGTGAGTTGATTCCTTGCCGGCTTTAAGTTCCTTTCAGGAAGCCTGATATAAGAGCTGTTTGGAGTCCTTTGCATTCTAATTATTCAAAACTTGCATTCAGAAAGTGTCTGTGATTTCAGGTTTCCTTGTTAATGTTTCTGAACGTGCTTCTGAATTCTTTGGCCCAGTTTTCCAAGTATTTGTGCTCAAGAGAATAGGGCCAGAGTTGGTTATAATTATCCATTCTTTATTGAAATAGCTTTTTCTTAAGCAATTGTTTCATATTAAGCTGAAGTTGAATTTTACTGATGTTTATTGTCTTATGAAAATGAGTATCACTTAAATTTCAGAAGCCTTAAGTACACTTAGTTTTTCCTAAAATATGTTACTCTCGTGATATATTTAGAGAATAAAAAGGCTTATTTCTGCAAAGGAGATTGGTAAATACAATTTTATTCAAGTTCTCTTGGTCTTTACATGTTCCTGCTTTGCTTAAGAAGTAAGTTTAGAATTGGTATTAATTATTGGTGTCAGGTATAGGCAGGTGCCAGTCTCTTTTTGGAACAGAATGTGTGTTTAACACTGCTGATGTTCTGATGGCTTCTGTGCTGGCATCACTTGATAAAAGAGTAGGTGTTCAAATGCTTGCTTCAGAGCATAGAAATCTCAGCTAAATAACTTGGAAATGCTAATACTGACCAAGATCCTTATAGAGACTGCTTCAGCTCACGTGTGCATGGAATCCTTTTCCTTTCTAGTATTAATTGTAGAGAATTTGTAATGAACACAAGGAAAACAAAGCCAAATTTACGATAATGGTAAATGTTTCTGGTTTTTCTTTTTGTTTTGTTTGGTTTTTATTGGGTTTTTTTGTGTATTTGTTTGTGGTTTCTTTGTGAAGGTTTTTCCAGTCAAATCTGACTGTGACTCTTTCTTCTTGGCAGAGAAATTTCTCGATGTCTGTAAACAGTGCTGCTGTCCTGCGATTGACTGGACGCGGAGGAGGAACGGTAGTAGGGGCTCCTCGAGGTCGAAGTTCCTCTAGAGGTCGAGGTGAGCTGCCAGTGGGATGTGCTGCAATGTATCCAGGTGATCCAGGTTAAAGCTGCTCAGAGATATTAAGTGGAGCTTGGCTAGAGCCATGTGTTCTTACGCCCAATTTCTTTTTGCTTAAAGCTTTAAAACCTTTCCAACAAGGTGGTGCTGGAGAATGAATATTGTGTTTAGTGATGATTCTGCACACCTTAGTGCACAACTGGTATCTCTGTTTATATCCCTTTGCCAGGTTGGTGGGTGGGAAAGCAAAAGGGAGAGGTAGTTTTGAGGTGGGATATGAATTCTTTGCTTCAGAATTGTTAGAAATAACTTTTATTAAAAGCATAAAACCAATTTATAGGGAAAGAGTAGAAAAATCTATGAATATATTTAAAACATCAAGGTTGTAGTAGATTGTGTCTAGTGTTCTGAAAAACCATCTTCATTTGTAACATCCTGAACATAAACAGGAGAAGGTTAATGGAAAGATGTAATTGAATTTGGGAGACATTTGAGTCTTTCCAGTTTTAGTGCATCACTGTAGTTGATGTCTCATCCAGGATCACCTCAAACACTTGCAAATGAATTGATAAAATGTCCTGAAGCCATATTGCAAAATTCAAACCAAATTGTTAAACTCAGAATTTATCTTAGCAATTCCCTTTCAATGTGTGCACTTTTGTGAACTCTTTTTTGGGGGGCTTTATATATAAATATGATGGGTTGCATTTAGAATAGTAAGAAGCTAGTAACTTGGAAATACTGAGTAATTAACCTTGTAACCTCTGCCTTTGCAGGTGCTTAGGTGAGGTTTCTCTTAGAGCCCTTTTTAATTTAATTCTGCGTGTCCTTAACGGGTGATATTTTCAATAAGATCTTCAGAAAGCACTTCATATATAATTAGATGCTTGACCAGAATTTTGCTTTGACTTAATGTGTTCTCTCATTTCTGTTCTCATTCCTTAATCCTGCTTTCTTTTTAGCTTACATCTCTCCGATATTTGTAGATTGTTGTCTGTCTTCTTGTGGTTGCTTCCCAGCTAAGATATGAATTTAAACTTTCACGAGACTCTCACTAGATTTTCGTGTTGCTTCTGCTTCATTTGCCATTGTATTTGCACAAATGCTCAGGGTTTCATTTAAAAAACAATCATGTGCGTATATATAGATGTGTGTACTCATCTGGGAGTTGCTTTTTTGTTTTATTTTAGTGTGTGTATTTCTACCACCCGTGTTTCACTTTTGCTAGGAATACTTGTATTGGCTGTTTTTTTTAGATGCATCAAGACTTAATTCTGCAAATTAAATAATTGCTGCTTAAAATTTGGTGATTTGAGATCATACACCCACTAGTGTGCTCCCTAGTTTCAATATCAAGATACTTTGACAATTTCTAATTTGGCAAACCCTTTATTTTTGCTTTCTTTTGTCAAATATCTCTTTGTTTTCTTGCAGCACCATTAACAATGTCATCCTTACACAGTGAGCAGTGGGTTGTTTTTTAATTGCTCCCACTAGTTTCAATGAGGTTGTAAGGCTAAATGTGGCAGAATATGGCTTCTAATCCGGTAATTCTATTATTGAATGTACTTTTATGCATGACTGTTTTGTTTGGCAGTAAAATTTGATTCCTTACATTTTAGTGGACAGAACTTAAAATGTATGCAGTATTAAGATTGTTTGAAAGCTGCTGCACGTAATCCTGGTTTCCCATAGTTCATTTTAAGATTTGTTAAGAAGTACTAGCAAGAACTTTGTTGCAAAATTAATCTTTTTCGCTTTCTTTTTTATTTTATCCTAATTTGCCCTTCTAATGTTTTGGAATTGTTATATGGTTTGCTTGTTAGGCTTCTGTGACATTCTTCTGCTAAGCTGTAAAGGACACATTTTTGCAGTAAATTTCTTCAGCTTTTTGAGCTTTCCTTCTTTCCTTGATCCTGATTGCTGCTTGTTTCTTCCACTCTTCCCCTCTTCTTCCCATGAGCAATTAGTGTTGGACTTTAGGCATGATGAGTCTTCCCAATGTTTCTATATCTCTAGATCAAAGAAATTAAGGCTTCTGCCAGGACAAAATGGTACCATTTTCATAATTATACACATGATGCTGTTGTAGCCAAGGACTTTTTTCCCATAGTTATTTATGAAAATTCAATATAGGACTGTTGACATGATGTTTTGATTTACAAAAATGTTGCTTGTAAGTAGCAGGCTTTAAATGCAGTTTCGTTTTTTCAAGTTACAGTGAAAAGGCCTTGAAATTTCTTTGGAGTTTGTTCGCTAAATGAGTAGCCTCACTAAACAGTTGGAAAACATTTTTATTGCACTACAAAATTGCCTGGGTTCAAAAGGTTTTCTGGTGTTTTCCATGAACTTTACACAGTTGTATGCAACAAAGATGCTGCCGAGCCAGTGTGAGCTTCAGCTTTACCAAAATGAGATTGCTGTCTTGAAGGGACTTGTACCACCGCAACTTAAGAGAGGAATTTGCATGTGTGATTGGATTTGTTAGTGAAGTTCCTTCACTGAGGCACAAATCACGGAATTGTGTTCCAGCATCTGAGAACGAGAGGCAATCTGTGGTGGATTGGCAAGGGGAAGAAATGCTGGTAAAAGTGTTACGGGTAGAACTCTAAATGGGGTTAATTTACCAGTGTTTAAAACTGCAAGATAACACTCAGTAAATATTTTCTGAGTAGTCACCCCAACTTTTACTGACAATGCTTATGTTGCGATGATAAGAACATGGTTACTAAGTGGAAGTTGCTTTGATTTTTGGTTTGGTTTGTTTTTTTTTTTTTTTAAAGGAGTTGTAGTCTCTAAAGAAACGAAGTACTTGCACGTGACTCTGTTCTAATTGACTTGTTTTCCTGGGAGCTCCCTGTGGAGTGCAGTTAAGCCCTGTGCTTTGTGCTGGCAGGACTGGAATGTCAACATGCATGAATAAGAGCCTCAGATGAGGAGAGATTTAAATAGTCCCTGGAATGGGCTGTAAGCTTACAGACACTTTGTTTTGTAGCTGTTCTCCCTTTTGGTTAAGACTGTTATGAAGGGTCCTTTGCTTCCCATTAGAGCTCTTTCCCCATCCACCCTCTTTGCCCTTTGTAATCTGTTTTTGCTGCTGTTGGAAAGTGTGTCAATGGTGTGAAAGTGTAATGTTCTCATATCTAAACAGCAGTAGTTCAACTACAGTTATTCTGTTTTTCCCAAACAGTATTATGGCTGTGATTGTAGATCCTAAACTCCAGTTATGCTGTAATTTCAAGAATTTGCTTCTTGTATTCTGTAGGGTTTGTTTTTTGGATTTTTTGTTTGGTTTTTTGTTTGTTTGTTTTTGGGTTTTGGTAAATGACAATTAGAATGGCAATTTGTGCTGCTTCTTACCCTCCTGCTTGTCTCTTATATTTTTACTTCAATACAAACTTGTCTATTTTTCAGACTTGGCTGTTACGATTGCAATGTCCAGTGGATTGATGTCCTCATCCTGAGGTTTTTGAGAAATTACTGAAATGCAAATGACACAGTTTCTCCACTCAGTTCTTAAATGGAAGGGTTTATTTATTGACTTGGCATTCAGTACTTAGTGCAATATATGCACTTAGTCTGCTGCTTGTGTGCCAGGCATTTTTTTTTCGGAAGTGGCATTCTGTTTAAAATAAGCCAAGGAGTGCAGAAGCAGAATGTCAAATGGTGTGCTTACATGTGCAGTTGTATCCTCTCTGGAGGCATTTCTTATGCATTCTGTGACCAGCATTAGCTGTGTCCTAGTGTGCACTTTCAGGTCAGGCCCATCCACGAAGTACCTGCTGAATGACTGACTTTGCACACCACAGTTTCCCTTGACTGTCTGCTTCTCTTCTGTAGCTTGGTAGGATCTGTTTGATGTTTCCCACACCGTGGTCTGCTTGGTGTCTGCTGGGGCTGCACATGTACTTCTGCTGGGCATTGTTGGATGGGCCTGTGTTGTTTCCACACATGGACAAGGTGGCAACACAGCTAGGGCAGAGGTGGCTTCAGTAGTCCTGTCCAGTACTATGTGGTATCACTACAGCTGGCAGTTGAGTACTGTGACCCCACAGGCAGCCTTAACCTGAATGCCTAAGATCAATTGTTTGGACGTTTTGCAAAGTTTAATTCGGACCATTTTTGTGGCTGAGCACAACTGAAATACTGATGAACCGTGATACGGGGGTGGTGAGTGGGGGGAGGTTTCTCAGGCTGTGATTCCACATACTTTTAAGTAGCCATAAGTCATGCTGCTGGTAAAACAGCTGATTCTTGCTCTCATACAGGACACTTGCTTTATTTGCTGGTGAAATGTCCCATATAGCCAGCGTTCTGGCTCTGGTGGTGTGTGTCTGCTCCCCGCAGGCAGCGTGCATTCAGCCTTGCTCACCCTGCAAGGGGAGCACTGCAGTGCTGCTGCTGCTCACTGTACAAGCCTGCTTTGTTTCTGTTGGGAAAGTGTATGCAACTTTCCACCTCTGCTACCTCAGAGACAGGAGGTGAGTCAGTGCCTTTGTTCTGTTTTGACTCTGCGAACTGCTTTTGCTTTATTATCTCTTGTGAGAGGAAGGAAGAGAGCTTTCCTGTAGTGAAGAAATTAGACAAAGATTGCTATTGCATGAGCTGCTGAAACTTCTCTAGCTTTTATTTGTGAAGAATAACAACTTTGAGTCCTTTTTCAGGATTTTAGGGGACCCATAATGCTTTAATTGGATAAACATCATGCTATTTTTGATGTTGTATCACATCTTCCTGTTTCTTGCCTTTGCAACTTGCTTTACACTCGTGACTATGGTCAACCTTGTAGTATCAGACTTGCCATAGCGCAGGTATGTGTTTCTAATAACTCTCATAGGTCTGATGCTAATTTCCTCTCTCTTACCTCGAGTGTTCCTTCAGCTCCTCTGCCTCTCCCTGAGTTCGGGTAAGAACAGCTACGCTGAATGTGGCAAGGGCTTGCTCAACTCCATAGTGTCCATAGTCTAGCAACAGCCAAAAGAAGGCATCTTGGCAAGAGAATAAGGACTGAGAAAAACACAAAGGTGAAGAGGCTCAGTTGCCAGATGTTTGTAGCTCAGCGTATTTCCTGAACCAAATGTGGCCTCTGTTAACGAGTTTTGTTTATCTTTTTTGAGTTTGTCCAGTCTTCACCTTAACTTAAGCATCCTCAAAACTCTGTGGTAAGGAAGGCTGCATTTCTGTGATTCTCGGAGATCTGCCACTGATCAGGTGATAGAACAGAATAGTTTTGTCCAAAGAGGATGTTAAGATTGTTCCTTATACACTCTGCAACCTGTTCTGCCTGATACAAAAGCAGTTGTGTATTTGAAGGCCTTGACTGGCTTATCTATGGATCACTTTTCTTTTTCTCTGCCTGAAAAGCAACTTCCTGCCCTTTTCCCCTGCCACCTGTTCTAAGAGATTTGGTATAGAATAGTAGAGAAACTGTTGCAACTGTCTTGATTATTTCAAATTTTTCTAGTCATAAGACACTGAAACATGGTATGATTCCTTGATGCATCCAGGTGTCCTTAGATTTTAAATGTAGAGGCTTTTTATTACTACTTTCTTCAGAATACTACAAGGACTGCAGTCCATTCTGAAAGTGTTTATTTCCTGTTTCATTTGGTCATTCTCTCTTACTCATCCAGATCTCTGGCCAGGTTTGCACCTTGTGCTTTGAGGTGGTTTTTTCCTTGAAACCACCTGGGAAGAGAGAAATATTAAAAGATTGATGTTTGAGATACTTAGCCAAGAATTTGTGTTACCAGGTGCTTTTTAGGTTCTAGAACTTGACTATAGAGAGTGCAGTATATGTAGGCAAGGCATTATCCTGACAACTAGCTGATAAATGTTCCACTTGTTCGTCTTCTTCCCATGAGATCCTTGAAATGGTAAATTACCTGATTAAAAACCTGCCATTTCTTCTGCTGGAGCACTGTGTGAAGAAGTGTTTTATCTTTTGTAGATCTGGAAACTTTACCCCATTAATCTAACCAGGGCTGGAAGCTGTTTTGAAGGGCTGGGGATGTGTTATGGGTATTGTTTTTCTGTTGTGTGGGACTTGGGTTTTTTTTCACCCAAACACCCCACGCCTTCTCAAGCCCTGAAGGTGTGCTTTGAGATACTTTGCTTGAGGATATGTCTGTAACTTTCTGACTTGAGGCTTGGTACTTGGTAGCTGCCTATAGAGAATTATTTACTGAAAAGGTCAGTAGGGTAATTTTTAAGTTATAGCTAATGTGGTTCTTCATTCTGACCTGCCTATAGCCATCCTGTGATCCTTCTTTTCTTCCCACTGATCCTGGGGGAGATTTTTGCTGGCAGTCACTGGAACTTAATAGTGGTGAAGCTTCCTTCTCCTTTTTGACCCTTGACAGCAATAATTAGGAGTACATCTGCAGTGCAGTGCCATTATACTGGAGTTTGCTGTTAAAAGTAATCTGATTTTTGTGTGTGAAGCACACATGTGCAATGTGGATGTTGTGTGAACAATGCATACTTATTTGGTAATTTCTCTTGGGTAAGTATCTGTGTTTTTCTGCATCGTATTTATTTCGGAATTGTTTGCCTGTTCTGTCTGGTCTTGCACTTCTTGGTAAGAATTTTTTCATAAGACTCTTTCTTCGATCTTTGCTTCTTTTTCCTTTTTGTCCCAGATAATTTCACTGGGGCTTAAGACTGCAAGATTAGTTCACAGGGACACCAGGAAAGGGAAAACCTACCTGATTCTTTTGACTTCTTTTATTATTTATACAAACACTTGTGTTTTTTGTCTTTTCAGGCAGAGGCCGAGGAGAAAGCGGTTTCTACCAAAGAAGTTTTGATGAAGTGGAGGGTGGATTTGGGCGAGGAGGGGGCAGGGAAATGCACAGATCACAGAGTTGGGAGGAAAGGTAACAGAACTCTAGCCCTTAAAGTTTTCTACACGCATCTGTTCAGCTTCCATTTGTGCCTTTTGACTTCATAAAAGTACTTTAGGAACGGTAATTAGTTATATCTCTGAGTGAAGCGCCTGAATTTCTAAGATGGAGTCAAACACAGTAATGTTTCTTGAGGCTCAGGAGCAAGTAAAAGAACATTTTTTGCGAAGAATTCTTCTGATGAGTTCCTGGGAAGAAGGAACTACTTAAAGAGAACATAAATTATGACAGTTGCAATGGAAGTGCTGGTGCTAAAGGATTTGCTTCAGTTTTAGTTTTGGCATTGTTCACAGTACTTAGGGGCACATTTGAAAACGTACCCAGTTCCCAAGGGCCGTGTGTGTATTGGTGTTCCTGAAAATTTCATTTGTCACTTGGACCTCTAAAGGTACTGTCCATCAAGCTCTGATTTTAAAAAAGTTCCCTACCAAGTAAAGAAAACCAACAAAACCTATACCTAAAGTGAGTTTTTGGAGTAGTTCCAAAACCTTATTTGAAACTTCTATTCTGCCTTTCTAGGGGAGACAGACGCTTTGAAAAACCAGGGCGAAAAGATCCAGGTATGGTTTTGTTACTGTGTGGGCAGAAAATGGGAGGGAGGAGCAGGGTGTGTTTGGGGGAAAGGACCTATACATATGTCAGCCTTTCTTATTGCTCCAAGTATATTGTTGTTACAAGATTCATGCTACTGTGCCAGGTTGCTAAATGTGTTCTTGAAGTGTTATTTCTCTTTGTGTTGTTCTCTCTGTTGGACATTTAAGTGTGGTAGATAAGAAAAATATGAAGTAGATTCTGTTTATTTAATTAAGATGTGATGTCTACAGCTGGAGCTAAGTTCCTGTACCTCTGTGAAAGAAGCCTGTGCTGATGAACAGGTGTGCTGTGGCAATATGCCTTTTCTCGGTGCAGGTTTAAACATTCCTGGTGTGGGCTGTTTTGGTACCCAGGACTTCTTGACCATTTGAACTGTTAATTTTTTTGAATGCTTGTTAGTGTGAGAGAGATCCCAGCAGTGTCCTGAGTTTCCCATGCTGATGGATTTACTGTTGATCAAATTAGTTAAGTCATCATCTGAACCTTCTGTTCAGTCTGGTTATCTGCTCTCCTGTCTCTTGTTCCTCCCCTATTCTGTTTCTGAAATGCGTCACACTGGCACATTCTGGTGGAATGCTGGATCCTTAATTGTGGCCCAATACATCTGAACATCCAACTGAACTTGAATTGGAGTGGGTTTGTCATCTTGGAGATGAAACATAGACATTCTAAGGGTGGTGGGAACATCAGGGCAGCTCTGGCTATCTGGTAACTGCAGTGACTTTTGCTGTTCGGGCTCATGCGTTGCTTGTTCTCTGATATGCCCGTTCTCTTTCTCTGTGGCGTGTTTCCATGTGCATGGAGCACAGCTGTGCCTCCTGAGAGGTTTTGTACTAGTAAGAGCTTACTGACAATGTGTCTTCTCTGTTTAGGCCTCAGGGAATCTTTGGCTTTGCTAAAGGAGTCTTGGCTACATACCCTCCTTGGTAACATGCTGAGAAAGCATAGGTCAGAAGAGATAATTGCACGTAGAATTTAAAGACAAACCCAAAGAGATCCAATTGCAATTAGAAGTTGACAGGAATGTATTTTAATTCCTGCTTAGCTGTTGGTATTTTTTTTAGTAAGAGTAGCATAAATTGCCATATTAATAATTTTCCAGATTACCATGATGACACATGCCATAGGAGTTTGCTTTCAAAGCCCTTCCAGTCCTCTCTCCATGTAGGAATTGATGTTCACAGCATCTAAAGAGTGCTTTTTTTTACCTGCTTGTTAAGTTGAATGTCAACACAAAACTACGATGTGTGTGTTCTCCTCATTGTCTTCTTTAAAAAGAGGATATTTCTAGAAAATAATTTGATACTGGTCAGAGATTGACTGGTTTTAAATGTCAGTAGTGAAACTGTGAACTTTCTGTGTATCTTTATATTGGGAGATCTTTTAGGAAAAAATGAAAATAGGAGGAAGCAAGTACTACTGAGATTTCAGGACTGTGTTTTTTACAAATGAAAGATGGATGTAAAAGTAGTATCTACTACAGTTGATTTAGTTTTATTTATTTAGCTCCTTCTTGTTGTTGTGGTTGCAAATACAACAATTCCAGTTCCAGGCTATAGAATGTACCGTGTTTCTGATAAAGACGGATAAAAATACTGCATATTGGTATAGGATCAGATGTATTTCTCAGCTGAAATTTAGGAGAATTTGCAGTGTGCAAAATATCCTTACTGAAGTTGACTTCTGCCAGAGGTTGACTTCTGCAGCTAGTGTAGAGCATTTTGTGTTTGTAGCAACTGCTGGTGATCAGGGCTATGGAATGCATCTTCCAAGAACTGTTCCCTAGGGAAGATAGTGTCCTGGTGCAATTTGTTGGAAGCTCATTGTGAGAGATGATGTGCTTATTCTCAAATTCTGAGGCTTTTTGAGTATCTAATTGCCCTTCTTCAATCTCTTGTATTTCTTGGCTAGTCAGTATGAGAGGCAAAAGACCTTCAATCTTTCTGAAGTTTTATTATAAAAATATTGTTTTAACAATAGTAATTTATGTTTGTGTATTGCTGTGTTAGAGGTTAATGTTGCAGTAAGTGGGAAGACCATATCTCTCCCCTTTACTTCCAAAGAGATAAGGTGGAGAGCACAGAATATTGACAGAAAGTGTTGGTCTGTTCTGACTCAAGCCTTGATTAATTACAAATAGTTACTGTTACGCAATGGCTTTCCAATGACAAAATACTTTGAGTGTGAGAGAGGGATACAGATGTGCCAAAAGAAGTCCCAGGTTAATAGCAAGCACTAGTATCCATGCAAAGCTATGGAAGCTTTGAAAGGAATTGATATGCAGGTTATATAATTCAGGCTAACGTGCTTTAGCAGATGCCTCTACTGGTTTCTGTCACCTTGGTTAAACTCCTTAGTTTAGGATTTTATTCTATAATTTTACCGTGCTTCAGTTTTTCATTGCTCTTTCATAGGATATTTGGATTCAGATTACGTAATTTACTGAGTTGCCAACTTTTTCGTGTTCTTTGTTCTGGATGATCACATTAGAGAATTATTAAGAGATCAAATATTTAAGCACTTCTGGGTATTTGTAATGGAGGACAATGCAAGAACCCACAATTAAAAATCAAGAGATTAAAAAAGTAATAGAAATTTAACAAATACTTACTTCTCAGATATGATCGATACGCTGTTCTTAAAAATTAATGATTGCTTTTTCAGTGCTCACAACAGTTTGCAAGGTCACATTTGGCTGTTTCTCAGCATAAGCATTATCTGTTCCTGGTTTCAGTATGCGGCTTGAAGATGCACAAAGTATTTGCAAATTTCTGTTGCAGGTTGTCACAGGTCTGACAGACTTCATTTAGAACCCAGATTGTTTCTGGAAGGCTGAGGCCATTAGCAAAGAAAATGAGCAAGTTGCTTTCTTGAGCACGTCTGTTTCTATGCAAAAGCTGCTTAATTTTCTGTGCAGTCTCCTGACTAATACCAGCTTAGTAGCTGAAGGGATTTGATTAGTTACCAGCAGTTACAAACTGGTAGTAAATAATTGTTATGTAGCTTAAGCAAACCTGTTAGTAAGTCAGTTGTGGAACCTGCTTGAGTTCTGTTTAATGTGTGGGTTTTGGTTAGGTTCAGAAGACTTGAATATAAAAGGTATGTTCAAGTGGCTATAAAAAGGAGGTTGAATTTCTTTGAATTGTACTTTCCCTCACTCTGCCTGGCTTGTTCTCCTGCCCTGTCTTGCTGGCAGGAGGCGCATCCACAGAAGGTTCATCACCAGTTTGCTCTTGCCGTGCTAAAGCGTGAAGTGTTGTGTTGGCGCATCAGAGCCCATCAGCAATTTTCCTAGGCTTCTACTCCAATTTGGGCCATGGGATATTTCCAGTACTTTCAGACATCTATGATTCACCAGTTCTCTGGAACTGTAAAAGCAGTATTAATGTTTTTTCTGCCCTTGTTCTGAAGTAACTACACAGTTCTTTGTCTAATTTGCTTCTGCAGTATTATTCAGCTTTGCATTCCAAAATGTAATATTTGAGGATTGCATTCAGCATATACTAACAACATACCTTTTTTAATACTTGCTGTTGTACTCCCTTTTAAACCGAATCTATAAAGAGAAAATTATTTTAAAACCAGGACAACTTTAAAGTATCAAGTCATTTAGAAATCAAACAAAACAGCCCACCTTTGAGTAGATATTAATTGAAATTAGAAACAGCTTTGTATACCTTTGATTCTAAATCATGAGATTATAGTCCCATGTGATACATGGGAAAAACAATGCTTCACCCAGAATACTGTCGAACAGAATATTTAATACCTCACACAGAACGCTGCCCTATTTCAGACTTGACACAGGAGTCTGTTCTACTGCTCTTGCACTGGTTTTTAATTTGTAGGACTCTTACCAATGTCTTACACTGATAGAGAATGGGGAAAAAATGCAAGAAATAATTAAATATTATTGGTGTTGACACAAGGGTGGAAAAGGGCTCTTTAAACTGTGTATGAGTCAACAACTAAAAAAGCTGTGATGAAAAGGGATGAAGGCAGTGTAACTTGATAGTGTGCTGCTCTCCAGGCTCCACAGTAATCATGAATGTTTGTCCACAGAATTAAGCTTGAAAAAGATTTTGGGAGTGTCTGTGATAAATCAAATCTATCTGAGGTCTGCAATGGGGGAAGGCAACACTTGAACTATTTTGGAAGGAGAGCTCAGTTGCAACAAAAATGTGGCCCTTCTGCCTCATTCCCTGACTCTGTGTGCAATGCCTCTGTGGGGTGGCTCCCCATTTCCCCAGACCTTAAACCAAAGTAGCTTTTTGCTGACCCCATTCGGGTTATGAACACACTTTAGTGAACAGTTTTGTGACTTGAGAAGAATTAATTTAAGCTATCTCATCAGATAGCTTGAGACAATTTTTCCTGCTGCTGACCACTTGGGTGAAGTTAAGAGGAAGCATATTTAGTAGTGTGTTATGCTGTTGTCAATAAAAGTTGAATTCAATGAAAGTTGCGATTTATGCTATCTGGGTTTCTGGGAAAAGTCTTTTACTTTTGAAAGATACCTTTATTTTAATTCTACTTGAGTGTTCAGGTATGAACACCTAATAGGCACTGCTTTTGTTGAGAGCTTGGAAATAGTTATCCATCACCGTGTTTTTCTTTTAGCATCTTAAATTATTTAGGACCTTCAGAATGGCGTCTTAATTGCAATAGGTTTATGAGGCACTTAAATACAGAAGTCTCATGTATAGTTTGTTTTAATTTTTATTTCAAAATTGATTCAAGTGTCTCTAAATATTTTTTGTTCTGTGTGTTCAGGCAAAGATAGACGTTAGAAAGCATAAAATATCAATGGATGTAGTTCTAATTCTCATATATATAGTGCATCCTTCTGGGTCAGATATACTTGAGACAAGCAGCACAAAGGTGAAAACGTGTGGAATGTATGGGCCTTTAAAAAAAAAATGGATGTTCATTCATTAAAAAGAGTCTTTTTTTTTTTTCCACTGCTAAATAATTTATTCAGTGTTTTCAAATAAGAAAAAATTTCCATTGCGGTATTTGTCATATACATCCAGATTTTTTGATAGTGTCTTCATATACCTGTCTGGAAGTGAGATGTTCTTATTTGGCAGAAGGAAGAACTGCACTTAGTATTTACAATTTTGCTTAATAAGCACAGCAGGAATGTTCACTGCCATGAGAGATTGGCAGGACTTTCAGCCATCTGAAAAATGATGTGACTCTGTATTCCCAAAGAGTTAAGAGAATAGAAGAGCTAGGCTCTTGGATGAACAGAATTACTTATACCAAAACTCATGTATTTCCTGAATGACCCCATATTATTTTCTGTTTTTGTTTTGTTGTCCATTTTGTCACAAGCTGGTTAATTATGACTTCGGTCAGCTTTGGGAATTTTGAAGATCTCTCAGGGTCAGTGCGGCTTTAATCATAGTCTGGTGAATTCAGCAGGTAGCTCTTCCAATTTCTCAAGAATTAGTACTGTGATTCATGCACCTAACTTCATCCTGGGTGGTTAATGCAGCCTCTCCTCAGTGGACACACAAGTTCTCTTCACTCTGTATATCACGTTGTAATCAAAAGGGTGGGAGTACAAGAGAGAGATCACTAGAAGATGGCAGGGCAGGCAAGGAAGGAAGTTTTTAAATGGAACCCACAAGTTTAATAATAATTAAAAAAGCACAAAGTTCAAGGTCTGTTATCTCTACTCTGTGAGGTCAGTCTCGGCGAGCTGGAAGCTGTCGGCATGCTGTCCATTGATGCGGATCTCCTTGTCAGTCCTTTTTGGACTCTTTGAGTCAGCTGCAGCCGGGAGCTCAGGAATAGTCTTGTCAAAATTCTCCATCTTGATCTGGTATTCACCTTTGGCATTGCGGGCTAGCAGGGAGGCAAAGCGGTGGTACAGCAGGATCTCTGACGGGAGGTAGGATGTTCTCCTCTGACATGTTTCTCCTGTGCCCTCCTGCACAGCTGACAGGAAGACGACCAGCTCAAAGTGGTGAGGAGCTTCTCTCTGAAGGAGAGCAGCCAGCGGGCTGGATGCAGTGATGGAGTGGTAGTAGGTCAGTGGGAAGATGAAAAAAGGACACTCGTCTGCAGTGACGCTGTCCAGGTGGAAGTCAATGCTAGTTTGGTGCAGCTGCCCGCTCTCTTGTTCTTGGTAAAGTATAGCAGAGATCTGGACACTGGTCAGGGGGCTGGAGCGAGTGTTGGCCACCTGGAACGTGAGGTGTGGCTTCCCCTCGGTGTGTGTGACCACAGCGGAGCGCGAGAAGCGGATGGAGAGCGCCCGGTTCTTTGGGCGCGCGATCTTGGCCACAAAAGCACCTGGAGCACGGGAAAGAGCAAACTCAGTGCAAGCGCAGAGCCTGGGCTGGTTCCTTGCAGGCTCCAAAGGAGCGGAAGCAGGCCGAGGCTGGAAAGATGATGTTTGAAAACTGCTAGGTTGGCATCATACAAACCTGCATTTGTTAAAAAAAGTATAGCTTTCCTAAAATGCTTATTTTTCTAAATTATGTTCACTTATTAATATTTGGAAGTTAAATGTAGCTGTAAGGAGGCTGTTAGCTTGCCCCAACTTACTGTAGTTGATAATAGGAACTGATCTTGGAGTGTTACACTGTAGAAGTTCTTTCCAATACACAGTAAACTAACCTGTGTATTTTCAAAGTATTTTGAAGTACTTTAAACATGAAGAATATTTTAAATAACTTAAATACCTCAAAATAGCTGTGGCGTTGTAAAAATTTTCATTACTTTGGGTACTGAGGAATACATAAACATTGAGTTGAAGATCAACAAAGCTCAGCTAGACAAAAGTATACCTTAAAAGTCAGAACAAATTTACTTTAAATATTGTAATTATATGGCAAAAGCTCAGAGAGATAATGGTATAAGAAATAAATGATTGAGAGGGATATGCAGTGATCCACCACAAGTGTTTTCCAATGAACAGTGAAATTCTTACGTCCAGGTATTGATAACACCTAATTTGTCTTTTGTTGATGAAAGATGTTTAACTTTTAGTACTACATAGTTGAAATCTTGTCATCCTTGTAGTGGCTACCTTAATTGTTCTTTCATATATTAAAATGAGCAGTAATTATTTCTAGCTCCATTCTTAAATCCAATTGTTACACCAGTTGTGTGTAAAGATGCAGTAGGAAGGATTACCTGTGATGAAGGCTTCTAGCATGAGCCCCAGGACCATCTGGATTGCAAGCAGTGCAATAGCACTGGGACAGTCCCCACTTGGGAACATGGTGCCATAGCCAATCGTGAGTTGTGTCTCCAGCGAGAAGGAGAAGGCAGCTGTAAAACTGGTGATGTACTTGACACATATAGTGTGGTTGTCAGGTGGAGCATCGTGGTCCAGCTCCAGGTCCCCATTCATCTCAGCCAGCAGATACCAGAGCATTGCAAAGACCAGCCAGTGAATGACAAAGGAAGCCGAGAAGACGAGCATCATCCATCTCCAGCGCATGTCCATGAGTATCCCCCACGCATCTCGGAGGTACGCCACACCTCTGCCTTGGGCACCAGCCATCTGGAATGTGCTGTGTCCATCCTTGGTCACCAACCTCAGGTATCTCTGAGTCAGGAGGGGAGCGCTGGATTTGGTGTTATTGCTCTCTGTTATATCTGTTGTCATCTTCTAGAAAGGAGAAGAAAGGGAAAAAAGTGATACAATGCCACATATTTGTATTTTGCCTAACGTTTACAACTTCTGACACATCAGCAGGGGTTGAAGTACTGCAGCCAACAAAGGAGGGCTTATACATTGCAATCCAGAGAAGATTAAGTCAGGAGCCTGGAGAGGAATTTACCACTGTTTGTGGTAATACTTTGCTGAAAAAGATTAGGTTTAAAAATCTGACTGTTACTCAAATTCTTCCTGCTTACTTGTTTGAATATAAATTTCATACTTTACCTTCCTAAATTTACATTGGAGTCACATGCTTTAATTCTTTAGGGCTGAGTGGGATAGGATTAGGCATATTGTGTGTGAAAAGAAGCTGAATTTTGCTGATTATATCAGGTTTTGTAACTTCTTTAGAGCAGAGTATAATAATTTACCAATACTATTATGAATACTATTAACAGTAGTATAGTACTAGGAAATAATGTTTATTATATTATTTCTATAACAATTATATGTTGTAACCTATATAAATAAGTTGTAATATATGGCATAAATACTCCATGCCACCACATTTAGGGGAATGCTGTACTTTAGCTACTAGCCCTTTCTGACTCTCCTAGCTCAAGAATTGTCTGCTGTCTGCACCCACTATGTCCAGTTAAACAGAATTACAGTATTCAGGGCAGAGCTGCTTCTTGGAGTCTGAGGCGGTTTATGTAAGGATCAGGTAAAAAGAGGGCAGGAGACCAATACAGAAAATACACTGTGACATAATTTCCGGTCTAGTCTGCCTGAGCAGTGCAATTTTTATAAGTGACCAAATAAAATAGGACAGCAAGCATATGAGAATTAAGGTGGAATTGCAGATATGGGAAGCAAAATGGATACCTGTAGGTATTTGACATACTAGGCTCCTTTGTTTGCTTTTAAACCTCAAAGCTTGTGGAATTTGCCAGAGCCTTAATGTCTTTTGAAAAGATACTGGTCACTCAAATCCATACATTTTATAAATAGTGGATGTTTAAAGTTCACCTGGGACAGACTGAAATTAAGTACAGGGTTGTGTAAAATAGAGACTTCATAATGTGTACAACCTGTTTAAAGAAGGTTGTGAGGAAGCTTATTTGTAGAACAACAGAGAATTTAAAAATACATGAAAATTCTGCAAATGATAATTATACATGGTGTATTTAGTCAGTTTTGGTTTCCTATCAATTTTGACCTTTCTTTGAATGATGACTGTTTCAGTCTATTACATTTTTTTATAGAGGAATTGGATTTTTCCCTTCCAACAGTGCCATCTTAGTTTTCTCTTGAGACGCATTAGATGTAAGGATCCTGAACTTCAGAATGAATTTATAGTAGGTGAAAATTTGTCTTGTGATCTTTGTTCCCATAAACCAGCAGTTTCCATGACTGCTTAATCTTCAACCAAATTTTAATAACTACAGAACATTCTCTTTTGCTTTTGCTTATGTTTGATGAGGTGATGTTTGGTGTTTGATGAGGTATGGGGATTGACGTCACAGTGACTATTTAGCGAAGTTTTTTTTTCTTTTCTTCTGTAGCTTCTCAAAACCATCCAGCTATTACTTCTATCCATGCTGTAGTCAGAGGGAGATAGAGTAGATGACGGCCTGAGTGGAATTTGGTGGTTTTCCCCTCATTTTTAATTTTCCAGTTCACATCTCCCAGGAGGAATATTTTGAAACCATTCCCTGTGTCAGAGACTACAGTGGACTTAGCGAGGTTCTCCTGGCATGTGGTACCAGGCTACTTTTCTTGGGGGATTTTGGTTATAGTTCATCCAGCTTATAGCATGACCCTCCACCCTCACTGAGTTGGCTCTTCAATCTGCTGCATAGCTCCCTGAATGGCAGTTCACTCTTGCTGTACAGTAACCTGAATGCAATAATACATACTTCAGTAATCCAATGATTAGTGACTTATCTGTAGAGCACAGTCCTTGTGTTAAGATTTAGATGAGCCCTTCTGGAGGCCTTGAAGGAGCTGGAAAATGGGCATCTCTGAATGGGAAGGATGATGAGGACCATGCTCAAAATGAGCTCTGAACAGTGTCTTGGTTTTATCATCTTAGAGTAAGCAGTACTCACAAGAAACACTCCCTTGTTTGGATAAAGAACACTTACAAAGCAAAATGCCTTTGGGTGCATCATGCATTCAAAACAAACCAGCAAACCAACAAAAACCCAAAACAACGGAACACAACCAAAAGCCAAAGCTTGTGTTTTTCTGTAAATTCTCATGGGACTTTGAGGGCGGCATCTGCTTTGTAGACTCCTAGCAATTTGGGTTTACAAAACAAATACGTGTTGTGAAAATGATTCTGATGCTGACTGATTGGTGACAGAAGCCTTTTGTGCAATGTTACATACATTAAGAAAAAAGGGAAAACATTCTTAAGATGGTACATTTTTCTTGGCTCTGCTTCAGATCTTCACACGAGTGCTAAGGCAGTGTGCTTGAACACTACAGACTTAGAGCAAATGCTGTCAGCATTGTAGGATCTCAGATTTCTCAATTAAGGAGCTTCTTAGGGTGGTGATTAATCACTTAATGTTGTCTTAAACTCTGGAAAAAAATCAGTCAGGTTCTTTGGGATCTTTTCAATGAGGGAGGATTGATTCCTAGCAGATTTTGAAGGCACTTGAGAAAGAAAACCTACATTAGCTTCCAGCAGCACATTTCAGAACAGTCCTGTATGTCTGCTCCTTGAGACTCCCAGCAGGTGAATTTGCTTTCTGAGGTTAACCAGGTTATGCACTGGTACAATGCTCTGATTTTTCTGGTCTAGGACTGTTGAAAATGTCAGTTTTCTATTTCGGTGGCAGGGATAGCATTGGAAATGTGTAAGTTTGAGTTCCAAAACCCCTTTTTTCGAGCACTATTGATAGATTAAGAGTCAGAAGTCTCAGCTTCTTGGAGTGAGAAAAACAGATAAGAAACTGCAAATAGACTCTGAGAGCAGTGCAGTTGGCTGAGAGTAAGAGACAAAAGAGCAACTGCCCCGTGGGAAATAGCTTACCCAGGCGGGAGGGTCAATCCTCTGTATTCTCAAAAGCAGAGGCAGCTTAAGAGCAGATGTGACTTTGAACTTAAAAAGTGTTGGTGTCTTCTGTCTACTCCTTTTCTTGCCCATAGTAAAAAAAATACAAATACCTTCTTTCCTTGTTAGTGATAAATTAATGAAGTTACAAAGTACCATTTGGACCACCTGATTGAATCCCCTGCATGGCATGGTCCTTGATGACCCCACATTAATCCCAGTTTCAGTATATGTTTTAGGAAAGACATTCAACTTCGACGCGAAAAGAAAAATTCTGTGTTTGTTGGAGAATGCTTGCCTCCACTATAACATACATGCACTGTTTCTTATCCAGATTTGTCCAATGTTCTCTCTCAACAACTTTTGTGTTACATTATTCAGTGGGTTTTGCTTTTCCTGGTTCCTGACTTGTGCAACTGTTGTAGCTTTGGGGTGTTTCTTGTCCCTTCATCTCCCAGCTGATAGCCCCTGACTAGAAAGACAGGAACTGTCAGAAATCACTTTTCTAAACCTCTTCTGGCCTGCTGACCAGTCTCTTATCACACATTTGATGTGTCTAATCCTTCCCGTTTATGTTCTCTTGAAAGCTAAATTATCACCAACACCAGTGTGTCTGTCAGTTCTTAGCTTTTTTTTGGTTGTCAGTCTTTTTACCACCTTGTCCCTCATCCCGGCTTCTTTCTTCTATGCACTTCTCTAAGACAAATCAAGATAAGGTAAGTACTAATTTTTTTTAAAAATCACAGGTTCCTTCTTCTAGCAGTGGGACAGGTTCTAAACTGACCTGGCTGGCTAGTGATTTATGTGTGATAAAACCGTGCCTTACAGCTCTGGGATGTTGCTTGCATTTTTGAAATTCATGATCCAGCACATGGATCTCCCATGCTTTGCCTTTTTGATTAAGATCATCTTCCTTGTGTTGTAGCAGCCTTTATTGTGTTCCTACTCCATGCCACCACACTGATTTCCTCTCCTTTCTTCTTGCTTAGCTTTTCCTTAGGACTCTGGTAGAGTTGCAGAGGAACTCATTGGCAACACTGTCTTTATTTTCATTTGCCTTCTCAGTTGAAGTCATTCGAAGTGACACTTGCAGCCTGTTCTCAGCTCGATACACAAATGCATCTGCAACCTTCTGAGGAGCCTGAGTGAGGAGTTGTGTTCAGGGGAGACTTCTGCAATGTTGCCCTACCTGCCCAGCTTCTAGTCTTAACAAAGTCTGTTCTAATTGACCTTGGAAGGGATTTGAAGCAGTTTATGCTGTGCTGCTTCATTCTGACAGGAAAGTGGTCATGAGGACCTGCTGTTTTCTGGGAGTGACTGCAAAAACTGCTTACAACTGCAGCATTATTTGGAGATTTACTAGAACCTGGGTGGTGGCATGCCCCTCTGGGGATGTGTACGTTCCCTCTTTACTTGGCCTGGGTTTGCATGATTATGTATAAGCTTCAGATTTAAACCTTGTCCGCTCTGAGCTGGGATTGTGCAGATCTATTGCTGCCTCTGCGCTTTGCGACAAGAGCAAACTAAGATTATAATTTTTTTTAAGGCATTTCTCATGCTATTAAAAAGGCTATTTTGTGTGTTCTTATTTTTAAATCATTGTGTATTGTATTTTTAGACTAAATGGCCACCCTTGGAGATGCTCTGACATTATTATTGGGAAATGAAGGTTTTTTTGGTTATGGATGACATGACTGGATCATATAACTTTACATTAGGGAACAGTCTTAGAAATGGAGGAATTAATTCAGCTTGAGTAGCTGCACTGGTTGAAAGCTTATGCTACTGTTCTGAGTAGAACAGTTAACATTTCAAACATATTTGTCCTTTTGGTTTTGTAGCTAATGCCTCATTGAGATGAATGGACGTAGTTTGTGACAAAACTGTTACTTCTGAGCAGTGTGCAGAATTAAGGTAACAGTTTTCAGGACTTGTTACATTTATAAGAAGGTCTTGTAAAAATGGAAACTTGAATTTGTTGACCTCAAGCCCCATTTTTCAAAGCAAGTGCCATAAAGGATAGGATGTGAGAGCTTGTACTTTGACGTTCTGTGACAGTTTATTACAGCATGCACTTTAAAGAAAAGAGGTGGTAAAATAGGAGAGTATGTCTCCTTTTATAGTACAGAAAACAAGGCTGCTTATATACTTGATTTTTGGGAAGCCAAAAGTGCTCTGTTTTGTATATAATGTATTTTCACATAAGTACTCTGAGGATCCATATGAATGCTAATTCTTGATTTTGAAGTAGCATCTGAGTGGACCAACTAGTCTGGCCACTTTTAGAGGAGCAGAAAAACAACATTTAAGCAAAGTCTTGGTAAAGGCTTTAAAATATTCTAGTATATATTAAATCTTTATAAAGAAACTTAAATGCAGAATTAAATATTGATAATGGAGGAGTAATTTGACAGTTACAAGGGAGGTTCTTATTTGATGTAAAGCTGCAGTAATAGAAGTTTGCTGCCACCCTCTTTTTTGTGGAACTTGCTGTTTTTGAAGAGCAGTCCTGTCCTGTGTGATGCAGACTTTCCCATGGCTTGCCTAGAATGGCTGAGTTTTTCAGGACATTGGAGTTTGCTCCATGCCTGTCTGTGGTGTCCTGGGCAGCGGTGCCGGCTCCCTGTGTGTCTGTAAGCACAGGGAGTGAATGCATTGAGTGAAAACTGTTGAAGTCTGAGATATAATTGGAGATGGTAAAAGCAAGTTTGAAGATGTGAAGCTTGTTTCTTTTATATTGTGATGGAACTGAAGTTAAATGCTAAGTTATGAGTGCAGCAAGGTGAGGATGACTTTTTCTTAATTCTTGGCCAATTTCGTAACACCCAGCTGCTGTAGCTGGAGCTTGCAAATGCTCCCTGTCTGCAGAGCCTTTCCAGCACTCGTCTCAGAAACTTTCTGAAAGAATACTTCATAATGACTTTGGTTTTGCCCTGTGTGCTCTTAGGACTGTCGTCACCTGAGAGAGCATTTTCTTCTTTTCGAAGGGCAAAAATCAGTGACCATTTTGTTTAAGGTGATACTTAGTTTAGCAAACTTTAGAAATAAAACTCTCTGCCCTGAAAAGAACTTTGATTTCTTTGATTAAAGAATTACGGAACAATTCCAATTGTACGATAAGGAAAAAAAGGAAGAAAAAATATGATGGTTTGGTGTACTTACCAGTCTTTGGAGAGTGTGTGTGTGCAGGAGGAGGGGATAATCTGGGCTCCAGGAGAGGGACTTCTCTGGTCTGGTGTACTGGTTCCAGCACTAGCAAGAAACTTCCCACAAATGGTTGGTAGAGATTTAAAAAAAAAAAACAAAAAAACAAAACCTTTAAAAATGGGTTTGTGTGTCTCATTCCTGTGTTTATATGCTGGGGGGATTGGTTTCCACCTGAAGCTGATTTGATTGGTCATTTTGCCTGCAGGGGGGCTGGTTGGCTCTGATCATGTGGAAAAGAATGCTGGTTTGTTAGGAGCATTTCTTTACCCAACACAAATCCTTAGCAGCCAAGGAGAAATCCTCAAACACTTACTTGGAGAAGGGGTGCCTTCCCCCTCACCTCCTTAATCAAGATAATTTTTTAGGTTTGTATAACCTAAAGTTTTACATGAAAGTTGAAAAGGCCAAAATTCCCTTGGAAAAGCTGAACGGAAAAGTTCCCATATTGCTACTGAAAACGCACACTGTTCACTGATACCTTTTCTCTAACCAGTGTCAACTACTGTTTGTTTGGGTGAAGAGAGACACTCTTGTGTGTCACTGCTGCTGCACTTCTTCCTTTCCTGTTGGGTCCCAAGCTCTGGAATGTTAATGGAAAGGTGGATGCAGCTCATGGTTCAGTCAGGAGGGTGTTGCTGAATTGCAGCCTAATGCTGCTCAAAAGATCTAGACCTGGCCGTTTCCATCTCCACATTGCTCCTTTGTGAAAACATGGAATTAATCACAGGATTTTGCTAAAGCCTAGGAATAAAACAAGGCAGATTAGGTGGCTTGCTGATTCCATGCAGCAAATGAAACCACTTTCACTTAAGCTGTTTGCTCTTTCACTTACTAAATGAGAGGAGTTGTTGAGGGTATGTCTGAGCAAGCAGCTATGCAGAGTGGTCAGCGTGCTGCCCTGCTGGACCAGCTCTGGAACATAGTACTGGTTCACACTTCTTTTTTATCCCTTGGTGAGCTGCTGATGTGAGGGCTTTGACTGAACGTCAGACGTAAGAGGATCTGAGAAACAAAGGCTGTGGTTGTTTGCAGTAAAACTACTGAAGGCCTGCTGGGAAAATTATTAATGTAGACTTTCCTGCTTAGGAAACAAAATCCTCCCTATTTTTTCTTCTTTAACCTTCCCCCAGCCCTAAATTGCAATACATTAATTTTTTGCTTTCTTAGGATGGAACATTTTAATGCATGTTCAGGCACAGCACTGAAAGTTGATAGGCATAGTGTGACTTTGAGGGCCAGGGCAAATAATGTAGTGCCAGGGGATTCCCACCAGTGTGATAAGGCTGTAGGACCCTGTGACTTGCCCTTCACCCTTCCCTCTATACTCTTATCAAAGTTGAAATTACACTGCAGACAGCCTCAGTCCCAAGTAGGATTTTGGTTTCAAACAGTATTTTCTTAGAAACCCTTTTGAACTGTAGAAAGCGTATGCTATGTGGGCACAGATTTTGTAACCTAGTTCAACTGAATGGATTGGAAATCTTAACATAGTTGTACAGCAGGTGAAATGAGGTACAGTGCGTGATTTCCAGGTGTGTTACAGAATTAAACTCTTGTTTATTCCTTTGAATCTACTGGCTCACTTACACTGGTGACAGTAGATAATGGCCAGTTTAGTGAAAAAATATGGAGTTATAGTTAAGTAGTATGTTTTTGAGACCTACTGTTGAGATTGTTTATACAGAGAGATCAAAAATTTGAAGCTAGGAATGGGATTCAGAACTTCTGATCTGTCACTGAGAGTCACTTTATGGAATTTGTATTGCTGTGGTGTACCTAGCATGTCCAGTAGTGTTCTAATGAGAAGGTAGTCTTGAGGACATTTATTTTATTCTTCTGTGAAATGAACTACAAAATTAACACATTTAGGCCAAGTCATTTCAGTTCCTTTAAAAACACTGACTGCAAAGGTTTTTCTTTTTATCTTCCTCTTGAAGAATTGTGTAGCAGGCAGCAGAGAGAAGAGAGCAAGTCAGAGCACTTAATAGACTCTCCTGGTTTTTGTCCCTTGGTAGAGGAAACAGCAGTGCTGTCAGTCATCACTTTCCTGTTTATTCTTTCCAGACAGTGAGCACGGCATAGGAAATGTGGGCTGACAGCCTGGAGGACAGAAGTTACTTGCCATTCTGTTAGTAAGTCCTCTTCATAAATGCGTTGCCATGGGGCCACATCCCCGAATCCAGTCTTGTTCTCCACAGTTAGTATCCCCTCAACTCAGTGTTGCACAGCTGTAGGCCTTTCTGGCTGGATACCACTCGGCTCTGTCTGAAGTTTTCTGTAAACACCATTGCTGGCTTTGTGACAGGCCTGAACAGAGGTGCCCTTTTACTGCTCCTTCTCTTCAGGAAGTCCAGCCAATTAGTCCAAGGCAAAACCATAGATTACATTTTAGTTTGTTTCATCCTTAAAACATTGCCAAGTCCTGACTCTGTGACCTAAGTCATTTCGGCTGAAACGACTGATCTCAAATCTAGAAACAGTTTGCAAAGAATATGCTGGGACTTTGGAAGTGATGAATTTAGATGTAAAGCTGTAGGAATATTCCTGTATTCAGTTTGTCACAGTCTTTCTGTCACTTAGGTAGCTGGATTTTTCTGGTCCTTAACCTGTGACCGGTTTGTGTTTGTAAAGAACTAGTTTCTTGGCTGATCTGTCTAATCTTCAGGATCATCTAGTGCCAGACCTGTTTGGGCACATACCTTGTTCTTTGACTATTGCTTGCTGTGGTGTCCTAGTACCAGAAAACTGAAGTATGTCATGAGACACTGTATTTTTTTCCTCTCAATTCCACTGAACGTGGCATCAGAACACTCTCTGATGTGACACACTTGAGTGCTGCTGTGTTTGGAAAGGTTTTGGAACCACGGGTGATCCCATCCTCAGATGAATGTAATACAGACCCCTTATGTTTGATTTTTTTCAATTCTACATTTCTAATGCCATAGAATTTAAAATCAGAAGAGGGGCAGGATCCCACTTGAGTCTGGTCTGGTGAACAGCATTTGATGTTTTGTAACTTCTAGAGAGATGTGTTTCAAACCCCATTTTCTGCAAGTTCAGCATACAAAACCTGACTTTGATAGTTCAGTTCTTGGGAACAAAATCGACTGTCCTAAGGACTAACAGAACCTGGGTTGCCTTGGTTTGCCTGTAGCATGAGTAGATGTGCAGTGGGGCTAAAACCTGGATATACAGTGGCAAAGCAGTATTCACAATATTCTTTAAGTAATCTTTTTTCCCAAATGTTTTTGGAAGAGTGGAACAGAGCCTGTGAGCTGAGAGCTTGTCCGTGTTAAAGAGCAGTCTCCAGAATCAACTGAACTTGAAATGGAAAGGAAGAACATCCCTTTTTTTTCCTTAATTGGTAGAGTCTAAAATCTCTCAAATTAATGTTACTGAGTAAGCGTCAAGTAATAGCTGTGAGTTTTTATGAAAATAATAGATGAATCTGTAAAAATATTACTTCTCTTGTCTCAAAATAGTGTTTCGAATAACTTTTTTCTTTCAGTAGCTGCTTTAGTAAGAAAAAAATGAGGGTCTTGTGCTGCAGAATAAAAAAAAATGGTTCTCTCTTCCTCCTTGTAGCATTTTAAAAAAAAATTCAGAAAGAATGAGGCATTTTCCTTGTTGTCTGGGACTTAGGCTCCCCTGATCTGTCGGGTTGCAGCTCTCTGCTGTGTACCTCTCTCTGTGTTTTACTTCCAGCTGACTCGGCTCTGTAGCTCTGCCTCCTGCTTTTCTACTATGGGAAGCCCATCCAAGGAGCAATGGTGAGAGGCTTCCCTGCACTTTCTGTTACTTTAGTCTGCATTATATTTTTTAAATACCTAAAATGAAAAAAAAAATATTTCCCAGACTTAAATTTTTCTGTCTAGCTTGTTCATGAAGCATGGGAAAACAGATCGTGGCTGACCTTCATCTGCAAAGATTTATCCACTCCAGATAAGAGAAGTTGGCAGCATTGCACCTACCAAATGAAGGGAGTTGAGTGCCTCCAGCAGTTTTGTTTTATTTGGAGTCAGTATCGCCAGAGACTCCCCAAAATATACTATTTGAAGATTTTCTTTTGTTTTGTTTTTCAAAGCCCAGCAAGTACAGAAGTGATCTTAAGCCGCATGTCCCCTTCAGTGAAGTAAAGGTGTAACTGAATTGTATTTGGCTTCATAGCTGACATTGCCTGTTGGTACTGGTGCTTAACTTTAAATTAGGTACTGATGCTGGACTTCAAATTCGCCAGTGTGCTTTAGCTCTTCATATAGGAACCACATAAGAGGAAGGTATTCCAAAAAATTTAGAGCTGGAGAAAGAGAATGTTGTTTTTTTTTTTCTCTAGTGTTTTGAGATGGTGGAGAAGGGATGTCAGTTTTTCTCCAAGGTGCATGCAAAGTAGAGAGCCAGCATGTGCTTCCTGTCTCCAGAGTGCAGTATCTCTAGTAAGGAAGAATTTTCATGTTCTAAACAGAGGTCTGATATGCCACAGAATTTCAGATCTTCTTCGTTTCCTCATCTTTTTCATTGACTGAAAAAATTGCCTGATGCTAAGAAAGGGAAATGCATTCTCCTATGCTTCCTGAACTAAATTCTTAAAAATGTCTCTTTCCATCCCAGGAGTCTTAGTACATGATCATGCTTTCTTTTATTTTTCCTGTCTAATAAAGCAGGCATACTAAACAGATTTCACCAAATAGCATCTTACATTTTTGGATTTTAGGACTCTTAAGAAGGACGGTTCAGTATACCTTTCTCTAGGACTTCAAAACTTTTCTTTTTATAGATAACACCACAATTTCAGGTTAACACTGGGTAATAATATCAGTGAGGAAATGGTGTCACTATGGTTCCTGTGAGAATTCTGGTGCTACACAGCTGAAGAAACGTTTCAGTGATGGGCTGTCTTGTCAGGGCGAGTCAGCAGTGAAAGCAGCATCTGTGTTAAGCCTTAGCATACTGGTGTATGATGTGGAAATCTTGGTGTATAATGTGGAGTCTTTTCATAAAAATATTTATATTGTCCTTTTTTGACAGAGTTGCATGTCATAAGTACTTGAAGATTTTCTGTTTTGTTTTAAATATAGCATAATGTAAATTGGGAACTAAAAGACTATCCTATCTCCTAAACTTCTAGTAGACTTATCCTTCAGCTCAGGCATAATTGCTTCTAGCCCTTCATACACTGACCTTGGTTCTCCAGAAGATGGATTCACAGCATGTTAACATTGCTAATTTTTTTTTTGTTTATTCCTCAATGCTGCTTTAAATTTTCAGTGTTTCCTAATAGTAAGACTGCTCTATGTCAGATTAAATAAGTTGATCTCACGTTCTTTTTTTTACAGAAGTAGCAAATGTGTTCGGTTTATCTAATGTTTACACTGTGCTCCCATTTAGCTTGAGACACTTCATGATACAGCAGTTTATTCTTTCTCTCTGCACACTTTTGCCTTCTTTCTGTTACATTTCCCTACATATCCTAAACTGCCTTTCCCTCCCTTTCCTATCCATGTTCTAATTGCTTATATGCTTTGCTTCCTTCTGGAATTTTTTTTTTTTTTTTTTTTTTTTTTTT
>VZTE01003922.1:75278-137489 GCA_013397775.1 Eulacestoma nigropectus
TTTTTTTTGGGTCTTTCCATCCAAAGGTACACAGGGGCCTGGATTTCTTAAATCTGTCATGTTTCCTTCCTGAATTTCCATCCCTCTCCTAGGTTCCTGTAACTGCTTCTGGTGCATTTTTGCCTCCAAGGGAGCTTTTGTATTTCTACGTTTCTAAAGACAGGACACATGTTCACTGGCCTGTGTTTTTTTGCAGTGAGACCAAATTTTGAGGAAGGTGGGACAGCGACTGCGGGGAGGAAACACGAGTTTATACGCTCTGAGAGTGAGAACTGGCGCATCTTCAGGGAGGAACAGAATGGGGAAGATGAGGATGGAGGCTGGCGACTGGCTGGGTCACGGAGGGATGGGGAGAGGTGGCGTCCTCACAGTCCAGGTGAGACCAGAGCTGGGCAAACATGCAGCCGTGGTTACAGAGAGAGGGCGGAGGCCATGAGGAGAGGGAGGTGCCATGTTCAGGGCAAAAATAGGCTCATGCAGTTTTGGTCATTAAATACTGTTCTGGCATGTGTGGGGCTCTTGGTCACAAAATGATTAGCATAAAATTATGTGCCTTTTGTGTTCCTTTTAGCATCTTCAGTACCCTTACATATTTAAGGGAACAATACTTTTCAGGTGTGCACTTGTCTGTATTGTGCTCCAGGTATGTATGTACCTGGTGAAATAAAGGGTTTTTAATAGTACTGTTTCTTTGTGGCTGTGACAATGAGGGGACAGAAATCACCCACATTAGACAGCACACCGAAGGCTGCAGAGTGCCACTGACGCTAAACCACTCTGGTCATTGACCTCTTTCTAGTTTTCCAGATGTGTTTGCAATGCCAAGAAGCATCCTTGGAAGATCTCAAAATATGTTGCTCTATGCCTTTCGTAGTTAGTTACAGGAAGTCTTGTCTCAATAAATTTCAAGCACCTGTTTGGTTTTACTCTTCCCTTCCCTGGCCTGACAGGGCAAGTCTGTTCACTTGCTTTCCAGCATTGCATTGCTGGAGTTGCAGGAGAAATACAAAGCAGAGCTTGGTATTTCGGTAGTGGGACTGAAACGTATTACTTTTTTTTTTTCCTTCTCTTTGGAAAAGATTGTCATACCTGGTTGTGGGATCCTGGGTTTGGCTATCTTTTGGCTGCAGAAGGCTTCTGGAGTACCAGGAGAGGATTAGGCTCTTCTACTGTTACATCTTCATAGAATAATAAAATTGTTAAGTTTGGAAAAGACCTTTAAGGTGGTTGAGTCCAACCATTGGCCCAGCACTGTCCAGGCCACCACTAAACCATGTCCTTAAGTGCCACATCTATATGGCTTTTAAATCCCTCCAGGGATGGGGTCTCCACCACTTCCCTGAGCATCTGTGCCAATGCTTGACAACCCTTTCAGTGAAGAAATTGCTCCTAATGCTCAATCTAAACCTCCTTCCTGGCAGTTCTAGAGGGTGATAAGGTCCCCCACTTGAGCATCCTTTGCTCCATGCTAAACTTGATAGGAAAGCAAAGGAAGCACAGGACACTTTTGGGGCTGAGGTGGACCACTTCTCTTCAATAAAAAACGTCCCAGTCACTCTTAAAATGGGTCTATTGCCCTTTTCAACATCCCAGACTTTCAGTATGGTTATTGTTGTGAGCAACCATCACCTCTGTTCTGAGCTCTCTCCACAGCTGTGTATAACTCTGTTCTCAGACAGCTGTTCTCTTGTACTAAAATTTAGCAGCGAGCCCAAGACTTGATTTATCATCAGATGTTTTCTATTTAGAGCAAGGCTAAAAGGCAAATTTTGAAGAATATAATTTTTCTTTTCCTCAATGTTTAGTCACAGTTGTTGATCAGACACTGCTGCTTTGTTATCTAGTTGAGGCAACATCAGGCCAGCTACCTCATGATGCAGCATGATACTCAGAAGTGGAGTGTTCTGTGAGTATCAGCCTGCATGCTTTAGCTTAAAAGGAAGTCTAGACCTCAAAGTTCAGAAGTTCATTCAGGTCTTGATGTTTCTGGAAGATGTTCTGAGGAAGGTTTTGAAAATTTGTCTCACTTCTGTCATGGAAAATATTACTGCTTATTTGAATTTTCAGTGTAGTAGAAACTAACTGAACTTCCCTTACAAGTTAGTTTTAGCAGGTATCGTTGAAAGCCTGTTCAAAGACTTATGTGAATGTGCAGAAAAGTTGCTAATTTTGAGATAGCCTGAGCTGACAGCTGTATTGTCCTAGTTCCAGCTTTCATCAGAGCTGTATTTGAATTCTCCTCTTAGTAGTAGCCACAGAACTATCAAAATGGTTTTAATCACATTTTTGCTTTAAACAATGAGTTTAACTCAAATTAATGAGGCTTAAACTGCTTTTTCGTACTTATTCTGGTGTTAGGTAATAGTATAGTCATATGTCCTCCTAAGAATAGAGAAATGCCTTCATTTGTTTAGCTGGTCCTTCCTTTGGCTTGGCTCTGTGTACTCCCTTCTAGGATCTTTAGACTGGCTTTAATATCTGCTAGAAGAGTGTGACCACAGATTTAGATTCATTGGCTGCTTCAAAGTTCTCTTTTTTTTTTCTTTTAATTTTTAACCATCTTCTAAAATTATTAATGTCTAAAAAGCCCCTCTTTCTGTTGTTCCAGTTCTTGCATTCATACAGTGATTGCCCTTTAAATTTGCAAGGCAAGTCTGTTTTGTCAGAAACATACACAAACCTGTTTTGGTCTCAAAACTAGTGACTGATCTATAGATGTTTATGGTTTTCGTTACCAAGTCAGCCTTAAGGAATAGGAATAATTTTTCTTGCCTAGAATTTCTGATAGGATTTTGTGTCTTTGCTTAAATAGCTCTTTAAATTGGTCATTTTCCTGAAAAGCATTTGAGAGAGGCCTTAGGCTGTACTCTCATATAAAAGCATTTTAGTTGATGCTTTGTTTGAAAGGCTTTTCAAATTCATCTTGATTCACTCCACTTTCAGAATCGGGTGCTGTGATTCAACTAGAGTTGAATTTTTGGGCATTGTTCCTTGTATTTCTTAAATATCTTGAAGCAACTGAAGTAAATTGGAGAATCTTGCTCTAAAATTGAGTAATTGAGTGAAGTAAGAACTAGGCCATATATTATATATGCCAAAAATGTGTACTATTCTTAAGTGCTTAGTTTAGCATTTAGTATTGTTTTAGTATATATTGAAAAGTTCAGTGCTGAGTTACAGAATATAACTTTTAAGAGATAAATAGCTATTAATAAGGCTAATGTGTACTTGGATTTCCTGAAGCAGCCAGTAGTCCTGTCTTTTACCTACAATGTCACCAAAAATTGCAAGGGGTAAATTAAGCTTAAAATTGTCCTTACACTTGAAATCTTGAACGTGTAACTAGTGATACTATAGGACTGAACCTAAAGCTAAGTTTGTGTCCTAACTGTTGGTTAAAAAACTTTAGGTAAAGACTCAGGTTTATCTCTACTTTTGGCTTGCTTTAAAGGTTGTCAGCCTTATACTTCAGACCTGAATTATGGCCTGTATTCTAACTGGGCTTTTACAAACACATTTTGTTACTAAGAAACAAGGGCATGTGTCTGCTACACTTCGTCTTTTTGCCTCTCCATGTAGCTCTGAAAGTGTGGGGGCTGTAAAAGGTGGTGTGACTAAATCTCTGCAAGCAGACTTACATGGTTCTTCATCTGAACTTTGAAGATACCTGAGCTTAACAAAATACATAGAATTCACATTCAAAAACCACGTTTCTGGGTCTCACTATGAAGAGCTGCACTCCTGGTATTGGCATGTGAACTGTGGAAAAATAGAGGCTCCTGTCAATGCAGGGTCTCTAGATGGCCCATTTATGGCTATTCAGGAAATTCTTAATACTAAATTTTCCTATTCCACATGAATGAGAGCTGAAGAAGAGATGCTCAGCTGTTTGTGAGTGCTAAGGTAGCAAACAGGCAGAGCTGTTAATCCATATGCTATGGCATTGCCAGGTTCAGGCCGTAGCTCTCTTTGTCTCCCTGCTGGGAGCCCTGACATTGCTGCTTGTGGTGAGGAGCTGTCTGTCCAGGGACTCAATCAGAAATGCTTTCTGGTTGTCAACAACCTCTCACACTTAAATCTCTTTCCTTAATAATGTTAAAAAGATTGCCTCAGGACACTGATTTGATGGTTTAATACTACTTTCTTTGCAAGGCATAACTGGAAGCATAGGTTAAGTTATCCAGCGGAATTACTTGCAAATAAGCACATGTGGAATAGTGAAGGCCTTGTTAAAGTCTGACATTTGTGTTTTCTTGGTAAAATTTAAGATTGAAGTTCTTAATGTTTCTGGAAGGAGTTTGTTTTACATTTTCTGTATCTGTGAGACAAAGGTGGATTTTTGCATGGCTCCTATTAATAGTTAGGGTATTAAGGTCAGTGTGGAAGCATTCCTCAGTCATGAAACAGGACCATGTTTCTCCCCTTTACTGTGATTTTTGTTTTGGTAGCCATTTGATACTGTGAGGCTGCACTGATTATGATGCACAGATTCTTGGACCAAAAAAAAGAATTTACTTCTAATTTTTTTATCTAGTAGAGAACCACCACAAAAAGCACTAAGGTGCTTTCATTTTGGCTTTGCACCTTTGTGATAAAGATGGCTTGTATTGCTTGGAAAGCTGTGTACAGTCCTTTCACTCCCAATTTGTTTTCCTTAGCAGCCAGTTCTTTACAGCTTAAATAACATTATTGCACTCAGAGGATTTGAAGCTTGGCTGAATGAAGGTGTCTTCTGAATATGAAGTTTATACTTGAATTGGGAAAGTTTTCCCACTTCTTATCTTTCCAAGTTTTGGTATTCCATGGCCAAAAAAAAAACATTCAAGAGACTGACCAGTCCTTTCAAAGGTATTTGAACAGTTGTTACTGCCATTTCCCATGTATATGCACAAAGGCATATCTGAGGGCAAGAGGGAAAAACATGGGTGTTTTGTTCAGGATGAGACTTCTGCAGAGTCCCCGAAGGAAAATACAAAATCTTACACATGTATGGTGCCAAAAAAAGACTTAAGTCAATGATGGCTGGTAAATTCAATTGGCGACTAGTGTTGCTTGTCTTATTTTGGTGCCTATTTTAGATTTTGTAGCCTAGCTTTTTTAGCCTTATGTGGTTTTTAATACTTATTCCACAGTTTATAATGTAGGGATATTCAGTGGACAATATTTGAAAGTCTCCTGCTTATTGGCAATATGCTCCTTTTCTTTGCCTTGTCCTTGAAGTTGCCTGTTCATAGGTGGGCTGTACCATGTAGGGGCTTTCTGAGTTGCTGTCAGTGTCCCCTTGTGTCATCCCCCCGTTGCATGAGTGCTGCCCCGGGACCATGTGGTAAAGCCCCTTTTCCTGCCTTAGATGGCCCTCGTTCTGCAGGCTGGCGGGAGCATATGGAGCGACGGCGGAGATTCGAGTTCGATTTCCGGGACCGAGACGACGAGCGGGGCTATCGCCGTGTGCGCTGCGGCAGTGGCAGCATGGACGACGACAGGGACAGTCTCCCTGAGTGGTGTTTGGAGGATGCAGAAGAAGAAATGGGCACATTTGACTCCTCTGGAGCATTTCTCTCCTTAAAGGTGAAAAGCTGCTTTGGGCCCTTGGGTCACTTGGAGCAGATGTCCTTGCGGTGCCGAGTGGATTATGGATGATTGTGTTGACTTTGCAGAAGGTGCAGAAGGAACCAATACCAGAGGAACAGGAGATGGACTTCCGGCCTGTGGAGGAAGGGGAGGAAAGGTCTGATTCTGAAGGGAGCCACAATGAAGAAGCCAAAGATCATGAAAAGACCAAGAAAGAGGGGGAGAAAACAGAAAAAGTAGTGACAGGTAAGGGGGACTTCTTCTGCAACTGTCAGTGTAGAATTTCTGTTAATTCAGTTACTTAGAACTGTGCCCTGTTACAGAAGCAGTGGAAGAAGCAGCTCAGGCATCATCTCCAGCTGCCAGGTCAGACACCCCACCGAAATCGCAGCCTCCAGACCCACTGCAGACAAACGTTTTTGAAAGGAAGGAAGAATCTGTGCCAGAAAGAACAGAAAAAGCAGAAGATAAAGAGAATCGAGTGGAGAATACACTGTCAGCCAAAATGTCCAACAGAGGGGAAGGTAATAAACCTGACAGATAAATTTAGTAAGTTTCCATTACTCACTGTGAGTAGTCCTGGCTCCTTAAAAGAGGCAAGGACTGGATTATGGTGATGGAAAGCCACAATTCACTGACTGGTCTATAAATACAGGATTTATTGGATATGCCATCTCAATGCTTGCAGTGCACTGGTACTTCACATTGAAATGCGGTCTGGAGAAACATGAGCTAGTTGTGAATGTGCCTTGCTGTGATACAGCAGAGTAGTCTGGACAAATGTGTGTGGCCAGGAAATGGGATATCCTGAAATGTGCCAAGTTCTGCACTGATAGAGCTAAACTATTTGTTCCTTGAGGTTACGTTGAGTGCCTGTGCTGTAAGCAGTACATTCAGGAAGATCTGAAAATACTTTTGCTTTGGTGCTAAATTTGAGCCGTTGAATATTCTCTGCATTAAGTTCTTAAAAGTAATTGTCTTTTATGTTAATGAACTAACTTCAACATTTTTCTTTAGATTTGGCTTCTCTTGCTCAACCTTTGCCACAGATTTCTGCAGACACAACTGCTTCTGCTCATCTTTCTCCTCCTGTTTCCAATTCAAATCCTGTTCTGCGGCCAGTTCAAACACCTGTCACAGCTGCTCCAGGCATGGGCAGCATTCCCACTGACCCAGATGATGAAGAGGGCCTCAAACACCTAGAGCAGGTAAAATTTCTCAAATTCCTTTGTTGTTGACAATTGTGAGACTGGAAGAATGTGGAATGCAAAAAACATTTGAAGCCCATAAAATCAGAAATGCAGCTGAAACTTTAAACTCCACAATGTATACTGAAAGCTGCTTCTCTCAGTTTTTTTTTTTTTGGCATATAATTCAAGCTTTTATATTTTTCTGTATCAGAGTGCTATACCCCGTGTTAAAGAGCTAGAGGCCATAGTGCTTGTGACCACTGCATTAGGATTTGCCTTGAGAAATTATGTATGTCTGTTAAAACCCCCAAACAAACAAACCATCAAACAAACAAAAACTCAACCAAAAATTCCGTAAGTGAAGCAGAAAACTGTGTTGATGAAAATGTAGTGACTGCTGAGATGTGGAGCCTTCTTTGTACTCATGCTCCCATGCCTGTTTTATTTTTCACTATGGTACTGTGTGGGGCCTCCTTGGCAAGTTGTTCTAAAGCTTTTCTTAAGCAGGTGAACTGTGCTTGTTCAGGATTCTGCCAGTGTGGTAGGTAGAGCTCCAGGTTTGTGTCGCAGTCACTCCTGTCCTGGGGCTTCCTGTCATTCCTGGTACACTCTGGAGCACTGCGTAGCACAAGGTGGTTGTGTTTGACACACTCATTTTCAAATCTGTAAGCCTTCATCTAACTCTCTTATTTCTTGCTGGTTTTGATGTCTCCTGCAGCAAGCAGAAAAAATGGTGGCATATCTGCAAGATAGTGCCCTTGATGATGAAAGATTAGCAGCAAAAATTCAAGAGCACAGAGCAAAGGGTTCTTCTATGCCACTGTTTCATGAAGCCATGCAGAAGTGGTACTACAAAGATCCACAAGGAGAAATTCAGGGTAGGTCTGTGCCATTTACACTTCCTCTTTTGTTTCATGGAATTGTTAAAGAGTTCTTCACAAAATTAGGTTTTGAAAATACCTTCAACCCATCACTGCCCCCATGAGCTCAGCAGACCTAACATCCAGAGCTGTGCTTTATCGTGGCTGAGGTTTGCCATCATTTTATGTTTCTGTAAATTAGGTTAGGCTAAAACCTGTTTTACATGCCAGTAGTTACTCAGATTTCCAGGTAACAGTGGAAACAAACTAAGAATGCGACCACTCAAGTAGCTTGTTGTGAAGAATCCGCAAGAAACCTTGAAATCAGTTTTCTAGACTCAGCCTGATGATGTGGAATAGTCAGGGAAGGGTGGTTCGTTTAGAATCGAGGGTAAAGAGGAATCAAGTTTCCACCAGCCAGTTTGCACAGAATCTCAATTTAAATTGCACTTGCAGCCAGTGCATTGTTAGTTCATATAATAGATAGGAACTGTTTCCTGCTTTCAGTTTTTGCTTAAGAAATTTTTTTTTTCAGTGGAATTTTGAAATCTTTGCTTTCAGAAGGTACTTACAGAAGGCCCCAGGGCTCTGTTTTAGCAGCTGCTTATCTGCTTCCCAAAAGTGCAGTTAAACAGTGACTTCCTTCCTTGCTGTACTTCACACTGTGTAGTGTGAATGACTTCTCAGCTGTGAACTTCAGATAGGATTGGTGGGAGTGTTGTTTGTGGGATCTATGCTAATCTCATCTGCAGGTATTGCACATCTTTAGGGCTTTCTTCTCACCCCTTTAAGTTTAAAGAATCTTAACCATAAAGTGCTTTTATTTGCCCAGTGTATGTCAGTCACTGCTGGGTATTTATTGCTGGGTGACGATAGAAGTATTTTTGTTGTTGGATTAGGTACTTCCTCAAATGTAATGTCAAAAAGTAAACACTTCATATAATTTTTTCTTCTTGGGATAGCCTCTTGTGGTTTCATATTCTCTAGGAGGAATTGCCTTCTAGAGATACTCCTTACACAGAGGGCAAGGGTTACTGAATATTCCTGCTTTTCAGAAGATGTTTTTGCAAAACTTATTTATGTAGTTCTTACTTGGTTAAATAATACTTTTTTATACTGGTTTTGTATCTATTTGAATATGCAAAATTAGTATAGAATCCCTCTGTGAAAGGAATGACTGAAGTCTTTCTCAGAAAAAAGAGGAAGAGAAGGAAAAGTGTAGATTTTTACAAAGGAAAGAAACTGGATCCTCATTATCTTAAAAAATGTAATTGTTCGCTCAGAGGTGGATCTGATCATCTGCTAAGTTCCAGAAGTAAAACTTTTGTAAAATGTGAAAGTTCCTCTGATTTGAAGGCAAGAGTTGAAGCAGGCTAAGATTGTTTAATTATCTGTGCAGTGCAGTGGGGAAAGCAACATTTGTGGTTCGAGCACTGTCAGCCAGCAGGTACTGCTGAGCTCCAGAGTGGAAGCTGCAGCTGCTGCGAGCCTGGAGCAGTGAGCGCTGCTGGAGGGCAGCAGGAGGATTAGCTGGACCAAGCCCCACACCACTGTGGCGGCTTGGCTTTCACCCCAGAGCTGACCTGTCTCCCTCCAAAGCAAGGTGAAAGCCATCATGCACTTCTCCTGAGACTGTGGGGCAGTGCTGTAGCCCCTGTGGAGATGTGCATGGACACTCCAGCTTTGGATGAGCAGTGCCCCATGAGTGGGTGAGGCAGACAGGATGCCTGGTGCTGGGCACTGTGTGACCTTAGCCAGCTCCTTGTTTCCAACATGCTGAACCTGGCCTTGCCTCCCCTTCCCCACAACGTGCGTTGGTTGATGTGATTTCAGGTCCATTCAGTAATCAGGAGATGGCAGAGTGGTTCCAGGCTGGATACTTCACGATGTCGCTGTTGGTGAAGAGAGCTTGTGATGAGACTTTCCAGCCACTTGGAGACATCATGAAAATGTGGGGCAGGGTTCCCTTTACTCCAGGCCCAGCACCGCTTCCGCATCTGGTAATTATGTGACAGTTAGAGTATTCAAATAGTCATCAAACAAGTGGGAATTGAATTATTTAGGTGTCATCGACTCTGTCTTGGAATTGCAGGTGTTCCAAGCACCAAAGTTGAAACTTGATTACTTTTGCAAGAGTAGAAAAGACACGTAATATAAAAATGTTTGGTTTGCCATGTTTGTGGCTGGGAGGCTGGGTCCTGTGATATGTAAAGATGCTTTGTATTTCAAAAGCTTTGTAAATCTTGATCTCGGTCTAGGTTTTTTCTATTTTCTTTTTTTTTCTGGTCAAAATACGGCTTCTACATTTCTTACATTTGCGATCTACTACTCTTAGTATGTATGTTATTGAAAAAGAATGTTTTATCCCTATACATAGGGCGAGCTGGACCAAGAGCGACTGACTAGACAACAAGAGTTGGCTCTGATCCAAATGCAGCACCTCCAGTATCAGCATCTTTTAATACAGTAAGAGTTTGTGTCCCAGAGATCTTCCGGTGGCTGTGTTCTGCTCTGCATTTTTAGTCATCTGGGTTCAGCTGCTTGTGGTTGTTTCCTTGGGCAGTGGGGCTGGGAGTGCTTCACCTCCAACAGCAATAGCTGCTTCCACAAACACCAGAGATGTTGATAGTCTACAGGATTAGGACAGTGCGGCTGCCCCTGGCTCACTTTTCAGAGTCCTTTTCAGTGTCATACATAGCTACTTTGGTGAGACCTGCTTTATAGGTAGCTGTTATGGTCAGACTGAATCCCAGCTGTCCTAGTAATGACCTTCAGATGTTGTGATGTCAGGGGAAGGCTACACATCTTTGGAACTAGAGATGGAGAAGGCAGAACTTACCTCTGGTCTGCTTGCTCAACTCTTTGAAGATCAGTGGAAGGTCCTGCTGGGCAAGGCAGTTTGTCATCCATTTTGCCAAAGCTGTCAGTTGTTCAGTTATGGCCAGTTCCTGACAGCTTGTTTTGTAGCAGCTTGGAGGAAAGAAAGCAGTCAGATAAGACTGCTTGTTCAGGGGATCCTGAAAGCACGTTGTCATGATTATAGTTTTTCAATACTGATTGTCAGCTTATGATTGAATGAGGCAAGAGCCTGCTCCTGTACTAGGCAGTGCCTTGACATACTGGGGAAGAGACTGATTGTAGGTGGGCAGTGATCAAAGCCAGATTAATTTGAGCTAACGTTACGGAATTTAGACAAAAAAGGAGAGTAGTGTTGCACAGCTCACAAGAGAAACATGGGGCAGTAATAGCCAGGTGACGTAGCTGAGGGTGAAGAGAAGTCTGGTTCTGCTCACGTGAGCCAACTGGCTGTATTCTTGCATTTTGATTCTTGCCAAGCTCCAGTTCTGTGGTTTCCTCTAGTATTTAGTATGTACATTATATGGGTCAGTGGGCATTAGTCCCAGAGTGTGAATCTGTCTGCAACTTGGGCATAAGTGAACAAATACCGTTTGTCTGCTTCTCTTTTGAAGACAACAGTATGCACAGATGCTGGCTCAGCAGCAGAAGGCAGCCCTCTCATCCCAGCAGCAGCAGCAGCTCGCTATTCTTCTGCAACAGTTCCAGGCCCTGAAGATGAGGTGAACTAGCCCAGACTTCTGTTCTTCCTGTGCTCTAGTTTGTATATAACAATAATTACATCTTGTCAGCTGTCTGTCCTAGTTAAGTTTGCTCATATTTTAGGATTACGTATTTTAAAGATAATGGGAATATGAGTATGTATCAGAATAATACTAAACAGTTTCAGGATATGGAGTACTTCTTTGTATATGTAGCCTTTGCCTCAGAGAGTGTTTATGGAAATGAGGAGTTGAAATTGTAACTGTCTGGCAGATGTGTTGTGCTGGTCACCAAGGGGCTTTGTCTGTTCTGCGGTACTGGATGCTCGTTCCTCAAACTGGCCTCTAAGCAGCAAATGCAAAACTGTAGCTTAGTCCTTGACTTAGCAGCAGGGGTGAGATCAGCAAGAACTCTGCAAGCAACTAGTGTTGTCCACGTCATATTTTATAAATAGAGGTGTGGAAGGAAAGCAGTGTGTTACAAGTTACTGAATCTCATGCGTGTTCGGAGCACTCCTCTCCCTGGAAGTGGCATGTTGACTCTTCCTGTTGGTATTACAGAATATCTGAACAGAACATGATGCCACCTGTTACAAGGTCTGTGTCAGTGCCGGACACTGGCTCAATATGGGAACTTCAGTCAGCTTCACAGCCTACAGGTAAGGTGCTTAGCCTGGGTCAGGTCTCTTGGGAAAAGTCCATGCATTAAGAGTCAGCATCTTTGAGATGATCCCTCCTTTTTTGACACAAGGGGAAATTATTTCTGCATCATGGCAGATCAGCCTACTTTGCCTTGCAGTATAAGTTCCATTTGAGATTGGTGAAGAATATGGTTATTTTTCCAATGCTTATGGGAAGTCTAGATCTGAAGGGATTGTTCTATTTAAGGGTGTTCTACTCTGATGGGAGGAGATGGAATAGCTGGTTCTTCTGTAGAATTTCTTAGGAAACTCAGCTTTCAGTCATGGACAAGCCTTGTTCTGCAGGAAGATAAGGTGGCCCTCTACTGATGAAGGCAGAAGTGTTAACTTGATTAACTTGACTAACATGATTTTAGTTCTTAAAACATAGTAACAGCATACACAAGATTCTCCCTTTTCAGTTATGTTTTGTTCATGTGCTTATTTTTGCTTGTCCATGTTTGTTTTCTTCACTGTCTAGTCTGGGAAGGAAGCAGTGTCTGGGATCTGCCCATTGATACTGCAGCTCAGGGACCAGCTCTAGAACAACTTCAGCAACTTGAGAAGGCCAAAGCTGCAAAGGTCAGAAACTGTTTTGTACTGTAAGAAGTTGGGATTGCTCTTCTGCAGTGTAATTGTGGTTCTTGAGCCAATGGAAGACCGAGTTCTTCAATGGATGATTTTGACTAGATTTTCATGGAAAACACCATAAAGAGAATACGGGTTTTAAAAACAAGTTATGAAATCCTTGTGGACAGCTGTTTGGAAACCATTGCTGTGGAGGTACTACTGACCTCTGAAATAGCAGTTGTGTTCTACATTTGCAATTAAAATCTCTTCACTAGCTGCCTCTGTTTTAAACTGAGATCATCATGAGGTGTCAGGCCAAGCCCTGAGTTGGGACCAGGTAGTTGTTCTCTTAATTCTTGTGATTTTCACCAGAACTGGTTTGGGGAATCATAAGAGTCCTATTTGCCAGGGTTATTCCACGTGTACTCTAGTATTAAATTATTTTTGTGAGTTTGAACCTGCATGACTCTGTACCTTTCCTGAAAATTATTATTTTATGATGACTGCAAAGCAACTCACTACTCGTTTCCAGAGTTAGGGGGTATTTTGAGAAGCTGATGTAGAAAGACTGACTAGAGAACTGGTGTTTGTTACAAACAGAAATAGTCCAGAATTGTTCTAGACTGTTTCAGGAATCTGACCCCAGTAGGCAGCCAGCTGATAGGTAAAATTGCAGTTAAAGGAGAGAATCTCTCAGAGGCTTCATCTGTTAAGCTGTTACTATAATTTCAGCAGAGTTGCCCTAAGAAATGGTGTAGGAATACGTTACCTGCATCTGAGTATAGTTTTATGTGAATTGTAGCTAGAGCAAGAGAGGAGAGAAGTGGAAATGAGGGCCAAACGAGAGGAAGAGGAGAGGAAAAGGCAGGAGGAGCTTCGGAGGCAACAAGAAGAGCTACTTAGGAGGCAGCAGGAAGATGAGAGGAAACGACGGGAAGAAGAAGAACTGGCCCGCAGGAAGCAAGTGAGTTTCCTCAATGTAGTTATCTCTCATTAATTATAATACTTTTTAAAACTCACTTTAAGAATCCTGTGGGGTCTAATTAATCTTTGGTAGGTGTGTATGAAGACAGTTTTAATACTTTTCATGTGAGTATATTCAATTATGATTCTTCTGATCTTGATTTTTTTAAGAGCCCAAGCTGCAATCTGAGAAATGGGCTTTGATACTTCTCTTTTAAGATAGGTTTCTGTTTGCAAGCACAGGGCCTTTATTCCATGTGGAATATTCCCTCTCAACTTTTTAGTGTCAACATTAGACTTTAGTTAGTTGCCCAGTTAATGCATG
This sequence comes from Eulacestoma nigropectus, assembly GCA_013397775.1. Lineage (NCBI taxonomy): Eukaryota > Metazoa > Chordata > Aves > Passeriformes > Eulacestoma > Eulacestoma nigropectus. The sequence goes on from VZTE01003922.1 coordinate 88,995, forward strand.
TTTTAATCTTTATTTGCCATTTATGCAGTCGAGTGTTTTATGAGGATATGTTCTGGAGTAGATGGAGCTTGAGCAGCTGCTTCAAATGAATAAGAGGTAGAGGGCTATAGTGGAAAAAAAGTGATGTGACATTCAGCTTATTTTTCCCCTGTTGGTTTTTTTTAACTTAGTAAATTATTATTTGGAATAAATTATTATCTGGGTAATAGAGTCTGTCAGCTTTTTTACTTGAGTTGATACTTGGGAAAGGAAGGGATGTAGTTTGGTCAAGCATATTTCTTAAAAAGAATTATGTAGTCAGTGTTGCAGTAGCAAGAATGAATGTAGGAATTGTAGTATGTTCTTAATATTCCAGGAATACAAAAGGGAGACATTAGTAGTTTGGCATTTTTAGCACTTACTTCTGAATTCTGTATGGAAGAAAATGTAGTTGTTCCTTAAGTGTTGCAGCAGGGAAAGACAGTAAAAGTTAAAAGTTTTCACTCCGCATGAGAAGGATAAGGGCAAGCACAAGGCTGAGCGTGTTCACTAAGGACTTAGTCAGTAAACGTCCTGAAAAGTACCACATGAATAATAGGCAAAAGTACTAAATAATTCTGTCCTTTATAGTATTTCTTATGAGCTTAGGTAGGCAGTTGTAAAGCGTGTTCCTGCTTTAAGGATCAGACACTTCAGAGGAAGCCTCTAGAATCTCTAGTTTTGTTTGGAAGTTCTTTGTAGATCTCAGTTCACTCAGGGTTTGGGTTTTGTCACAGAAGATCTATTTTAATTGGCATGGTATGATATGTAGATAACTTTCACGGTATCTTTTGGAATCAAGTCTGCAAATAAATGGCTCCCTGTTTTAGTGTATCTACTTTGTGTGCCAGGAAGTCATTATGCTGTACAGTCGAAAAGCATCCTCCACTTGAGGTCAAACTAGCATCGAAGCAATAATATCCTTAAAAGTTTAACTTTTGAGATAGATTGCTTTAGATCTGGTTCAATAAGAACAACTCATTTTTCAGCTGATCACCTGGTAACTCAATGTGTGTCATCTGTGCTGGCTTCAAGTAGACTTGGGTTATTTCTTTCCACTCTAACAGTTTTGCCTGTGTGTATAACAATGTCTGTTAAATTCCAAAGTTTTGTTGTCCACTTTGGATTTGTACAATAAACAGTCTGACTCTCCTGTTTTGAGATGCCATGGGAAATAACTGTTTACATGAAGGAAGCAGAACGGGGTTGAAAAGCAGTAACAGCAAGTATCTTAGTTCATTACCAATGCAATAATTGCTACAATGCTTAATTCTGAGCAGTAATATCTTGAAAAGGTAACAAAGAGTTTAAGCACTTCTCTGGAAAGAGAGAATAACATTGTATTCTGTATTTTAAAAAAAGAAACTGGTCTAATATTTGAATCTGACTTCTGTACTGGAAGGCATTGTAGAATCAGGGATGAACTGATTTATTAGCATGGATTTATGCAGAGGAGATGATGCTTAACAAATTTGATTAACTTCTTTTGAGGAGATGACAGTGAGAGCTGAGAGGGGTGAAGCAGTAGACTTAATCTGCCTGGACTTCAGGAAGGCTTTTGATGTAATACTGCATAAAAGACTAGTATATAAGGTTAGTAAATATGCTGTTGATGGTGAATTCTAAATAAAAAAAAATAACTAATAGAAATTCAATTCTGTAGGATGAAATGTTATACCAAATGTTGAATTCAGTTCTGTTCACAGTTTTCATCAATTACTTTGCACTATAGAATTGCAAACAGTAATGCCCAGCTTGTGTAGCTCCTGTATTTTGGTTTTATCTCTGGTCTGGTATCTTCTATTTTGTAATAATTGATTGCTTTCAGGAACAAAATTTGAGGTTTAATAACCAGCTAATAATTGTTTTCTCTGAATTATGTCTTTAGTGCTCCCTTTAAAATACCTGTTTTAAAGAGGAGAGGAAAAAGATTTCTGAGCCCTAGTAACATAGACAAGCAGAATTGCAGGTGTCACCAACTGCAAAAAATTCTCAATTTTATTTAAAAATCCAGAGTCTATTGAACTGGGGATTGCTGCTTAAGGATTTTTTTTTGTAATACTACAGATATTTTAAAAGATCTGAAATAAGCTGTCTGTACAGCAGGACATGTGTGTTTGAAAACAATTATTAAGAAGGATGCTAAAGAACACTGGGAATGTCTTGGAGCAGGAATCTACGAACGTGGGAACACTAAGAGCCAAAGGATTGATTGTTTCCCATACCAGTCAGTGGCAGAAAGCTGGAGCTTTGAATGGTTTTGGTCACATGCTCAAACAAAAACATCAAATAATAAGATACAGAAGTAAATATTAAGACAACCTCTTTTATAGCTGTGAAGAGTCAGAAAAAAGGCTGTGGTTCCCAGCTTTTCATATCTTACAGGGTTTTTTCCCTCGTGTCAGTACAACACTGTTCATCTTTAGTTCTGTAGGGGAGAGAAGTCTTTTATTGCTGTCATTCAACAGTGTCTCTCCTGGCATGCCTGAGCAAGAAAGAGATCCGTGCAACTTTCTGAATGGCAATTCTAGCTTCGTTTCCCAAGGGGAAAGTAGGGCAGAGATGTCACTGAAGTGCTGTCCCACAGGAGGACTCGGTGACTTTGCTTATCTCTCCCAGGTACTATGTGCTATGTTAGTGAGAGCTCCCAGCCTGGCTGGCAGTGAGGACTCCTGAGCTGAGATCCTGCTCTGTGGTGTCCAGGCCAACAAGAGACTGGCACCTCTGGCCTACTCAAGTAGCCTTTTCAATAAAAGATACAGCAAGCAGAAATTTTTCAGCACACTTGTATTGCGGACACTTGATTACTGTGACTTGACTCCATGTGTCCAATTAATACAGTTACAGGCCCAAATTTCAGAAATGGTTCAGGTGGTATGTGTTACACTTGAAGCTGATTTGATTAATGAGAAAATGAATCACAGGCTATTGTTCTATGTCCAGCTAGTGGAAGAAAACCACTTACTGCACTTACATCTAGCACCAAACCACTTAAGTGATATTCAGGAGTATGAATGAATTGTTGGCTTGCAGCCAGCAGCTGTTGAGTGCCATGGGATTGCTTATAAAAGATATTCTGTCTACTGACAGTTTTGTTGCAGGCATCCGAAGTTCATTGTCAGAGAAAAACCCAGTGCAGTTGTTTAGGGAACTGTAGTGCAGTTTATCTGTGCTGTGTATACATGAAGCTTTGTATGTGTATACATGCAGATTTAATGCAAGGGTCTTATTTTTCACAATTAACTTCCTTGATTTACCAGAGTTTACATCCATGCTGCACAATTAGTCCCCCATCATTCTGTGAATAATGTATTACTTATAAAAAACTTGTAGGGTATGATTGCAGTAGTGGTCATTTTTAAAGGAAAATATAAAATTATAAAAGCCTAAAAAAGTTCTTGTCCAAAATTTAAGAATTGAGCTGGTAGGTAAGTCAGAAAGAGACAACAGAAGGGGTGAAAAGTAGGATGGCCTTAACTCAGTTGCTGGACATCAGAGATCAGAAAAGGCTTCAAAAACTAAGGCTTTCTTATGCAAGGGAAAGTCAGAACTGGTGGAAGAGGTCCCCAGGTGGGATCCCATTTAACAATATACAGGAAGCTGCTTGTCCCCTATTCTTCAAAAAAACCCAAGTAGCAGAATGGAAAAATGTCTGTTTATGTTGATAGGAAAGGGTGCTGATGTTTAATTTTTCAGTTAAGTAAATAATTTTACTACTTGGAAAACAAAACATAGTTTATTGGAAGCTATTTAAATAATAGCCCAAAATCAAAGCTTTTAAGAGACCTTTTGTTACCCATAATATTTGAATAGTATAGGGAGAGCCCAGTCAAAGCTGTTGCGACTTCAAAAGTTACACTGTCCTTAAGTGCACTGGGCTGCTTCAGCTTCTTTCTGGTGTCTGGAGATGTGGTTTTGAGTTGTATAGTGCTCTTGAACAGTCAGTGTTCAGAAAGTCCTGTAAGTAGGAAAAGCTTCCAACTTATAGCTGACAGCCCCCCCCAAAAGGAATTCATGATACCCACACATTAAAATATTTATAGATCTGATGTTCAAGTACTGCTAGTGCTGCGTAGTGGAAAAAGGAGTCTCACCCTTTGTTGTCATTCTCGACACCATTCTTCTTAAAACCAAAGATAGGCAATTATTTCTTCTGTTTATTTTTTCATTAAAATAATTTATGTAGGAGATGCACATTGCATCAAAAATACTTGTTAATGTCTGGGTTTGTTGTGCTTAATGCAATGTTTTGGTAGAGCCTAGTGTGGAGCTAGGGAGCTTTTCTTGAGGCTACTCATTTGGCCAGACAATGCTGTAATCTGTGTTCTGATGTGGTTTGTTGATAAAATGGCATTTATAGACTGACATTTTGTTCCCAACTCCAGGAAGAGGCCCTGAGGCGACAACGAGAGCAGGAAATTGCACTAAGGCGGCAGCGGGAGGAAGAGGAGCGGCAACAACAGGAGGAAGCACTTAGGAGATTGGAGGAGAGAAGAAGAGAGGAGGAGGAAAGACGACAGCGAGAGGAGTTAATTCGTAAACAGGTGAAAAATGGCAAAAGGGACCTCTTGTGTTTAGTTATGGAGGCTGCCACAACAAACATGTTTTGAAACTTGCACCAGTGCTTGAGAGACCATCAGTTTTGGTCAAAGAAAGCAGAGCTTGCGGACAGTATCAAGTGAGTGAAGTAAAGGTTGTTTACTGTATCCTGACTTCAGCAAAACAATCAGAATCCAATATGCCCTTAGGTAAACAGATTTGGGTGGAGTGAGTGGTCTCCCTTCACGTTTGAGCCTTAAGAATGGCTTTGCAGCATGGTAGTTATACTCCTTTCTGAGGCAGAGTACTGTTCTAGAGTAACAGTTTGTTTTGAATTAGCACTCTCTGGGCCTTTACTTTATCTTCAGTGTCATCTGAGATGATCAGTTTTGGCAGTCTTTCTCTGCAATGCCATCTTTGTCACCTGTCTCTTCTTTCCTGTTATTTCTGCCAAATTTTATTCCACTGAAAGTGTGGCAGTACTGTAAGTAGTATAAGCAGGCAGAAGCTCAGACTGAAAGGTGTGTATCTACTAGAAGGAAAGTAGTAAGAAATTAGCTGGTGTGAATTAGGGGAGATGTCATTCTCTTTCAAGTTCCTTGGTGGAGCAATGGGAAACATGGTTTTTTAGAGAATATGGACTATATTACTGGGCTTTCTTGCCTGTGAAATGTAAAGGTAAATGGACAACCCAAACAGCACAGGTTACAGATAACATGGTCCCTCTCTGTTCTGTCAGAATATCAGTACCACAGAGTTAAGAGTATTTTAATTCTGTGAAGTCTTCTTAGACTTTATTCCTTTCTGTGTCCTGGGAAGGAAGAGGAGGCTGCCAAATGGGCGCGTGAAGAGGAGGAAGCTCAGCGGCGGCTGGAGGAGAGCCGGCTGCGCATGGAGGAGGAGGCGGCCCGGCAGCGGCTGGAGGAGGAGGAGCGGAAGCGCAAGGAGCTGGAACTCCAGCGCCAGAAGGAGATCATGAGGCAGAGGCAGCAGCAGCAGGAGGCTTTGCGGCGGCTGCAGCAGCAGCAGCAACAGCAGCAACTTGCACAAATGAAGGTAACCTGTTCCTGCAGTTTAACTTCCTCTCAGCTCAGCATGGGAAGCAAAGCCACAGCTGCCTTCAGGGTCTGTAGTAGCTTGGGCAGAGCAGGGATGGATGAGCTGTGTGGAGAGGGAAGAGGGTAAAGAGTTGATGCGAGGAGAAAGAGGAAGAGAATTAAATTAAAAACCAAAAATGTTCTATCAGTAGAAGCACACTAGGAAGGCATCACAGATGGGCACAGACGTTTTTTCTGCCACGATGAGCAAGGGCCAGTGCAAAGTTTCTAAAGCTTGGAATTCCTAAAGTCTTTGAAATCTAAATGGATTGCTTTTTTTCAGGTAATGATGTGTTACATTATTCTTGATACGCTCTGTCAAAGACTGATGCATCAGAGGGCAATTCAAAGAATGTATCTTTAATATTTTTTACCTTTACATCTATTTTATACTTTCTAGGGTTTTGTTAAACTTGAAAGGTGGCCTTTCTTTTCCCATGGGTTTATACTGTTTTTTCATGGTTATACTTCAGCAGTATTCTCTGAAATGTTTTGTAATTCCCAATGATGTCTGTTTTGGCCCAGCTCCCTTCATCTTCAACATGGGGTCAGCAATCAAATTCAGGAGCTTGTCAATCCCAGACCACACTGTCATTGGCAGAAATCCAAAAGTTAGAAGAAGAACGAGAACGGCAGCTCCGAGAAGAGGTAAACACTGACAGCAGCGGAGTGCAACTTGTTAGAGGGGACTCAGCTGTGGGACTGCTTAGCTGTCACTTCAGTTATTAGAAGGAATGGTGAGGATGAGGAATGTTCTTTGAAATAGCGTAACTCAAATAAAATCCTATCCTTCAGGCATAGGTTCAGTAAGTACTTGTGTGAAAGTTTTTATCGCTTCTTAGTACAAGAATCTGAAAGAAGGGAAAACTGCACACTTTTAACCCTGAGAGTATAATATGTTCACAAAACAGTGTAAAATTATTTCACATTTATATTCCAACATGTTCGAAGATATGCACCATACCAGGGCAGTTAAAGGGAGGGTGGGTTGAGGGGGGAACAAGTGATGGTAGGAGAGAAGGTCTTCTTCCAAGAAGCTGACTGCAGACATGATTTGATAAATTTAGTCTGTGCCAGGCTAATAAACAGTTTGTATTTACTGGTTAGCTAATGTCTCCCTTTTTGGAGGAACTGTAATATCCCAAAACAATAATAGGTCAGCCAGACTTCTCCAGAAGAAAGTGAAATCAGTTTAAAACCGGTTTCGAAGTTAGACTTTTGAATAGTAATGATCTTCTGAAAGTATTTATGAGCATTTTTGTCTTGCATGCAACAGCAAAGGCGTCAGCAGCGTGAACTAATGAAGGCCCTCCAGCAACAGCAGCAGCAACAGCAGCAAAAACTGTCAGGCTGGGGTAATGTCACCAAACCGACAGGCACCACCAAATCCCTGCTGGAGATACAGCAGGAAGAGGCAAGGCAGATGCAGAAACAGCAGCAACAGCAGCACCAGCAGCCAAACAGAGTCAGAAATACCACGGTACGTTTATTTATGGAGGAAAGCAGCCATGCCTGTTCCCTCTGTCTGTTCATGTGTGTTCTGCTGGGTCTGTGCTAATAACCAGCATCTCTTTATTATCTCTCAACAGCACTCTAACCTGCACACCAGCATTGGGAATTCAGTGTGGGGCTCTCTAAACACTAATCCCAGCAACCAGTGGGCATCTGACTTAGTCAGTAGCATCTGGAGTAATGCCGATACCAAAAACTCAAACATGGGCTTTTGGGATGATGCAGTGAAGGAAGTGGGACCTCGTAACTCGACCAATAAAAACAAAAGCAATGCCAGCCTCAGGTAGGAACTAGGGAAGGAGCTTTTGCAGAGAAAGGCTGCCACTCCTGGCATGATCACTTAGCAGTTAGAACATCTTCGTGTGTTTTCCTTTTTTTTCTGTGTCATTCAGGATCTGTTTTGACAACACAAATAGCTAATAAGTGACCATTCACAGTTCATTTTGTCACCTGGTTAGAAAATTACTTGGTTCTTAAAAATGGTTGCATCTTGTAAAATAGTCTTAAAACACTGTACTGTGGGTAAGCCTGGTAAACTGATAATCTAATTATATGCATTTTCTTTACCTCAGCAAATCTGTAGGTATTACAAGTAGACAAAACAAGAAGGTAGAAGAAGAGGAGAAGCTGTTGAAATTGTTCCAGGGGGTTAATAAAGCCCAGGATGGATTCACTCAGTGGTGTGAACAGATGCTTCATGCACTCAACACAGCCAACAACTTAGATGGTAAGAGATGGAAAGGAATGGGAGGAGCAATATCTGTTCTCTTTCCTGACAGAGTAGTTCTGAGGGATTGTAATGACATCAAACCAGTGTTTCCAATGCACTCAGCAGAAGGACATCATTAAATAGTGGCCAGAAGAACCAGCTGCATCCTCTTGGTTTTCACTGTCCTAACTATAGCAAATCAGTGGCATTTGAAAAAGTTATAAAGTCTGTCAGCCAGAGCCTTCCTGAGGATTTCTGGTAGTCATGGAAGCATTATCAGGCAGATAGATGAGGATCCAGTTTCATCCTGCATTGCATGATAGGGCTTTATTGCAGGGAACTGGGAAGGGCAAGCTGCTAGACCAGCAAATATTTGACACAGAAATCTGACATTGGTGTTTATTGCATGTGTGTGTTTGCTATCAACATGCACTCCTTCATGGTGTGCCTTCTTCTTGCAGTTCCCACGTTTGTTTCTTTCCTGAAGGAAGTGGAGTCTCCCTATGAGGTCCATGACTATATCCGAGCCTACCTGGGAGATACTCCTGAGGCCAAGGAGTTTGCCAAGCAGTTCCTCGAGCGCCGTGCCAAACAGAAAGCCAGTCAGCAGCGGCAACAGCAGGTAAAGGTGGCTCTGCTGTCCCTGGGGACTGTGTAAGGCTGGAGAGTCAGCACCCATGCTGGATTCGTCAGCAGGGTTTTACAGATCCTGGCAAATGCAGACAATAAAGGAGCTTTCCAGTTTTTACCAAGGTTCAAGTTTCCTTCTTAACTTAACAGTTGAGGCCAGCTGTAGATCAGAGAATGTTTTTGCATGGTGATCTGGGAATTGCTGTGGGAAGATGACGTGGATACATCAGTAGCTAGAGCTGCCACATGGATATAGGAAGGGCTTTGGGCTCTCTGAATGTTTTCTGTATAAATAAACCAGACTTCACTGTGCTCTATAATCTTGTCCTTAATTTGTTCTGTAGGATTCAGTGTGGGGGATGAACCACAGCTCGTTACACTCAGTCTTTCAGACCAATCAGAGCAACAACCAGCAGTCCAACTTTGAGGCTGTGCAGAGTGGGAAGAAAAAGAAGAAACAGAAAATGGTTCGAGCAGATCCCAGCTTGTTAGGTCAGTTTGAATTTTTAAAAATTAGCGTTTAATTTGGTAGTGGTGGTTTGCTTTGGGGAGTGTAGAGAATTCTTATTGACCTTAAATGGTAATACTGAATTTGAGTAGAAAAGTTGAAATGTCTTTAGAATTTTTTCAGTAGTATTATTTATATAATGATTTGAAAAATTCTGTACCAGTCTCATGGAAAACTTTTGTCGAACTTTCCCTCATGTAATGGCCTCTTTGATACCTGAGTTATTACCTGGAAACCTCTGAGTAGTTCAAGGATGTCAGTTAAATTGCCTTTTTTCTTTTGAGTTGATTTATGGCTATTTTTACTGCTTTAATGCTGACTCATTCTTTGAAGAAAAGCATGTTTTCCTTTCTTTTATGAGGAGCAGCTTTCTGAGGCTGCCTTTGCCTTCCCACCTTTTTCCAGGAGCTAACCATCACCCTAGTCAGAAAAGACAGCAAAGGTTGAATTGGTCACAGATTTTCAGTTGGAGACTGTGGACATGATGACATCATTAGCAGTCCTTTATTATGTTCTGTGTCTTAATTTTTATGTGAGACTGGTACTAACCAGCCCCTGTAGCACTGATGGAAAAGTTTCTTTGAAGTAGCTTTTAAGGTACAAGGGTGTGGTGTGAGTGCATGGACACTGTGGGGTGACAGGTCACTGTCGTGTTTGTGTGGAATAAATGTGTCTGTGTTTGTGCCCTGTGTGACAGGAAGCCAGGGCACTGCACTGGGCCAGGCTTTGTTGTACTGCTTCTGCTGAGCCCAGTTGCTGTGGAGCAGCCAGGTGTTGTCCACCTGAAGTCACTGCTTTTTTAAGGCTCTAGCAGAGCCCTGCCTTTGGTTTTTGTCTTTCTTTTATTTTTGGTCTCACCAAAGTCAATACTCTTCAACTAAATCAGTGATTTCTCCATTGGTGTGTAGAGAACTTCTCGGTGGAATCCTGACTTATGCCACCCCAAGGTGCCCATCCACTGAGTCTGATCTGGGTGCTCAGTTGAATATATTAAAAAACCAACTCAAGTAATGTGAAGAAGAAATCACTAAATACAATTTAGAAGTTGCAACTGTAAGAGAAGTAGCCCATGCAGCTTTTTAAAAATGGGTGCACTTGCTCTTTTACAAAATAATTTCAGATGCTTTTGGGCCACACTACCACGAGAGGGAGCCAGAACAATTTTCGTAAACCTACTGAACAGAGCATTTCTTATCTCTTGAAGATAAGTGGAAAGCAGTTGTCTAGCACAGAGCAAACCAATGTAGCACTCTCAAGACAGTGAAGAGTCAACTTTGTGTTTAGTAGCCTTACACAAGAAAACTTCACCTTTTCTCATACTCCAGATGGGGTTAGTACAGCCTTAAAAATGGGATTTCAATGGGAAAGCTGCATTTGATATGTTGGATTTGTTCCTTGTTGAAAGTGTTTTCAACTCTCTCACACTTCACTCATGCTCATCATGTCCTCAGCCCATATGGCTAAAAGGTTGGGTAGAAGTTTGGGTGCATCTTGAGCCACCTGCATGGCCCTGGGTAACTTTGTACATTTTCATGTTGTACTCCTGAGATGGAAGTTTGTAAAAAAGCATGGAAATAGATGTAATTGCTACTAGATTTCATAGGTACATGCATTAAGACTTTAAAGTAAAGGGTGAAATTGCTCACAGCTCTTGAAGCGTTGGAGCATGATTCCATGTGTGGATTCCAAGTTCTCAGAATGGCCATTTCTGCCTCTCAGACCATGTAAGTATGGTGTTGACAGCCACTTCCAAGAACCAGTTGACTTAAGCACGCTCCCTTTCAAGAAGTTGCAGAGCCACGTTGCCACCATATGTAGATGTGCCTTGTACTGGCTCTGCAGGTGACATCTTTTAAATGGAACTTGAAAACAGTCTTCTGATCTGGTTTTAAAGACCAAGTGATGCTTATCTAAATATACAGTTGATTATCTTTAGTTTGTTAAGGAAAAAATCAAACAGTTTGGGTGACTGCATCTGTAGCCTTACTGAATTACCCCTAGATTCACTTTCTCTTACAGGTACTACTGCACATAACAGATGTTTTGTATCAAGTACAGTATGCCACATCCAGATTTTTAACACCAGTCCTTCTTGGTTCACAGGGTTTTCAGTGAATGCTTCATCAGAGCGGCTCAATATGGGAGAAATAGAGACTTTGGAAGACTACTGAGCATGTGCAAATCAACTGGCTTGTCCTGCATCTGTTAACCATGGATTCTCCGTTTGGACACCGTACTCTCCACCTTGTGTTGTTCTTTGCCTCGCAGTGAATCACAGGATCAATCATCTCAGGCTGCTTTCTCTGGCCCCAGCAAACCCTTTCTGCCCAGGACTGCACAGGCATTGTTCCTACTGTCAGCCCACTCAAGAGGACTTTGTTCATAGTCCCGGGAGGGTGGGAGTTAGGCTTTGTTCACAACAAGGCTGAATTGGGCAGCAAGCTTTTTCACTGTGCTGTGATTCATTCTGCTGACATACCTGGAAAAAAAAATCAGTTGGGATTCTGCAAAGCATTGCTTCCTTCTCCTGGTTACTCTTACCACATCCAACACGTGCGGTCATATGGAGAGAGAGAGAGATTGAGAGAGAGTTTGTGGTTAACAGATGTTGGTCAAAACCAGAATACCACACAGATACTGACTTGGCTGCTCCATCAGGGCAAGAGGTGCTCTCCTGGCCAGGAGTTGCATTCGTAAGCTACCCTTAGAACTGGCAACAGGAGAGGGCCGGTAGCGGGCACAGTTTAGCTTGGGTTGGTTTGAAGTTGCACACCCCCTGCCAGCCCTTCTCAGCACATTATTTTTGAAGGGAAAGCTTGAGTCTGTCTTCATTAGGTGGTGATGCTGAAGCTGGTGGAGTTCCTGTTGGCATTCTCCAGCCTTCCTGGACAAGTGAGGACTTCTGCTCTGGACAAAGGGGGGTGGCATCTCTTCTTTCAGGTTGAATTTACCCCTTAAATGCTACCTTCAGAGGGTTAGGACCAGTTTATTTTGAGCTCTTTTCCTGCAAATTTGTCTCGTTTAAGAGACAGTGGGATCTTTACAGTGTGGATCTGTAGTCTCTGGAGAGGGTGGACCCTGGCTTTCAGAGACGTGCCAGCAGCCTCAGCTGGTTGTCACTTGAAGCAGTGCTTAGGTATCAAACAGAGATGCCCTTTCGTCATGGAGAGAGACACTGGAGGACGAAGCTTTGTGCAATGATGGCCCTGCTTATCTTCTACACCTTAAAAGTACTTCATGCACCTTCACTGGGATCCATAACCTCTAAGTGTTTATGGAATCATAACCTTCCTCTCTCACCGAAAGATTAACACCACCTTCCCTGCTCCACCTACCCACCCACCCCCACACCACAAATGACAGAGAAGGAAAACTGCCAAATGCACTTAGTTTGAACCCCCCTGGTCCCATCTCCCATCCCCAGAGGGGTATAACCTGCGAAGGGAGATACGCTGCAGTTTTGGTGGAGTTGTATAAAGGTGTCTGTTTTTCTGTCATCACTGCCTAAAGAAAACAGTTTGAGTTGCTCAAGAGCAGTTTGGCTTTGGGTTTTATTTTGTTTGGGTTTATTCATTTTTTGGGGTCACCTTCCCCTCCTCCTCCTCTCTCTTCCCCCTTTCCCCAAACATGTACAGTAACTATACAGAGACTGCTGCAGACTTGTATATAGTTTTTGGATCCAATAGCATGGAGAGACTTGGAACTGTTGCAAATCTGGTCTCCCTGTCTCCTTTGCTTTGTAAATTCATAAAAGGGGGAAGAGGGGTAGTTAAAATGTTTACAAAACTTTAAACTCCCTCTGAACTTTTGCCAGTGTGGGGGGGGAAAAAAGAGAGAACTTAAATAAAACCTGGTTGTATTATATCTGAGAGAAAACTTTGTTTGCTTTTGTCAAAGCTGAGTTTTGAGATAATTCCTGGTGCTAAAACTCACCCAAAACTTGACTTGCATCAGTTTTCATCAAGAACAAGCAAATACACAGGATGTGGAACAACAGCTACTGCTTTATTTATTCCCTGGTGAGGAATACTGGTTGGTTTTTCTACTTGATAATTTTAGAGTTCAAATAAATACCAGTAAGTTGAGATTGGAAATTTCTAACAACAAAGCTTTAATTTTCCTCTGCTGTCTGTAGAGAAACGTGTGCATTCACGCTGGTGCTGTTTATGCAGGGGAGATCAAGTCATGGCTGGTTTGCTCTTAACACAAACACTCAGCCACGGAGCCTCCTTTGCTAGTCAATGCCCGCCCCATGCACTCCAATGCACTGCCCTAAATGAGAGGTTTTATTTCTCCCATCAGCCTAAGGTCCATAGGGACACCTTGTAGGTTTCCCTTTTTAGACTTCCCTTTTTTTCTACTTGTTTTTGTGTGGAAAATCCCAGTAAAAGTTAATGATAAATGTCCTGCCATTCCCATGACCACGGAAGATCAGTGTGCTGAAGCCTAACTTACACAGCAGCCTTGCATGATGTTTAGCTGATGTCTGAGAGAACAGTTTGTGTTTAGGCTGATAACCTGACTTTGTTTTAATATCTTCTTTTTTTAGCATATAAGGTGTGTCATTCATAAGTGCTTTCTGGTTTTTTAGTGGTATGATCTAATTTCTGCAAGCTAACTTTGGATTGCTCTACACCATGTTACAAATACACAGAAGCCTGTTAGTTTCCAGCTCAGCTGGGAAGCAGGAAAGGAACAGCTCCTCAATTGCTAAATGAAAATGTGCAATAATTTGTCAGACCTTGAGGACCTCACTTGGCTCATGAGAGTTTGTAGATAATGGACCAGTGGGGAAGATACACTGTTCTTAATACTGAAATACTCTGGTTTCTGTGTTTAGTACGAAGGGAAGGTGGTGGCACGTGCAGATTGTGTGCTCAGGTGACTGCCTTGTCACCTTCTGTGACAAACAGGGCCCTTTTCTGTAGCAAGAGTCATTTGGATCAGTAGGGATGGGGAAAATAGGGGCTCCAAAAGGCAAAGTGATCTCTCAGCAGAAAAATCTGAATCTGAAATTTAAGACAAAACTACTTGTGTCATATTTTCAGAGCATAAAGAACTGACATTGGTGGTATTTATGTATTCATTACATGATGGGAAACCATGAAGTATTCATCATCGTATCAGCTCCAAAATACTAAGGAAATTTCTTCTGTGACAATCAGCTGGAGTGTTCCCCTTTTTATACACCCCGTCCTTTCCCCAGTCTTTGTTGCTGCAAATGTGATTTGAAACAAACCTGGGTTTTCTGTGCTGTAAACTGTCACGAGCCCCCGAGGCGGGCAGGGGTGGGAATGGCAGAGGCTGGCTGGGAGGAGGTGGTGTCCGAGCAGTTGGGATCCGAGGAGAATGCTGGCCTTGCCTGCTAAAGGCGACTCTCCCGGAACACTTGGAGACTTTGACAGCAATTCTGAGACCACCCACGGCTCCTAGGCCAGCTCTGTAAGTATTCCACCCAGGAACAAGGATGCCATGGAGCTGCTCTGGCTCTGTCAGAGCATTTTAGCCTCGGAAGATTGAGGCCCTTGTTCTTTGCTGTCGCCACCCTGCACAGAGAGGGAGAGAGCAGAGCCCTCGAATGGGCTGCTTGGTCTCGGGGTGAGCTGCCCCAATGGCTCCTGTGTTATTTCCAGTGCCTCGGGCTGGCCATCCCGAGGCACGGCATTCCAGGAGCATCTTCGTGGCCTCTGGGAAGGGCTCACCAACAACTGCTCATGTGTGCAGTGGCCTGGCAGGGTCCTGACGGCTCTCCTTGGCTGCCTATGGGGTTTTAGGCACAAGTTTGGGAGGGTGGAGCTGCCTTTGGGAGGAGGTGTGCTCCTGCAGCCAGAGCGAGGGAGGCTCTGCTGGGCTTTGCACTCTCTCACATACTTGCTTTTGTGAAGGACTTTCTCTTTTTGTTTTTTAACCTGACTAGACAAAATTTTTATTATACCAGTGAAATTTCTGAGTTGTTTTGTGCTTTGAAGAGTTTTAAGGATTCCTGCCGACACTTCTCCTGAGGGAAGCCATGCCCTACCACAGAGCCCTTCACCTGGTCCTGCTAACACTGTGCAGCATCCTGATCCCTGCTGTGCTGGCAGGTAAGGAGCTTTGTTTGCATTTAAAGCCAAAAAGGATGGGAGATCCTTTACTACACTGCCTCTCTCTCTTCTCCCTTCCCTGAAAACATCCCTAAATATGTATTGAATTATAATTGATTAATGGAAACTAGCTTTGCTGGCTGCTGGAGAGCAAGAATATATTTTCAGTGGAGAAAATCCTTTGTAACTTCTCCTAAGCAGAACAGCAGTAGCACCTACGTGAGCGTTGGTGGCTGAGGGTCAGTGGACACATCAGTCAGCAGGAGATGGAAAACCTCTCAGTGGCTGATGGGACAGGCTGTCCCTCAGCTTTTAATGGCAGGAAGAAGTTGCAGTTATGGAAAGAAACATTTTTCTTTGGCTAAAGCATGTGTGCCAATTCCTGGTTCCTTCTGTGCTTTCTACTACAGCGGAGCACAACAGCTGCTTTAGGCAGAAATAGGAAAAGTGTCCATGAAAACCTCAGTCCAAAGCCAAGGTGTGCATCCTTACAGGGTCGCTCTGCAGCTGGGGCACCAAGGCAGTGCTGGAAAGGTACCTGGCTCTGACTTAGGTTCAGTGAGGTGATGGGAAGAAGAATGGGAGAGAGAGATGCCTGTTACGTAAGGCACTGTTTTTCTGGGGATTGTTATAAATTTCAGCCTTATCTGCTCCTGCCTTCAGCAGAGCTGTGCTGGCTGCAGAGAGCCAAGGGCATAAGCAGCTTCAAAGGCTGCGGGTCTGAGCTGGGTTTCACAACTGGGGAAAAACTGACTTCCAAACTCACTGCACTGATGGGCTCTGAGTGTACAGGTGAAAACTCCTATGGGGAATTGCTTCCCCCAAAGCCTTTCTTGCAGTGGAGGCGGGGCTGAAGAGATGGCTGGGGCCAAGATAACAGGATTTGTTTTCCCGAATTCCTGTCCTGCCTTCCAAGACCTGGAGCAACATTATTTTGCAGTTCTCTCCCAGTTTCTTCTGAGCATCTTGCCTCACAGGGAAATCCTGGCCAGCTGTCTAGCAGATCACATTATGAAATTACTTCTTTTTAAAGGAGCTTTCATATGGGTAGGGGAATTCTCCGCTGTGCCTCGCTGGAACATCTGTGAATGCAGGAGCAGAATTAGTGCAGCTGGTATCCTCTCCTTCTAGGACACCTTCTTGCTGGGAAACCTTCAAAGTAACTAAGAAATGAGCACTAAAAAGTGGATACTTTCCTTCTCAAACCATGAGCTTTTTTTGTACAGTGGAACGTTAATCATTTTAGCAGAGTTTCAGTTCATGCTTTGCTCTTGCTCGCAGAAGCACTGACCGTACTCTTCCCCCATACCAGGTAAGGTCTTTTCTTAATCATTAGCAGTATTTCACTGTGCAGGAAGTGATTAATTTCCAGTGAGAATTCAATGTGCTTCCTCTCCAAGCTGGGATCTCTTCTATGTTGTTTTATTTCCAGTATTTGGTGCATTTGCTCTGCCCCTCCTCCTTCCCAGCTTTTCCATGTGCTTGCTCTGGCATTGCAGCTGTGGTTTGTGCCTGGAACTGCCTCTCTGTGTCATTTTGCTCCTGTGACACACTCCCAAGTTTACTTGATCCTGTTACTGGGTGAGTCGTGCTCGTGCAGTGAGGCTTGAAGGGCTTTGGACTGGGGAATGCAACATTCAGATCTGGGGGTGTAGGAGAGACTCCCTGCTTTCTCTGCAGCATTTCAGAGGCTTAAGGCCTCTAACAGGTTGTTCCCTGTTCCCTCAGAGAGGACAGGATGGAACCAGCCTGGACAGTAAGCCATCCCAGGAGCAGAATGATTCTCCACTGCATTAGACATGAAGAGTTCCTGCCCCTAGTACAGGTGCTTTGAAGAACAGAGGAACTTTTTCTGCCTTTTACTCCATTAGAAATTTCCTGCCTGGTGCAGACAAAGAGAGGAAGGGCACACAGACAGCTCTCTGGTCTTAGCACATACACACACAGCCCTGCCTTTCTGTAAACAAGTTTACTTAGCATCCATCAGAACCACAGCTCTGCGTTGCTTCACACGGGAGCTCCTGGCCTTGCCCGCCACAGGCTGCCCTTTGTGCTCCTGATGAAGGCCTCCTTTCAGCCCTGCCCTGGCCTTGTGCCTGCTGTGGCCACCTGGGGCTGGACAGCCCCTTGCTGGCCTCAAAGTTCACCAGCCCCTGCCCTTTCGTCTCAGCACCTCTGACTCTCCCCAGCAGAGCCCTCCAGGGTGGGCAGGAGCGGGCTCTGCCTTGGGAGAGGGCTGCAGCTGGTGCTGGCCATGCAGACCCCAGGTCCAGGATGAGTCTCCTCTCCCTCTTGGCTGCTTCCCTAGCTGGTCTGGTTTCCTGGACAGCATGGTGAGGGCTCTGCGACTGTTGAAAGTGTGAACTTCTCCAAGTTACTGAGCTCTTTCCAACATCCCTTTTGTCAAAGATGGGGGAGCAGTCAAGCACATCTTTAACCCCCTTTGTCCACATCATCTGGATGCAACGGGAAATGGCCAGCTCAAGGACCTGTGACAAACCTAAGCCTTCTCCAGTTCCTCTTTCTCCAAACCCAAGTGGCACGTAGGCCTAGAGCACAGGAGCATTGTGAAGAGCTGATTTTTATTTTTTTTTCCTATCAGCAAACCCAGTTTCAATTCCTATAATGGATTCAGAGCTCCAAGTGAGATAGAAGTTAGTACAAAGCCTTTGCAAGGTGTTGGCTTATGAATCGTGTAATTTTGGTATTTAAACTCACACGTGGGCTCATGAGTTTGTTTTGAGCTAATGTGGAAATATGTTATAATGCAGTAACATAGAAGAATGAGTCTGGGGGGGAAAAAAGCAGCAGAGGACATGCGCTAAAGGAAAAGACACAGGAAAACACCTTGACCAAGGACATCTTTCTGTAGCAGCTTCTGTGTCTTTGCTTTCAACTACAGGAGAATAAAAGATTATTAGGAAGTTTTTTAAAGCTTAAGTACTAGGACATGGATAGCAGTAAATAGGTTCTGTTTGGCAAATTTCAGGAAAAGACGTGGTTGTTCCAGGAGATCTGTCCAGATTTAAACCAGGACTTTGTAAGCCATTACTCAACCTTGCTCTGCTCCAACACTCCTTATAAATTTCTGATGCTGGTATCAACTCCTGAATAAGGAGCTAAGTTGGAGGTAGAGAGTGAGGATGATGAGATGCTGAAGCCAGCTTGTATAAGGAAGGGTACTGGCCACTGCAAGTAACCTCCAGGGACAATGATGTGACGTGGCCACGTCTGCCTGCCTTAAGGTCTTACAGTCAGCCTGTGGGGAGGGTCTAGTTCCTTCAGATTTGGTTGGCTTCCCCCAGGGCTGTCACTTGTAGAGACTCTTCCAGTCTTACCTTTCAGTCACCAAGTACCTGGGGGACTGGCTACCATGTCACTTTGCTGGCAGCTCACCCCACCTTTTCTCTGAGCATGGAAATAGCAGTTTTGTCAAGTTGCCTTTGCCATCATCCCCTCTAGATCTCTCTGCAGCCCATGTGTCTGGAGTCCTACTGGCCCCTCCATCACTTAGAAAACTCATCATGTATTTCTTTATGGTAACTGATATTTTCTTCCCATTTCCTTACTTGAGTTATAACTAACCTGTGCTGGGGAGAGGGAGAAGACAGAGTGCAACGAAGAGATTTCCCTAAAATTAGACAATTTGTAATGTTAACATGTGGGAAGGAAGAACTGTTGTCATCCACCTGGTCTTCTGCAAAACACTCTAATAATTTAGTCCATTTCGTCCAGTTCCATCTCCAGTAAAACTCTAATAAGATTATTGCATGTCTTTCTCCCAAGTGTTCTCCAACTGTATTTCTCATGAAAAGGCTTTTACTGTTAGTCTGAAAACAGCAGTTGCCCTCAGCTTGTGCTTCAGTGCTGAGACAGGGCTAATGCTGGGGAAGAGCTCATTTGCACGAGGGGCTGGAGGCTTCCCTCCTGGAACAGCCAGCACTGAGGCACAGAGCCTCGGCAGTGGTGGGTCACTCGTGTGCCTCAGCAGCCTGGCAGCCCCTCCATGTGCCCCTGGCTGCCTCTGCCAAATCCCTCCAGGGCAAGCAAACCACGCGAGTGCACCACGGGGGTTTTCTAGAGGTAGGACTGGTCCTGAGACTGATGGCAGCACGGCTAATGTATGGCTCTCTCCCAGATGTTAAACATCTGGTCTTGTGATGGATGATGTATTTTG
The DNA here is from genome assembly GCA_013397775.1 of Eulacestoma nigropectus. NCBI lineage: Eukaryota > Metazoa > Chordata > Aves > Passeriformes > Eulacestoma > Eulacestoma nigropectus. The sequence continues at coordinate 108,268 of VZTE01003922.1, forward strand.
AGTGTGTTTCTTGCTAGTTCTTTATTTCTACAAAGATCTTGGGTGAACAGGAAAGCCATGTGCTACCTTACCTTTGATATTTAGTTTCCAGCTCTTGGTTGCACTCCCTCCCTGGAGATGGCAACATGTTTGGGTGTTTTTCCAAGTTAAAAATGCTGTTTCTTGCCCCACAGCCATGGAGCTTCCCTGGGAAGGGCTGCTGCTGGGTCCAGAACGGTCAGTGAGGCATTTGTTGAGGTTCACAGGCCATGTCCTCCTTGTCACAGTCAGGATGACAGTGACGGTGTGGGTGGGCAGGCCTGGCCACCCTGGTGCTGCTTTCCCTGTAGATGGTGTTTAGATCCTGGTCTCCTGCTCATGCACAGAGAAACTGAGCCTGGGAGGAGCAGGACTTGTGGTGGTCACCCAAAACATCGGCAGCAGAGCAGAGAACTGAACCTCCTGAACTGGGTCCCCTGCCTGTACACAGAGCCTCTCCAGATTCCATCCAACAGGTGACTGGAAAAGGCCCTCATGTCTCACTTGGAGACATGAGACCTTACTAATAGTGTGCATGTGTTGGGTTTTGGTACCTGACATAAACTCAGTCCTTCCCATCACTTTTCTTGCTTTTACCAGGGGACTGAAATGGGATTGTGGCATTTGATGTGGCTCCACTAGAGATCTGCCACTCCCCGCCAGTGGCAGTGTGGCTGACACTCACTGGGACTGTCAGGGAAGCAATGACACTTCTTGCTTGTTAAAGAAACCTGCTGGATACATGAGAATAGTTGAATGGGTGCTTGAGCTTCTCAGCTGGCAGGAGTGGAGGCACATGAGGACACAAGCTTTTGGGTTAGGAAGGAAAATCAAAGCAGAGCCATGGAGAGAACAGTGCTGGTTATGAGCAGACATTCTCCCAGGCTGCAGCAATGGGCTGTGGGGGAACCTGCCTCTCATTTTGTGTTCCCCCACCCTGCGTGCCCATGGCAAGGCCCTCGGCACCTGCTCCAGCAGTGTCAAGGGGCAGGAGCTGAGGAGGGGGCCAGCGTCGAGCCCTGGCTCCTGGGGAGACTCAGCTGTGGGTATTTCACTCGATACGTGTGCAGGATTCGGCTGCTGCCCCTGAGCTCACAACTGTTCCTGAGGCACCAGACCCGACTGAAAGGGGTTGTGTTTCCCTGGGCTGAAGCGCTGTTAGGGTAAAACCACAAGAACTCTGGACAGCAAACGCATGTTCAGCACACTCTGCCCTTTCTGTGCGGGCAAACTGAAAGCGTGTGTCAGTCAGATGAGGGGAATTAACAAAATACGTATCCAGCAGCCATCCAAGTTTTTAAAAAATCACGGAGATCATAAACAAATTAGACTGTTCCCTCTGTATTAGGCTATCAAAAATAAGCTCTGTGCCCTGCTTAAAGAGAACTGCCATAAATTTTTCAGGAGTTAGATGCACTGAGAACAGGAGAGACTTTCTGGCACCTCTGGGTCTGGTGGCACCTGTGGGACCTTTGCACTGTGGTTCGAAGAGATAGTGCTCCCTCCTCATCCCTTTGAGAGTGGAGATTGGGAAGCCCCAGCCCAGGTCATAGAGTCTCCCTGGATGGTGCCTGTGTCTATTATCGATCATCTGAGCTAACACCGGTCCTTGGTCACACGCAAGGCGTATGCCCAGCTCTGGAAAGAAAAAAACATTCTTGGGAAAGGAAGCAATGCTGTCCTCCCAGCACCATGTTCCTCTGCCAAGTGGGGACAGTGGCAGTGTTAGTTCTGGTCCTAGGGGTGTTGACAGAGTCAGGAAGGTCATGGCTGGAGTGTGGCTCTCTGTGTGGAGTTTTCTCCCTTACAAAAGCAGCCTAGAACCAGGGCTTCCAAAGCATTCTGTATTTTTAGTCTGTTCCTAAACCAACAGCTTCCCCATGCCACTGTTGTCAGTTAAATAGCCCAGCTCTGCTCAGTTCTCTCTTGCATTAACTACATTTGCTCACTGAATTTTGTATTTCTTCCTGTTCTATCCTCTGGCAGTGAAACCACAGGATTTACAGTAGAGACGTCCACTGGAAATGGCACTTTGTGGAAGAGCCATGGAATGGGATATGAGTCTTCAGCTCTGCTGGTTGGTTTTGCAGCACAGGTTGGGAAAGGCCCTGCAAAGGCTCAGGTGTTTGTGGGGAGCCCTTGTGGAACACAAACCTCTGTGTGCTTATACAGGGAGCCGAGATGCCACCTCTGGTGCAGAGACCATGGATGTACCAAGTGTGTGAGGACACAGTGTTCTCTGCTACACCCAGCTTTGGCTGGGTGTCCCTGCCTGGATCTAACTGGCACAGGCTGCACACTGGGGAGTTACTTGTCTCTGCTGATGCTCATTGGGCCAGAGTTAAACCTGGCAGCTGTCTCGCTGGATACCCTGCAGCTTTTCAGCCTGTAGAAAGAACTTTCAAAACTAGTCTAGAACTTTGCTGTGTTCCCAAGATTGTGGGCAGCCTGGAATAGCTCTGGGGATGGTGGGAGCTGCTCTTTGAGGCACTAAGTTCTCAGCAGGTTTGTACAGGCAGGAGAGGTGAGTGGTTTGGCCCTCCTGTTGCAGGGAGGGATCTTAAGGGAGAACAAAGCGTGGTGGAGCCCGTTAGTGAAGATTCTTTGCTCTCTTCCCGCAATGCCTTCTGTCTGCAGGAGGCAAGGAGGGGGTCCAGGCACTTAAAGCTGGGGCTGGCACTGCCAAGGTGCTGCTGCCACCTCTCTTCCTGGGCCACAGAGAGACTGGGACAAGTCTTCAAGTGCCCCTGGTACACCAAGGTTCACATGCCAGAGCTGGGGTGCCTGGGGATACCTCTGTGCCTTGCCCCAGGGAGCCCGGGCTGCTTGCTCCAGCTCTTCTGACTCCCTCTTTCCCAGTCCTGATAACCATTGTGTCAGTTCAAGTGGGCCCTGGCAGTGTTGTTCATTTTTCTCCTCCCTGCTTTTTTCCCCATCCCGGTGCAACATTCCCAGCGGTTTCAGCAGGGAGCTGTGGAATGTCTCCTGCTCCTGCCAGGGCCCACCTGAACAAAGCTGGGCATTGACAAGGAGCGCTCGGTGAGCCACACACAGACAGGGAGGGCTCTCTGGCTTGGTCTCTGACCCACAGCAGGAAGGAATAACAGGAGACACATAGAGCCCAGCCTGGCTTTCATCTCCCTGGTGTGGTGGGGGTGCAGCAGGGGGAAGTTGAGGCTCTGGGGTCCTGTCTGGGGGAGCCATGTCCTATGCTGCGCCAGCACCTCGGGCATCCTGCACTGCATGGGCTGGTGGTGCAGGACAGAAGGGCCCTCAGATGCTGTGAATTTGGCCAGCACAGGTGGCCCAGTGGCTTCTGTCTGTTGGCAGTGTGACAGCCCTTCCCAGCCCAGTCCCAAGGGCATCCACGAGCAAACCAGTTGTGGATGTTCATGTGGGGCCTGTTTGTGTGCGAGCAGAGGTTGCAGGGTATTGGCGGGCTCTGTGTTGTCCCGTGTGTGCTGTGTGTACGCTAGGTTGTTACAAAAGCATTGCCTTTGGCTGCTCTGGCTACGGCTGTTGAGCAGAGGAGGTGCCCCCTCGGAGGAGGGCCTGCCATACAGGGGTTCTTAGCCCTCGGGTCACCCTTCATCCACCACGGGGGCACCTGGCAGGCAGCTGGAGCCCAGGGACCTGCTGAGCTGTGGTTGTCACTAGTAGTCTGACCGAGTCTCCCATGTCCATGGGTGCTTGTCTTCCAGCAGAGTACCCGCAGGGCCCGGTCCCTACTCTCTGGAACGAGCCGCCCGAGCTGCCCTCTGGAGCCGGTCCCTTCGACGCTGCCGCCACTACCGCTCGGCTGTCGGACGCCACTGCCTTCCCCCCGTACACCTCCGAGCTGGAGCCCGAGGACACCACCCACCTGCACCGCCTGGACTCCGGGGACGGTGAGTGGCTGCGAGAGGGACTGCCCGTGGCTCGCTCCCGCAGCAGCCTGGGATGTCCTCACGGTGGATTTGCTCCCTGTGGGCCTGTCACCTCCCGGGAGGGGTTAAAGAGACACTGCTGGGGAGGGGGAGGGTTGCCTGTGTTGCCTGCTCGTGGAAACTTCTCTGCTGAAAAGCCTCTGCTGCGGAGCTCTTGCCAGCCCCAAGATGGCTCCAAGACCCTTCTTCAGCCCCATGACCTGTCATGGCAGGCAACTGCCCTGAAAAGAAAACTGCCCTGTGTGCAGGTAGGGCTCTCCAGGACAGAGCAGGCCTGGAGCTCCCTGAACAGGGAGCATGAGTGTCTTTCCTGGCTCGTGGCTCCTGACTGACAGCGAGCACCAGCTGGGATGTGGTTCTGCCATAAGCAAAGCAACTCTTCCAGCGTGGGTGTTAGCAGCAAAGCTGGGCACCGCCTACCCCCCTTTGTGGCAGCTGTCCTTGTCACTGGGATCTAGCTGAGGTGGTGGTGGCTGGCTACAGCCCCCTGCCCAGAGGTGCACAGGACCACACCTGGGCTGCAGGAGGACATGGGACATAGCCAGGGGCAGGGAGCTCCAGGACAGGAATGTGGCCTGATGCCTGGGGACACTGCTGGGTATGGGGTGATCCTTGCAGCCCTTCCCATCTGGGCCCCACTGCCTCTGCTGACCTCACGCCTCATTCTCTGTCCCTGCAGGCTCGCTGGGGCCTGGAGCTATTGGTGCCATTGTCATCGCCTCCCTCCTGGGTACGTCTGTGCTTGTGGCCTTGGTCGTCATCACACTGAGAAAGTTCTCTGCCTCCTGAACTCAATAAAAGATTTTTCTGTTACACAACCGGCCTGTCTCCAGCCCTCGACTGCTCCTGAACTGTCTGCCTGGGGCCCTGGGAGAAATGGTGCCACAGATACAGGAAAAGCACTGCAGCCCCTGTGCTGGGCAGCCAGGCTGCACTGAGTGCTCATCGCCCGTGGGGTGTGTGTGTGTGTGTGTATCTTCTGGGTGACACAGAGCTGGCCAGGGCCTGTGAACCCCACTCAGGAGGAGCCTGTGGCAGTGCATGGCTTTGAGCTGGGAGCTCAAAAGGGCCCTTCTGGGTCTAGTCTGGTTGATGGTAACAGTGTTGGGCATCACCCTGCACAGCTTTCCTAGGGAAGGGTTGTTCATGGGTGTAAGCCACCACAAGTTCATGTGCAGTCCCATTTTCACCCACTGCATTTGGGCTGGTTGCACCGAGGGGACTGGGAAGGAGACAAGTGTTCAGTCTGGGGGAGGAAGGAGACACACACGTGTTTTGGCGCTGGCTTGCTCAGCTACATTTTATCACACAGAAAAACGAGACAACAAGAAGTTCCCCTCAGTTCGCTGAGGCAGCCTGGCAAGGGCTGGGGGGCTCCAGCCCGTGCTTGTGGGCCCCAGGCCTGGCCCTGTACAACACTGGAGACCACTGAGATGGAGGCGTGCAGGGCTGGGTCTGAGGAAATAACACTGGTTGCCACTCGGCGCCTGAAAATGGCACAGCCTGTGCCTGGGGTCTGGAGTCCTTTGGAATCACAACAGAGCAGGAGGGGCTGGAGCAATCCCAAGGCTTGGTGGTGAGTGACAGGACAGGGCACAGCAGCACTGAGCCTCTCTCCTTGGAGAAGTGCAGCGAGGAGCTGGCATCCTGGCACTGGGGAACTGGTGAAACATCTGATGGGCAAGGGAGCATTTCTATGCTGTGAGAAACGTGCCAGGCAGGCTTCTGGGGCTGCAGGGACTGGGTTGGCTGCTGGGCTGCAAAGCTGGATGATGTTGGATGTGGCAATTTCTCATGTGATTTTAAGAATTCCTAGAGCTGGAGCTCCTCTGGGGTTTGCACTAGTGAATGTGTGGCTGTTGCAACGTTTGGATCCTGAGCTTGAGGTCTGGCTGTTTCAGAAAGCTGACTGTGGGGTGCTGCTGGGGGGACCTGGCTTGGGGTGTCACCATTAAATCTGCCCAATGCACCAGATTGGAGGCTGCAAGTCCTTCCTGGCCCAGCTCTGGGGCTGGGCAGTGACTGGTGACTGGGAACTTCTGGCTAGTGTGAACTTCCCACAGGTGGCCAGGGCAGCACAGCCCTGCTGGCTGTTGTCACATTCTAATGTGGTGGCACTGATCTGGGCCTGAGTGAAGAACACCTTCTCTCCCCCTTCAGTGCTGTGGCTCCCACCACCTTGGTCCTGGGGGCCGGCTCTGGGCTGGCTGTCCCAGGGCTGTAGTGGCAGTAGGGACAGCCCTGGAACCCGCCTCTGCTGTGTTCAGCCTTGCACTGCACACCCCATGTGGTCCAAAGAGCAGCTCCAGAGGCTCCCTTCACAGCTTCCCAGTGCCCTGCTTTCTCCCCATGCTCATGCTGGCATGGCTGTGTTCCTCCCATCCATGCCTGCGGCTGCTGTGTGGCTCCGTCAGCAGCTGTTCTCCATGCTCTCTTCTGAGCACAACCACGGCATGGCCAGAGCATACATCAGCACAGGCCATGGTGCCTGGAAGACAATCCTTTGCAGTGTTACAGAAAGGTGCCAAATAATTGATTTTCCTAATGGACACTGGCCCCAGCTTGTGGCTGAGAGGCCCTCAGCCACATTGTGGGACTGTTGAACAAGAGGCAGCTCCCATGGGTTCGTCCCCCATGGTGCTCTCAGTGTTGTGCCTGGGGCTTTATGTGCTGCTCAGTGCCACAACTGGAAGGAGTGATGAGCCTGGCTCTGCTGGCCACAGGACTTGCATATTTACACAGAGGTGAGCCTGTACAGGGAGGTTGGTGGGGGTGGGTTATGAGCATGCAGGCAGCGGTTGCTGGGCCCCCCAGAGCACGCAGGACAGCAGCTCCCAGGTAGGGTCACTCGCCTGCTGCATGGCAGCCCAGGCTGCTGGTGCTCCTGTGGTTCGTGTGGTGTGCAAGACGACGCTGGCACAGCTACCCCTGCTCTGGCCTTGGCAGCAGGGAGTAGCAAAGACCACAAGTGCAAGCTCAGCCAGGAAGGCCACGATGCTGGGGTTCTGCGGTGGCCCTGCAGGAGGAGGCGTGCTGTGGAAGAGGGGGCTGAGCCATGGGGCAGGGCCCAGATGTGCTTTGAGGCTGTCAGGCAGGTAAAGATGTGGCTCAGGGCTGGCAAGGCTGGGCTGCTGCTGGAGCAGAGCTGGGTGTGGAGCACTGCAGAGCATTTGACTGGAAGCAGATTGAGGGTCTGCCTGGGAATGAGCCCAGCAGCTTCACAGCAGGACTACGGTGGTGGAGTTCCTGGGGGTCATCCCAGCCTGTTGCCAATGAGCTCTGAGAGACAGCGAGACTGCTCCTTGACCTCAGTTCTATCCCTGTGAGATGCTGTGTTCAGAGCACTCCAGACTTGGAAGGTAGCAAAGAGCTGTTAGTGCTCAAACTGGGTGATATTAATTGCTCAGTGATGTTTGTGGCCACTACCTTTTCTAAGCAGCCTGAGCCAGCCCCAGCCAGCACATGTGGCTCATCTGGCCAGCACCCGGTGGCCTTCAGGCAATGTCCAGTGAGCTCGTACTCTTTGGGGCTTTGCAGAACACTTGGAAAAGGGTTATTTTACAGTTTAAAGCGCTGATCTCCAGGAAAGGACCAGTGCTTCCAGGGGGCCTAGGAATGACAGTCTGTTTGTTCATGGGTGTGTGTGCCTCATCCGGTGCACCCCACGGTGTCCTACAGCTGCCAGCCTCTGTCTCCTGCCCCTCTGATGCACTCCAGATGATTGGGGATGTGGGCAGTCATTGTCGGTTTCTGCTGCCCAGTTTCCTCCTCTGACTGTCATCTGACTTGTGCACTCGGAAACACTCCTTCAGGTTCTGGGCTCGGATTTTGGGGTTCAGGATCTCCTCCCCCATAGAACTGGGGAACCAGCCCCTCTCCTGGTCGTGAAGACGTTCCCCAAATATCCAGCCTGAGCATAGACAGAGACAGGCATAAGTGGGGAAGGACTGGCCCTTGCTCCTGCGCTGGGACAGTTGTGCTGCAAAGAGCCATTGGAGCTGGCAGAGCTTTCTGGAAGCTACTCAGAGGCCTGTGCTGGAGTAGACCCAGGTTCTCCATCCAGCAAGGAGGCCTGCTCACCTGAGCAGCGTTGCGTGAGAACAATTGGCTCAAGGGATGCCAGCAGAAAGCAGGCACTGCTGCCAAGTGCCCTCTGCTGCCCCTGGAGCCACAGGACACCCAGTGGTCCCCAGCAGTCACCCAGTGTGACTGAGACCACCAACTACAAGAGTTGCCCCAGAGAGCAGGACCACGTGATTGTGAACCATCATAAAGGTTAAGAACAGCACTGGGTTGTATCTGGGGTGGCTGTGCCAGCTCTACCATGGCCCACAGCTGCTGCTGGGACAGCTGTGCCAGTGTTGCCATAGCTTAGGCAACCTGGATTGGCTATTAGGAGAAGGCAGTAACTTCCTCCTCTGGCTGTGACGTTGATGCTGGAGCCTCTCCCTGGCTGGAGGGAGAGACTCGCAGCTGCCTGCCTGGAGCAAAGCCCATCCTTCCACAGGGACTCCCAGCCCATCCCCATCCTATCCCCCGTACCGTCATCTGTCTTGTCCAGGATGTTGAGGACATCAGCCAGTTCTAAGGAGAGCTCATCAGGCTGCTGGGCCACGTATGGGTGGACACACTGGATCTGTGGGCAGTCTGCCAAGGAACAGGGCAAGAGTGAGGGATGGACTGGGATGGAACCCCTTGAAGGACAGCACTGCTTGGGTGTAGCCCCATGAGCTCTGCACATGGTCCCTCTGATCTGGTAAGGGACCCTGGGGAAGTCAGGGAGTGCCCCAGCCACAGGGACTGGGGAAGCAACTCTTGGGAAGGGAGTCGGGTTCATGTCACCACCACAGTGCCAGCCATGGGCAGCCTGGGTGGGAGGGAGAGTGCTGGTGCAGCCCAGCCCAGGTTGGAGGGGGGTGAGGTCAGGGCCAGGCCCAGAGACAAACAGGTATTGATGGTGGAAAATGAGGGGAGCCCAGGGAGAGGGTTCAGCTTTGGCAAAGGTCCCAGATCTGTGGCTGCAGTGAGATCAGGCAGAATAAGGTGCCCTGGGGTAGGGGTGAAGAGCTCCCAGCTCCCATGCTGTGTCTCTTACCAACAAGTCTAGATGTAAATGAAACAAATTTGGTTCTCCGGTTTGGGGCCAGCGAAATCATCCAGCGCTTCATTTCACTCCTGGATAGGGGAAACAAACGGAGGCTGTGAGCATGAAAGAGTTGTAGGGGCCCCACTTGTTCTGCCCAGCCAGTCCTGGACTTCATATTCCTCCTCCCAGCCTTTTCCTGCCTGCCCTTCCAGGGTCCTGGGCTCAGTGGCGATGCTGAGCCCCACTGTTGCACATCCCAGTTGGGATGTCACACGTGGCACAGTGCTCCAGGCCCTGCTGCACAGCCCTGGCTGTGCCCCACAGGCAGCACGGTCCCTCTCTGGGGAGCAGCACTGCTGCTGAGAGCCAGCAGCAAGGTGAGGGGCCTGGCATTCTCTAAGAAGTAACAAGCAAAGGCAGCTCCTGGCTGGGCTGGTCAACAGGAGCAGTTTTTCCTGGAGATAAGCAGTTACAGGAACCATTTATTCCCACAACTGCTGTGTGTGAACATTTAAAGGGCAGAGCCGATTAATTCCCTTGCAAAAGAACACTGCAGCACACCAAGGGTACCACTTGCTTGGCAGCAAGACCCATGTGAACAGCACACTGCAAAACCTGGACCTGCAGCTGGGAGGGTGAAGATCTCACAAATGCTGGAGAAGTCCCAGGCCTGGCTCCCCTCAGGCTTCCCTTAGCCCCATTAGGAAATGGGGCAGTTCACCTTCACAGGCTCCAGCTCCTGCCTGGAGGACCAGCTGTGCTTCCAGTTGCCAGAGAGCCAGAATCTTCTACCTTCTCAGGTGGTTTTAAAGCCTGAGCTTGACACACATGAAAAGCCATGAGAGTGTCTTCTGGGAGGAGAGGGGCCTGAAAGGGGGATGTAAAGGACAAGTGCTGGCAGGTTGATCTGTGGGGTCGGGAATACTTTATACTTCAGCGATGAAGCACAATGCCAAGGACCAGTGGAAATACCTGCAGGTCACACCATGAAGATGTGCAGGATGATGGCCTTTTGCCCAGAGGAGCTATAACATGTAGAGGTCAAACCCAGAGTCTTGCTGTGCTTGTGGCCCTGTCTGCATGCTGGCCCTGCACACAGATCTTTGCAGGGCTCTACGGATCCGACCACAGTGCCCAGCTCCTCTTGGCCTGCAAGGAGCCCACCCACACTCTAGTTCTATCAGTGCAACTGGTTGTGTCCAAATAAAGTGTCAGCTCCTGGCAGAGCCCACCTAGGGCATGAGCTGCAAGCTGCCACTGAGCAGGTCCTGTTTCCTGATGCAAGAGCCACAAGAGCTGTGGAACAGATGCTTATCTCTTCTAATTGTTTCGTTTTTCAGTCTGTGCCCAGTACTCCCTCCATCATTCCTGCATCTCTGGAACAGCAGCCTTCAGCAGTTGCTATGTCACATTTCAGTGCTCAAGACCTGTTGGCAAGCTGTGTTCTGGATCACATACTTGCTGTGGCCACCTAGAACAGGTGCAGAGCATGGACCTGTCACTGCCTCCCCTGAGCTGAGCAAATCCTGGCCTGGTTTATCGTTTGCTGCACAGCCAAGCCTCACGGACGTCACTCGTGCGCTTGCCCTGCATAGTGTGACTGACATCTTTATTTTCAGTGCAGCAGAGCTGCAGCCGCATGTCTGGGGAGGAGGTGCAGCTGCTCACTGTACTGGGGGCTCATTGTCCTGATGCCAATGCTGCAGTGGAGGCGGGGGGGTGGGGTCAGGGTGCAAACCCAGGGCTGGTGTTCCCTTAAGAATATGGATGATGAACACCAGCCTACTGACAGCAGGTAACATCAACCTGGGGATGTGCATTGTCTCTAGGAGCTGTTTAACTGGTGGCTAGAAAATGTGGGCCTGGTAATGCTCGTGTCAGTGAGAAAGCCATGCCCTGTGCTCCAAAACAATCAGGTCAGTGCTAGCACAGCTGAATCATTTGCCCAGCCTGAGCTTGTTGGAGCCTCAAGTGAAAAATCAGTGAGCCAGAAAACCTGTATCCATGGAGACAAGGAAGCCCTGAGCAGCAGAAGGGCTGCACAAGATTGGCACTGGCTGTGGAGGCACAGAGGAAGCAGCCTTTCCTCCCACCTTCACCCACAAGCAGGAGACAGTTTGCTTCACAGGGCTGGTCAGGCATGGCCATGATTCTTGTGAGTCAGTGGAGCCATTGGAGTGTGTCAGTGTATATCCTGCTTGGTTTTACTTTCTGAATATGCTGCAGGTTGTAGATCAGCTGGGACCCTGTTCCTTGGCTGATTTCTGACCTCTCTGTCCCAGAACAGGAACAGCCTGTCTGTCCTCCACCCTGGATGCCTCAAATACACCGTACAGGAAAGAAACCTGCCTAACTGACCAGTGCCTTTCAGCAGCCTTGGGGGAGTTACGTTGGGCAGAGCGGTTGGTAGGGCCAGCCCAGCTGCAGCAGTGGGATCCCTCCGTGCCCACCCCTGGAAAGCCTGGACAGCTGGTCCCCATTCAGGCAGGATGTAGGGAGAGAGCACTGCCGAGCGCTGGCAGGGTGACTGGTACTCACTGGGATGATGCCTTCAGCATGTAGCTGGCCTCTCGGTCATCTGCATTCTCCAGCAGCCTCAAGATGAAGACATTGGCCAAACTCTGCCCCTGATCTTCTAACTCCTCTACCCGAAGAAGCCCTCGGGGAGCAGAGTCAAACACTTGGTACTTGTCCCTGGGAGAGGTTAGAGAGGAGATTAGGAAAAACTGTGGTTATTGCAAGAGACTTTGACTTCAGCCACCCAGAACTGTACTCAAGACACAGGCCGGGAGCTGCTGCATAGCAGGAGGAAAAAAGATGTCCTGCTGTGGGAAGGGATGAGCATGTGGCTATGAAAACCCACTGCAAAGCAAGGAACCCTCTCCTTGCTCTGCCCTGGGCATCCCTCATGGCCTGGAATAAGTTGCTTGCTCTGTCTGAGCTCCCCACGTCCAAAACACAGATGGCGCTCCCTCAAAGGGGATTGTGAGGCTTAATTCATTCCTATTCATGAAGTGCCTCTGTGTTTTCTGGATACAAGTTGCCACAGAAGCAAAACATTGCCCAGCGTACAGACACTGCGGCAACACGTTTATTAGGAACAGTGGATGGGCAGGATGCTCCCCCTACCAGTGGGTCTAGTTCATGCCAGAAAGAGCGTGCTGTTCTCTGCTGCTGTATTTCACCAGTGTCTGCTTGCACAAGACACAATCCTCAGTGCAACAACATCCTCCTCCTCCTGAGGCAGGTTACACCATGTCAAATATAACTGCTGGCCTCAGGCCGAAATTTATACCCCTCCCTGCTACTCTAACTTTCTAGTTGGCTTTCTTAGAGCTGACTGACTAAATCTGAGCTGTTCTTCAGGCAGCGATGAGTCAAAAATCACTTCTTGACAGGAAGATAGGTCTCCAGGGTCAGCCCACCAGCCCATGTAACTCATTGCCACTGTGCAGAAACTGCTGGATGCATGGTCGCTTACCCTGCTGGCAGATCTGGCCTGGGATCTGTTTAACTCCTGTTGGCCATAAACTTTCAGCTGGAGAAAGCTGTGCTCAAAGGCAAGGTGACTGCTGGAGGGAGGTGTACGTGTCAGGCCAGGATGCCCTCCCTGTGCCTGAGGGACAGGATGGGGTCACAGCATCACAGCTTGGATAAACCTGGGGCAATAGAACTAATGAAGTATTCTGTGTACTACCTGAATTTTGCACTCACCCAGGAATTTGCCGGCAAATCACCAGCAGATCATTGAAAAGGAACAGGTAGATTTCTCTGAAGAGTTTCTTGGTGCGAAGCGTTCGTGATGTCTTTGGACCGTTCATTTGCTGCAGCTCCCCCTGCTTCAGCAGCCAGCGGGAGTGAGAGATGATAGGTACAGACTAGAAGGGAGGAAAAGAATGCAAAGTTCAGGAGAGGAGCAAAACCCCATGGATTCAAGTGGTCATGATGCTGAAAGCAACAAGAGATGCAAAAGAAAGGGCTCCCATCACCACAACTTGCACTGCAGAGGCTGGAGCAGAGCTGCAAGGAGAGGGCAGTGTGCTTCGCCATCCACACAGCCCAGCACAGTGTGACGGAAGTCGGACAGGGGCACAACAGAGGCCCGAGGATGGACAAACTTTTAAGGATGGCAATGCTGGAGTGCCAAGTGCTGGAATGAAACAACAGCCTATGCCCTGATCTCTCCCCAAGAGATCCTGTCACCTGGGCTGAACTTTCCTGGACAGGGAGACTGACTTTCAAAACCACGGATTTGGCCTTTTGGCTACAAAAACCCCCAGGTTAAACAGCTTTCCTCTGGTTGAGTCTGTCCCAGTCAGGAGATACTGTCCACGCACCTACCACAGCACTTCTGCTAGAGTTTTAACACATACTGTGCTAAAACCAAGAAGCCCAGGACAAAGAACATGTTGAACTAGAAAAACACTACACTTCCAAATGACTGAAATATTGAAAAATATCTGTATAACTGCTACTCTTTCCACCTTCACTCCCAGTGCTCATCATATGCATGGTGGCACAATCTTTCTTTTCAACTTCCTGCGCTCTTCTCCCCAGAAGAGCCCTACCCATGCCAGTTCCAAGATCTGCTCCAGAGATGAACCTTCCTGTCATTACAGCCTCAGCTTTACAAGAGGTGGAGACAGCTGTGTAGCTTCCCTAACCTACTGCTGTCCTGTAGACTGTGGTCTAGCTCTGACACACTTTACCAAGTGCTCTATAAAAATAAAATTTTTTTTGTTTCCAAGTACATAAGAAGATTGCTGGGAAGCTAAATATAATCCTTAAAGTTTGTGAAGCAGACAGACCTGAGAAGCATCTCTATAGCATTCAAGAAAAGAACTGACAACTTTATACTCAGCAGTGGAGTTTCATGGTATATATCACCTGAGATCTGGTCAGACGCCCCTAAATATTGATTTAGTAATTCCCTCAGTGGAGCTGAAACAGATCAGCAGCAGGTATTTAGAGACTGTACACAATGCATAAGTACAGGAAATAATTAAAATGGTGGGACAGTCTTTGTGTATTTTTCAGTTTTAAAGTGTTTAGCTTTGTAGCTTTCATCTACCTTTAACATAATTTGTGTGTAAAGTAACAGTTGAAAGCTGACCTGCATTTTGAAGAGAGGTGAGAGGGAAGAGCCAGACCTGAGTGCTGGAGCAGGAGCACAGTGCACAGAAGAGGTGATATCAGTGTGTCCCACCTATGTACGTGCACACCACGCTGGCCTTGGTACCGCCTCAGCTTCTGCAGCAGGTGTGCACTGAGCACACACATGGGTGCTGTGCCTGCAGTGGCTCCTTCGGAGGGGCCCCTTCGGAAGCTGTCTGCAAAGTGCAGACAGTGAACCAAAACTGTCCAGCCTGTGCTTATACCTTGATCTTGAATTCCAGTTTCTTCTGGATGCTGATCATCTGCTCTGTTCGGCTCATCTTCCGGACACCTTCATTACATGCTTTCACCACCTGGAAAAAGAGAGCACAAAGGTTTGTTTCTGCTGGCCTTAAGCAGGTAAGTGATGATGGACAGCATGAAAAGGGCTGACCATGATCAGGTAAGTGTCCTGCTGTAACAGGAATTGACCAAGCCAAGCTCTTTTATCAGCACTGTGTTTGCATGAAAAAGAGAAGGGGGAAAAAACCCCAAAACCCAAACAACCAAAAAGCTCCCAAACACCTAGAAGGTGTTACAAGTGGAAGCTGACTGTCAGAGGACATATTAGGTGGCTACATTCAGTTACTGAACCAGACAGTATAAAACAGTGCTTCTGGTTGCACAGCAAAAGGAACAGCTCGTTTTCCAGATCCTGACACACCGTATATCTCGTCGTCCCTGTTCCCAACACTTGAAATGAGGTACATGTGCAGTAGCATCTTCAAGGAGAGAATGAAGCCAAACATTTTCTTTTCAAAAATGCAATTGCTGTAGTTCTGCCAAGCTGCACTACATGCCAGGGCTATGAAATGTCCCAGAGAAAGAGACGTTCATCATACAGAGCCCATCTGTGTTCTGAGTACAAACTTTTAACTGAAAAACCACAACCAACGTGCAAGCACTATGCTGTTACAGGGACCTTAACCTAGATGCTGCTGCCTGTTTCATAAGGAGCAATTCTCTTGAGAACTGGCTAGGTAGAAAAATAATATTGGAGAACAAGCTCCACGTTGTGCTGTTTCTGCTACTCAAAATCCATGAGAATATCAGCAACTGAAACAGTGATCAGCTCTTCCCTCTCAAACAGGAAGAGAGAAAATAAGCCTACAGAAAAAATAAGCATCAGATGGTCTCTGTTGTGATGCCTGTACCTAGCTGGATATTAGGTATCTAAGTGTGACCACTTACAGGTCAGTGTTTAACCGTGCAAAAGAATTAGCAAACTGATCATGTGAGTCACCGATAACTGAATACAAACCCAGCATTCTTCCATCAGCAGCTGTAGTCATCTGCATGCTACAGGAACAGCCTTTCTCAGGCTACTGACCAATGGAAAAATAATTGGCTACCAGATGTGTCAAGAGGGATTCTGCAAATACTAATGCAATGCAGAACACCCTTCATCAATAAGGTCCCTGTCTTTATCCTTAGTGATGTCCAAGCGTATACTTCCTAGACTGGTTCAGGGCAAATCCAAGAGCCTGTTCTGTTCTAGTGTATCAGCCAGAAGCTGCAGGCCCATCCTCAAGCCGATGTTCTAGCACAGTTTTCAATTTCAAATACTTGTGTTGAACTGCAGGAGTCAGGAGATGTTCCAAGCTTCTGATGGGGAAGGGTTGAAACACTGTCCCAGCCCATGTAGCTGCCAGCTATGTCCAGACCATTCAGATAGGGCATTATTCTGTCTAACCATATCAGGAACAGCCCAGATGGGAAACATCCCACTGCCTTCCTGGGGTTTTGTACACAGCAGTAACTAGCACAACTGAACACCATACCTACCTACCAGCTTCAGGGAAGAGGGCTAAAAGCTGGCTTGTGTACTTCATTAGGAAGCTGTTATTCTAGGTCAGAGGAAGAAGTGTGCTGTGTCGGAGGAAACCTGACACAGTTGTACTCTGCACCTAATCACACTGCTCAGTGGGATCCATCACCTTCAGGTGTCTGCAAAAACACTTTGTGTTCTTGGACACTCTAAAGGAAAACATTCTCTGTCCTTTCCTGTGGCAGAAAAATATATGTATTGTTAGCAAGAGATTTGTTGTCACTGACATCTAAGTGTAAGTAGACTAGTCCATCTTTCAGACTTTAGAAAAAAAACCCCTCTTGAAACACAGTGACAGGATTCAGAGAAACAGCTCCAAGACAGAATGTAGTCTGCAGGTGATTTTTTCAGGGGGATGCATGTGTGTGAAAGGAGCATGGTGGTTTAATATTAATGGCCTTCAGTTAACTTATTCAAACTTACTGTTTCCAGTTCTTTATGTGCATCCAGGGCAGTGGATTCCCTGTCAGATTTCTCTTCCACTTTCTTCAAAATATTCTGCAGGGGAGGAAAAGGCTGTATTAATACTGATCCCAATGTGAGAGCAGAGAAGGGTCTTTGCTAGCCTACAAATTACTTCTGACCATCGGCCTAATTACAGGAAAGGTGACAGAGTACAATGACTCTCACCTCTTAGTTCCTCTTTCTCATTAAAACCTGTTCCCATCTGACCTTATATCTAAGAGAAATGTAACAGGTAGATTCTTATTTTATAAAAATAAATTAATAAATAACTAGAGCTGGCACTAACAGACAGTGTTATTGGTAATCCCAGTGGGTTAAGACCATTTGGGACAGAGCTGTTTCCTCATGCCTAGAAGCATGTTCTCCAGCAGTGTTTAGATAAGATGGCAAAGCACAGGAGGAAAATGGCTGACAGTCTGGTCCAAGCCACCACGGTGTAGCATCCCTATGTCATCCAGCTGTTCTGCATCTGTGTGTCATCATCCTAATTGTCAGGCAGCTGGGTTAATGGACTGTTGCTACCCCTTCTGGCAGCTCAACAATGCTCCTTCTCAACTCTTTCACTCAGTAAAAGCTATCTGGCAAATTCAACACTAATTTGGGGATGGACTCTGAATGACTGAAATCCTTTTTCCATAGTTATGGAAAATGTCTGACTCTGTGGAAAGGCTTCATTCAGTTCTAGGGTTGATCGTGGCTATATCTAAGCCCCATTCACAGCTGCTGGAAAGGAAAATTCCAGGAGTGATCCAGAAGACCTTTGTGAGAGAGAGAAGAGCAAAACTCTACCTGCACCAGCAGCTTGAGCCGAGTGATCCTTTGAAATGGCAGAATCAGGAAGGAAGAAAAGGAAAGGCCTTTGCACTTGGGATCCTGCTCCAGCTGTGAGATCACTTCCCGAAAGGCTGGTTTGTCCTGCCTGAGAGGAGAGACAGAGAAGGTGAGAACTTTGCGTGCTAGTGCTAGTGGGACTCTGGTATACAGCTGGTGACCCAAAAGCAGCTTGGTCCCAGAGACAGCATCTGCCTGGCCTCTCCCAGTAGGAGAGAAGAGGGGAGGAGGGGACTGAATGCCTCTGGGTGTATTTTAGTTTAAATCTAAAGCTATTTATAGTGTTGGGGGAGGGAAAAAATAGACTTCTAATGTACAAGCCATGGCAGTGTTCACAAGTGTTCATATCTAGCTCAGCAGCATATGCTGTGTGTGTAGGTGTATGTGAATGGGGTGTGTGTCCAAGTAAATGAGTCAGAGGCATAATTATATATTTTTACACAGTTGGAACTCTGTGATAAGGTGATATTCACACAATCATAAGAACAAGACAAGCCACAAAGTAGCTCAAGCTTGAACATTCCTTCCTGCTTAGCTAGAGGATGGTAATCATTAACTGGCCTGAGAAGGGCAGGGGCCATGCCCGGGCCTTCCCTGATGGTGTTTGCAGGAGATGAGGGTACAGCTGGGCCACGGACACAGCTGTGCAGAGCAGAGCAGTCCCGGCTGCCACAGGCAGACAAAGCTTCCTGGCAGCCATGGGCTGAGCAAGGCTTGTGCTGCTGGAGTCCTGGCTAGCGGAAACAGCGTGGATGCAAAGAGGTTGCTAACTGTGCAAAACCTGTCTGTACTGTGTGTTCTTTATAACATTCGAAAGAAGCCACTGACAAGTGTTCCTCCCAGCTGCAGCAGGTACCTGTGTGACAGTGTGACTCACAGCAGAATGGACCTGCCTGTGTCTGAGGAACAGTCAAATGGGGGGAATGGTGACACACCTCAGGCTTTGAGTTCAGCCAAGTGTTGTAAAATCCCTGTGCTAGCTGGGAGCCTGGGGAAAGGAATCTGTTCTTTTCAATTTGCTTTATGTTTTCCGGCAGACAAAAGAAATGCTACCCTCTGAATTCACACTTAGGAATACCTCATCTCCAACAGGTCCTTTTCAAGTAATTCAGCTGCTTTGCTTCTAAGTGTTTAGATAATGGCTGTAGGCAACCTGTTTCTGTTCTGCAGCTGTATTGCTCACCTCTGACTGAAGGAAACCCTGTGGTACCCTCCTTTTGGAAAGAACAGCTGGACAAGCTCAGTAGAGGCCCCTTAAAAATGTTTTTTTCTTCCTCAAAAGTTAGAGAGCAGAGAAAGGAAAGGATTAGAGATTGTTACACTCGCCTGAACCAGCTGCTGCTATAGGAGAAAACACACTGCAGCATGTGCAATGGGCTGTCCTGAAAGAATCCAGGACATTGTAACTAGAGAAAAATTGATTCTCTTCCTCTCAAAGACAAGCTTGTAGGGCACTCGTTGTTTTGAGCTGGTATCAGAGAATTCCTACTGGACCAAAAGACTTGCTAAACTTGAAAAATACTACAAAAATATCTTGGATTATATCCTCAGGCCTAGCTCTGTGTGTGTAACATTAGAATGTGAAGAAAATAGCTTTTTTCTTCTCCTTTTAAGAAAATCCTGTTGTTCTGAAAAAGAATTATTGATGAACTTTGGAAAGGTCAAATGCCTTGCTGAGAAGGTTGGGAAAAGCAGTGGCTGTTCTTGTCATCAGAGATCTGTATTATATTCTTGGCCTTCCATCTCTTGCCTCTGCTTACAATTTAAAAATACGTACATTTCACAAGCACATGGCCCTGCATGCACCATAAATATTTCCTACAGTTGAGAAATGGTGGCTTTGAATTAGCTTGCCACGTTACCTGCATCAACCCATCCTTACTATAAAGCTTTGATTGTGTTTTCCTTTTATAGATGCAGTCAGAAATCAGTGAAGTGGGAAACCCTGTTCCTGTGCTCTCTAGCCCTTTCTCATAAATATCAAAATTACAGCTAAATGTGTGGCCTGTACAATTTTGCGAAATAGTCCAGCAACAAGCACTAGAACTCACAGAAGCTGCTTGTAGGCTCTCTCTTGGTAGGTCTGGTTGGAGACGTAGGTGATGTACACAGAGAAGTGATTAACAGTGTGCTGATAGACAATATCACACACGTCCGAGATCACGATGTTCTCTTCTACCCGCTGCTCGAGGTCCAATAGGAAGCTAGATGAGAAAGTCAGCACCCATATTAATTGTGACCTATCTGTCCCAGCCAATTCCCAGGAGAAGTCAGATCCTCCATCCCTCTACAACTGCAGTTACCTAAAGCTACTGCTTTCAGTGCCATTCAGCAGCCGACTTACCGCTCGCTGACGGCCATGACATCCAGCACATTGGAGAAGAGGATGTGTGCCTCAGACTGGTGTAAGATCTTTTTCAGACGTTCATTCTCCATGAAGTGAGACACCAGCAGATTCAGACTCTTGTAATACGATGCTTCAGAAGTAACCAGCTCAAACATGGCCTGGGGGAAAATCCCAAAGAAGGAAATCAGCAGGTACCTTCTACTTCTACAGAGAGGCACACCAGGCATTAACGAGAACATCTGTTCTGCACAGCCACGGACCTTGCACCCACAATGCAGGCCCAGGCTGCAGGGAGAGGTAAGCCCACAATGCATTTCCCACATGTAACAAGGGACAGTGACTTCAACGGGGAAGTTTTCCTCCCACAACCATCAGCCCTGACCTAGAGGAAATACAGCTGTTACTGTCCAGGTGATACTCCCTGGTCAGCTCTGGCCATACACTTTTCTGCCCCAATTCACAACAGACCAGGACATGACACAGTAGTCCCTAACTACTACCAGAAATCATAAATAGTCTCCAAATTTCAGCCTTTGCTTATCCTGTTAGAAGAGAAAACTCTGGAGCAAAGCTTGGCTTCTTCAGGCCAAGGATGTGGTCTGTGGAAGCAGAAAGACAAATTGGTGGTTTGGTTCAGAGATAAAAACCAATTTAATGAGACGAAGATATAAAGTCTTCTACCTACTGCAAGTGCTGCAGGGACAGTCCACTATTACCACCCAGAGATCCCCCACTCTCTGTGTATTTGTTGTCTCTGTTCAGAGGTAGATACAAAAGGTGTTTATTTATACAACTATTGAATCCATTAGTTGAAGTAAGATTAACTGAAGATTCTCACAAGAGCTTCAACACAATGAGAAGTTGTCAGATCCTTCAGGCATCTCTTGAAGGTACATCTTGGGTTCCTTGTCCTGGGGCCTATGGCCCATACTGCCATTACTAAGAAAGGAACCTTTTGGTAGTTCAGTGAAAGTTTTGCTTCCTTGAATCTAAAGCTGCTTCAATGCTCCCCTCCTGCCCACAGCTCCTCTGCTGCACCCTGCTGAGGGGGGAGCTGGCCAGGCAGTGCGGGTGCCAGCCCCTGAGCTCTGCTGGCTCTCAGCGGCTACAGGGGGCCAGCTAGAGTTGAGGAGGTCTGATGGAGCCACAGGTACATTCAGTGTTTTTTGAGATGTGTAGGTAGAAAACTATCTTCTAAATTAGCTGGGGGTCTGTCTTGTGGCTTGGTTGCTGTCTGTTTTTTCTCTTCAAAGAAATGATTTGGAATTTTCCACTGATCCGTTTTTGGCCTTTTCCTGGAAATAGCACTGTGCATCACATAAGAACTCGAGGCAGAGACCTGGGTTGTGTCCCTGACACTGTGCTGCAGTCCAAGATTTGGGTGGATGGGCACAGCAAGGAGGGACTGTTACTCAATCCAGAGCTGCTAAAATAGCAGTTGAAGTGACGTTTCAGCTCTTTGCAGGGTTGGTAGCCTAGGAAATGTTCCTACTGGGCAGTTACGTCCAACAGGTCGTTTCCTGCACCAGAGGAGGAGGCTGTGCCTGCAAAGCCCCCAGAAGGGAGACAGAGCAAAGGGTGTGGATGCAGATGAACTTAGTCAGTGACCGTGGAACAGACAGTGTTTAAGGAATAAGAGGATGCTGGATTCTTCTTCAAGGCCAGATTCCTACTTAGAAAAGTGGAGGAGTATCGGCTCAGCTTCTCCCAGAAGCTTTACCCAGACACCTAGTGAACCTGTGAGAGAATCTCTCTCTTTCTGCATGACTGGCTCAGTCCTAAATGTAACTTTTACAGCTTTAACTGTACCTTTTTATTTGATAAATGTGAGAAGTGCAAATAGGCAAAGATAGACAAGATGTGTTGGGACAGCCTGTCCCTTCCAGTTATCCTGGAGATTGACACTTCCAATCATTTTGCACTGCAGCTTTCCAGAGACTCCAAGTCAGGAATATTTCTCTGCCAAGTCTGACTGTAGAATTTATGTATGTTTGCTGTTCACCATAGTGGAGGGTGCCAGACCTGCAAGGGCAGGTGCAGAATGCAGGCTGTACTAAAGAAATAATGAAATCCATAGTGAAAATATCTGGCTTGTTTGTTCCAATGGGGACAATAAAAAATCACTTTCCATGACACTTTTCAAGCATCCACTGCTCTTCCAGTCAAGTTTCTTGTTTTGATGCTTGAAAACCTGTGTCTTTTTTTTTTTTTATCTTGCATTGATAAGCTGCCCAGTAATTTTCCATCATTGCCACTAATGAGCACCAGATTCCTCTTCTTGTTCTAGTCTCTTTCACTTTGAAGATTATTTCAGATAACCAACTTTTTCTCTGACTGTTTAAGCCCTGCTCTGTCACATCTATGGTGGTGTTCCCTTCCTCAGCTATGAAGCAGAGTGCTAACTTCAACTTTCTTTCCATTTGTGTACCAGTATTTCTCTCTGTGGTCAAAATAATACTCTAGCTCCACCTTTCCTGGCTGAAGACATGCAAGGTCTAGTCCCTGTGTCTACTACAGCTTTGAAGGTAAAATGGGTCAGAAAATACAGTTTTGTCTTTAAGATGTTTACTCCAGAATTTCTGCTGTCTTGTACTTCACGAAAATTTCTCCAATTCTCCTTCATGAAGCTGAACATTTTACATTCACTAAATTAAGCCCTCACGTACAGCTCACTCTCACAGTTCACATCCAACATTGAGTAGGGTTCCAGAACTGCAGGAGCAAGTAGTGCTTGCTTATAGCAAGGCTGAATTCAACAACATCTCTTCAGTAGCTTCAGTGATTTCTCCAGCCCTCCTTGTTTTCTGACCTTGATTCTCCTCACAAAGCAAATTCTCCACTCTATCTGTTCAATGTTCAGCCCATTTCACAGCTTTCTGGCTTTGAGCAATTTCATAATCTCTTACTGTGCTAATCCCAGAACACGCAGGAAGAAAATTTCAGGTCTGATAAACTAACAGTGGAGAAGGCACAGCACTTCTGTATGACACCACTGTCCCGTTCTCCAACTGCTTTATTTCTCTGGTTATTTTAACAGAGAGAAGAAAATTGAGCACACTTAGTGTCGGGGTTTGCGTTTTAGCAGCACAGAGATTTTGTCCCAAAAACACATACAGGTAATGAATGTAACTTAACAGAAATGGAAAGCTTTAAAATCTATAATGCACGCTTTTAAGCAAATATTTCTCTGTAAAAGAGTCTTCATTTTGAAGCAAAAATAAAAACAAAAGCTTTTAATTTTTTTAGATGCCAGACTGTGTTTGTAATACTGGCACTTGGAAGTACTGTGTTTTGCCAGGTAAACAGAACAAATCCAATATGGAATAACCAGCGCAGAAGAACATGGAAAAGCAACAAATCATTTCAGTCACCTTCAGCCCTAACACTGACACACTAACAGCCCAAACTACTGTATATAAACACCAGTCTCCTCCACTAAGGATGTAACACAGCCCTGCCCATCATACTCTTGGGGTGCACAATATGAACCTTTTCAGTGTGACAGTCAAGTTACAGCCTTAGCCAGGAGTGGCACTGTGTGCACAAGCTGTTTATCAATATGGATTATGCAAGTCTAAGTGAACTTAGCAGGGACTGCTTGCACCCTGAGATCTTCTTCAGCACTTTGGGTACAATCCCGTGAGCCAGGGCTAAGCAGATACTGCCACAACCATCTCATCAAAAGCAATCCTGGAGCAGGAGTACAATCAGACTTGCGGGATTGAGCCTTGGAAAGCCCACTGCTCATACCACAATACACAGCACACACTAAACAAGGTCTGCCCTCTCCACTGTTGGCTATGAATGCAGTGCTTTGCAGTGACAAAAAGCAATCACACTCCCCATGCTACCCAAAATAGCAACCAGTTGCAAATTGTGATGCGACTGATGTTGTCATCACTTGTGACAGCTACCCCCATCCACTCCTTTCACTTCCTGATGCAGTCCTGTAAGTCACAGCATATGTCTCTAAAACAGTGATGTCACTGCACTGCATGGCTAAATGCAAATATACCTGTCATTGTTTTTTACTGTTTGCAATAGACTCCAAGTAACAGCAATTAAATATAAGGACGTTTATCAATCTCTATCTCTTCTATTCCTATTAATGCCATCATATTCAAAACCTTACAGTTAATGGTTGAATTCTTCTAAGATTTCTGGTGGAAAGTTATGTGTCCTGATAGTAACTTCACAAAATGATTAACGTGCACTGGAACCAATACCTCTTTTGTAAAAACCTCCTCATTATCCGTCTCCCATTGGAAATTGCTCCTAACACTGAATCAGAAAAGGGAAAAGAAGTTCCTTTTGCTACAGAAGCATCCAGCAGCAATAGTATCTAGAACAATTTCTGCAGTTTCACAAAAATATGGTGCTAACCAGTGCAACTCAGAAAGTACTCAACAGGGCAAGGCTTGTCTGTGACTGCTGTGAAGATTTTAGTTTTTAAATCTTGATCATTTGTTCTAATTCACTCTCCCCTTTTTAAGCAGCAACACCGTTAAGAAACATTCTGCCTTCCCCCATTACCTCCTGCAGCTTGATCTCATCTGGTTGGAGGATGCTGAGGACACCACTGCTCTGGACCTCAGGAAGATCCTGCCATAAGTTGAACCTAGAGTTGGAATTTCTCAGCAAATTGATTTGTGGTGGAGCTTTATTTTCAATTGTAATTGTAGGTTCTGCTTCAGATGGGGTTTCCTCACTGGGTGAAGTCTCCTCAGGGTCTGTCTGTGAATCCTGCAGTCGCCTGGTTTCAATCTCCTCGCGCGTAGATTTATCTCGATACTCCTGGTACAAGAGCCCTAGGAAGGAACATAACAGGTCTGAGAGGTTACAACTGAACAAGGTAGATAGAAAAGTATTGTGGGAAAGGACAATTGCTTTGCATTAGTTCACCTCAGCAGAGGTGAGAGAGATCCCTTCCGTGCAGAGTGAAAAGTCAATTATGGCATTCCTATTTCAGCCAGAAGTGGAAACTCTAAATGGAAGGCCACTTCTAAATCTAAAGTGTTGTCAACAATCTGCTTTCACAAAACATTTAGTAACACAGTCAGATGAATCCATGCTCACTCAGAAGACATAAAAGAAGCGATTTGCCAGGCTAAAATGTCTTTTAAACCTTGATTTTCTCTGTTATATTACTATGTTACAAGTTATATAGGTTGATATCTATGTTTAAATGTGTGTCTGGAAAAGTAATACTACACACACTGAAGTTACTTTAAAAAGAGCAATTTGATGGTCACAAAAATCCTTAATGAGGAAACACTGAGCTGCTGTTACTGGCATTGGACAGGTGAAGCTTTGGGACAACTAGCTACAGTTACTAGGTTTGTTTCGGTATTGGACTTCATGGTTAGCCTTGGACATGTTGCTTAATATCCTGCTGTTTTCCTTCTCACTTTCTATGATGCTTGAAGATACAAAATTAACATCCAAAAGGTCTCTATTTGCTACAGCACTAGGGAACAGGCTCTGAACTCACAGCATGTGGCAGCACATCAATGACACCAGGTGTCTTCCAAGTTTCAATTACTAACTTCAGGAGTAGATGAAGTTGCACATGATTTGCCCCCACTCCGATATCAACTGACAGCATGAGAAAGGTAGGAATCCTGAAGTTCAGTCCCCATCTTTAAAACATCCTTTGTCTCTCTGAGGGCTTTCAAACAGTCCCACTTCTCTTTCTGAACCATCTGTAGGACCCCAGATTTTAACTGCTTGAATATAAAATGTAATTTAGAAGACATGGGAAGGCAAGAGAGCATGAGCACACTTTGAGTCACTTTCCTCCCTTAATGAAATTGAAGAAGCACAATTTACATTATCTCCCTTGGTTTATACTTGAATTGCAGTGTAACATGAATGAATAAAGAGAAAAGCCTTTGATGTCAAAAAAACCATGCTACGTAATTTATTTTGTCTGAATCATTAGGGGTTAAAATTTATCTGGTCACATGTATTCATGATATTTGAGCTGAGATTCTGTGTGTAATAAGGTAAGAAACAATGGGATTAAGGGTTAATCTGGGGCGGGCAGAAATGTAGATGTTGCTGCCTATTAAATCTCTGGACCAGTTTCAATGAGGGTCTGTACCAGCCACTGCTAAAACTATATAGGAAATATGCTGGGGAAAGGTGCAAGAACAAGCACAGCATTACTGCAGTCTGCGAGTATGTCCTGTTATCTGTTCTTCCTGAAAAGATGTTTGACACCGGATTAAAATAGCGGTAAGGGTAGCTGTGCCTAGGAAACCATATAGTCTTCTGTTAGCTTCCTACACAACATTGAGCAGAGGAGACTTCCCCTGAAGTTTTGCAAGCTGCTGCCACTTATGTAGTTTCTCTCTATGTCAACTAGGTTTACATGGCTTTCCTAAGCATTTCAGGCTGTTTTTCACCATCAGGGAGTGTGCTGAGGATACAGCAGGATGGAAAGGCTCCTTCAGGAATGTAACAGAAAGCCTGCTAAATTGGAGCTGCTTTTGATGGTACTGATCCGTATGGTCAGCCTGTGCTCAAGGGCTCTGGGTTCTTTTTGCCCCATGGAGAGCAGGACAGGCTGGGAAGTAACATCCTGCAGCAGTGTGGGCAGTGTTTGGCTCAAGGGAAAACATGGTGGGAAACTGAAGCGTAATCTATTTTACTCAAATTGGAGATAATTATACTTGCAGTGTCTGACTGCAAGTATATAGCCATGTTGTGCTGCTGGCTCTGCCTTGCAAGTCAGAGGATGCTTTGTGTAAGGGGGATTTAGGGTCCCTTGTGCAGATCTGAAGAGCAGCCCTTCTAAAAAGATCCATGAGACTATTTCCCTCTTGCCTTTAAGGAAATAAAGCCCAGATAATGAAAATTGGTTTTGTTTCCAGGTTCCGTGACTGACCAGATAAGAGCTACGGAGCCATCAGTGGCAGGCAAAGGCAAATGCAGACATGGAAAGACCTGACTGACGGAAAGCATCCACCACCAGAACTCAATTGGAAATGACAGCAAGGTAACTCATTTTAAGGAGGGAGCTGAAGAGAGACTGGCTGAAGCTCTACCACAGAGAGCAATATGGGGAGAAAGCAGAAAGATGGTACAGAAGAAAGACAAAAGACAGGTAGATGTTTAGGCAGAAGGGTAGGAAGAAATAAGGAGGGCTGTGCTAGCAAGGATAAAAGATATCCCCGCTGTCTTGGTCCTAAGGGTCTACCCAGATGTTGGTAAAGAGGTTACAATGGGTAGAGGAATTACATAGATGAGAGAGAGGGAGAGAAGCTATGCCAAAGCCTTGTCCAGATGGAACAGGAGATGGTCACAGCACAGAAGGGGAACAAGGAACAAGGTTTTGACATGTCGAAAGGAGAACAATACATCTGGGAACTGACTGTGTAGAAAAAAAGCTGAGATCAATAGCTGAATGTGACTCAGATGATATAAGTATTTAGTAAATGCTTACATTTAGTAAGTGAACAAGTACAAAATGTCAGAGACCTGTACAAGCTCTCTTCATTGCTTAATGTCCCAACTGTCCCTACTGTGACCTGGCTAACGGTTAACCCTGTTGTCAGAGCATGAGTTTGGTGTTATCTATTGATTTAAATGTTTAAGACTGATCTTCCTAAGGCATGTTTACATAATTTTTATAGTACATAACAGACATTTCCCTTTTTGTTTATTCCATTTAATTTTGCTGTCACAGTCTCCCTTCCCAGCTCTCTCAAAACCTGGGAAAGGAATTGAAAAACTAGTTACTAATTGTGGAAATCCTTGCCTTAGAGAGTTAGCAGTGCTCTTAAAGTAAACGTTATTGCATTGAAAGCTATGCAAAATCTCAGGAGGCCCAGAGACATTTTCTCTGAAATTCTCTGCTCCAGTTTCAGGCAAAGACTCCACTAATGTCTCAAAAGCAGGAGGGAGGGAAGGGAGTGAGTGAGCTCCAGCCATTTGATGTAACATCTCTGGTGGGGATAAACACAGCACCTCAGGTTGTCAAAACCCGGCCTCCTCCATAAAGGTGCAACAGACCTACTTGCAGTTACACTGCTGTGCAGAGCTTTTGCACAGATTCCCTCTGATATACAGCACATAAAAATATATATGAATATAGCAACAGGGTTGCTTTGAACTCCTGCTGGTTTTAGTATTTTTATCTCACCTCTGAGGTGCATAGTCCCAGTAAACTGACAATGTTTTGACACAGCTCCCTTGGGAGATTAGTATCTACAGAGCCAAAAGCAGGTATCAGATCTGGCAACACTCATGCAAATTGTTCACCACTTTTCTCCAGAAGGCCCCAAACTCAGCTGGTTTGTCTGACAGATGCTGGCAGGCTGCTGGTTTCACACCAGACTCCCTCTCCAGCACTGTCCCAGCACTGTCCCAGTGGCATCAGGTGTACCAAGAATCAGCCTTGCATGCCACAGCCCGACACCAAACAGCAGAGACAGCCTGAGAAGCCTTCTCGTTCCTGCCAGGGAGTTTGCATTGCTGCTTGTGAGAGTTATCTATTTGATTTTCCCATGCTAAGTGCTACATTCCCGCCCTCTAGATTCAAGTATGTAGATTCTATTTCCTGAAGCTGAGCAGGAGTGCTTAAAAACAAAGCTTCTATATTCCCACCATAAAACCTGCCTCAGGATGGGATTTGACTTTGCTGTTGATGAAATCCCTTTGAGGAATGTCACAATTCTGATGTTTCCACCAGGAAACAAGCTGTGGAGGTCCTCTCCCCATCCCACAAAAGATAAAAGTTAAAAAAACCCCACAAGAGCAAAAGCATAATAGTCCTCTCCTCCACAGCCACCTAGATAACCTCAACTTTGCCTTTTTAGAGACCACAAAGGATAAAATAACTTAACCCTTTGTTGCAAGTGCTATGCCAGTGGCTGTTACACTGAATAGATGCAGAACCTAGTGCATACAGCTAATGTCCAACAGGATGGGTGACAAAATACTTTAGTCTTACGGCTTTTGGAGTATGCAAAATCATATTTTAGTAGAAAGTTTCGGATAGCCTTGATGATTAATTGTTTTGTAATCAAAAGAATAATCGTTATTTATGAACGAGGGTCAGGCTGTTCAGCAATAGCATTAATCTCCTGCCGGGCAACGTGCAAATCTGATGCCCCTAAAGATGTCCAAAAGCCAGGCTAATGATGTTTTACACCAACAGTGAGGGGGTTCCCAGCAAGGATAGGGAGTTGGGGTCCTGCAGCACAAGCCCTTACCCCGCCCGAGACTCCCCCCGGCTGTGCACCGCTTGTCTTTAGCTCCGGGTTTGGGGGTTCAGGGGGCCGGCAGGGGCGGTCCGGCTGGGCTGAGGGGCACCTCTAGGGGCTTCTGTGCCGCCGTCGGAGCGGGGAGCGGGAGAAGCAACGAAGTTGTGTCAGGGCGCAGCGGCGGCTGGACATCCCGCGGCGGGCACGTCTCCTTACCGATGTGCTCGATGAGGTTCCTCCACGAGTCGGCCGTCATGGGGTGTGCGGGCGGTGCCTCGGCCGTGCCGGCGGCGGGGGTCTCCTCAGCGGCGGCGGAGTCCCTGCGGGGAGGCGGAGGCGCCCTCAGAGCAGCGGCGGG
>VZTE01003922.1:137778-240941 GCA_013397775.1 Eulacestoma nigropectus
GCTGGGGGAGCCCGGGCGGTTGCCACGGTAACGGGGGTAGGAAGGCAGCAGCCTGCACGGGAGGGAGAGGGGATTTGCGGCCGCCCCCGGGGCGCCCCCGCAGCACCCCCAGGCCCTCTGAGCCCCCAAGCCCCCTCAGAGCCTCTCTGGTCTCCTCAGAGTATCTCCTCAGACACTCCGTTCTCCCAAAGCGTTCCCGTGGCTCTCCCCTAAAATCTCTAGACAGCCTCCTCAAATCCCCTCAGAGCGTCCCCTCAGATCCCCCGTCAGGCATCCCCAGGGGCTCTCCATCAAAATCCTCTCAGAGCCCCCTCAGAGCCTCCCCTCAGACTTTCCTCAAAGCCTCCCCGCAGATTTTCCCCACAGAAACCGCCTCAAAATCCCCTCAGAGCCTCCCCGCGGGCTCCCACCAGCTCCTCAGAGCCCCCCTAGCCCCTTGCAGCGCCTCTCTTCGTTCCCAGATTTCCTTCGAGGCTCCGGGGAGTTCTGCCAAATCCTGGCGGAGCTCCCTCAGCCTTCCCCAAATCCCTCCCGAGACCTCTTGAAGCCCGGCAGTCCCCAGCCGTGCTCCCTCGGAGCCCTCAGAGCTCCCGCCTGACCCCTGAGTTCCCCCAGAGCTTCTCAGAGCCCCCCCTGCAAACCCTCTCAACGCCTCCAAAATCTCTTTCGAGCCCCCGCAGACCCCTCAGGTGTCGTGTCGTTCCCCTCCTCCGCAAGCTCCCCTCTGAGAGCCCCCCCACCCCGGTCCCGGCACCCCTGCCCGCAGAGACCTCTTCAGCACCCCGGTTCCCTTCCAGCGCTCCAGCGCAGATCCCTCCTCCGCCGAGAGGCTGACTCCCTCCTCCCCAAGGGCCCCCCCAAAAGGCAGCACTCCCAACCCCAGAGGCCCCCCACCTTCACAGGCAACCCTACCTCCATCCCCCCTGCGCTCCTGCAGAGAGGCTTCTTCCCCCGATGCAGGGAAGCTCTTTTCTCCTTTCGCTCCCTCCCTCCCCAGGCAGGCACCCTCCCGCAGCGAGCACCCACACACCCCGTCCCACCTCATGCCACAGTCCCTCTCCTCCATGCACGGCCACCCCATAGCGGGAGGGGGTCCTGCCCCGGCACTGACCTCCCGTCTCTCAGCCCCGGGGCGCCGCGCTGCCCCCCATCCCCTGCACCTCTCTGCTTATGTGTGGATGGCGCCGGCTTTGAGGGAGGAAAGGAGGTGGCAGAGGGGGGTTCTCCTGAACTGCTTCCAGATCTGGTGCATATGGTGCATTTCTTCTCCAAAAGTGAAACCCTGAGATGGAGGAATGTAACTGGGAAACTCAGCCTAATCCCTCCTGCCGAGAAGCGCACCCCTGATTACCCCACAGGATTGGCTGCTATCCGCCTCTCCTTCTCCGGCAGGGCTTTGCACCCGCTCGGTCATTTCCCTCATCTCCCCTTCCTTAGCATGGCTACTTCCATAAGGATATATTCCCTCGTTTAGGCAGTAAGTATCTGAGTACTCAATGATCTATATCTGTCTTCGTTCAGGTAATTGTTTTTCCGCCTCAGGGATAAATCCTCTTGAGCTCCAGAGTACGGTTACATCCTCGGATCAGTTCGAGTGCTTGTGGACAGGTTGGGTGCAGCTCTTCACTACTACTACTACTTTTTTTCAGCAAAAAAAAAGATGTCATCTGTACCACATTGCAACTGAGGAGTTAACAGAGGGAAAATGCTCAGCTTTTCCTGGTGCTTGCTCTCTCCCTGTTGCATAAATAACCATGATTTTTTTCTGTATGTGATAAGGTAATTCATGCAACAACATAAAATCCATGTTGGTCTGTATGTGTAAAATGGCTTCCTTTTAATCATTTTGCTATTGGTTTTACTAAATGATATGTCAGGATAGCTTTTAATCAGCACATGACGATACGTCCAGAAAAACTCCTTCAGCTTATGTGAACTAGATCCAGATCTGGCACACTGGAGAGCTCAGTCCTTAAGTCATTAAGCGGAACAGGAAAGAAAAACAGCTGGAAATGTCATTGAGGACTCAGAGAGGGCTGCAAGTGCGGTCCTTGTCCAGTCCCAGACCAGGAGGTCTAGAAGAACCAGACAACCGAAAGGAAATACCAGGGTGACGGTGAGAGCTGGAGCCTGTGTTGTACTTAGAGAGGAGGATGAGAGCCTGAGAGCTGAGGCTGAGATTTTCACTGGATAGATGGTCAGTATGGGTTATCAGCCATTGAGCACTGGGGATTAGGGGGCTGGGGGAGCCAGGTGGGTGAAGGGGTGGCCAAAACCTTGTGGAAGGGATAAAGCAGCAGCGACTATCTGAAACTCATGTTTTGGTGGCTTGCTGCCAGGGCAAGAATATTGTCAAAGGGTTTTAGTGAGTGGGTAGGCTGCTAAAAAGCTTCTTTCTTAGAAAAAGGGAGCCTCTTCATTACCCTGAAATCTGGAAAATCAGAGATGCTGTTCACTGTTTTCTCAAGGGAAGGACTGAGAGCAGTAAGGAGTTCTCTCCAGTACGCAAAGTGAAATCAGTGTTTAAGCTCTGAACTGACTCTACTAGAATGAACATATATCTAAATATGACTTTTGGATGTATTAACTAAAAAAAAAAATCTTTCAGAAGTATGCTTTAAGAGTTTAACATATTCTTAACCCCTCACATTGCTTCACTCTCAAGCGTTAAATCTGTTGGAAACTGAAATTTTTTCTCAGAAAAAGTGTCTGGGTCATGCTAACAAAAACATTCAGAAATAGAAAGCATCTTCTCATGATCCCACAACTGTCTGGTAATTTGATCCTCCCTGTCTTCCCTTTTCTTTCACTTTTTCCAACGTAATTTTACTTTTGGTCTGAGATGGAAACTTGAAAATATCAGAGAAAGCGCTAATGATAATAAAGGCGGTGGAAGCTCTGAAGAGGTGAAACACCAGCTGGGAGTGAAATGCCCCCTGTGGCCATGGCAGGCCCAGGTTTTGTTTCTGTGTCTCAGAGAGCTGTTCCACTGCGTAGCAATGACCAGTACTCTACTTTTCCTTCCTTTAGGACTGTGTCTTTTTTAAATGTAATTTGATCTTTCAAAGATGTTGTTCTTTCTTCCTTCCCAGCCTTATTCTTGTACTTTACATTGACATACAGAGAATATCCATAAACAAAACAAGTGCCTGAAAAATACTTTTTCTCCCAAGTGAGGTGACAGAGTGTTCCCAGCACTCATGGGGCTGGAACAAAAAAATGATATTTAGCAAGAAGGAGATATTTTTGTCCTACAAAATTTGCGGGGATTTTCTAAATCTTGTTTTTCTGTTTGGGGACAAAACAGAAAGCTTTTAAAGTTTGTCACGGAAACTAAAGGCAGGCAAACAAATGATTCTGTCACAGTGGTCTGGTGACTGGGATCTTCATGCTGGGTGTGGGGGATCCAGGTCGAAGTCAGAGACGTGTTATTCCCTTGCATCCCGTATGTTACTATCTATTCCAGGGCAGGTCAGTCTCTTCCTGGTGCTGCTCTGCTTTCTCTGGTCACTGGGAAAGGTGCTTGAGCATGCTGAATGCCTTATTCACCAGATACTACTTTAAGTAATTCAATACTGAACTATTTCTATGAAGTAGAATAGCTATAAGATGCCTCCCTACTTCCACAATAGTTACAACTTTGTATGCTGTTGCTCAATTCCGCTTTTCACTTGACTCCCTGAGGCAGATTTCTACCTCTGCTTCTATGCCAACACTTACTCAAGCTTATCCCATTCACAGTAAGCAGGTCTGGGCAGCTGAACTCTTGGAAAATGATTCATTTTTTTTGGTAGCACTAGCCCTGTGTGTGTATTGTCTCACGACAGGGTGAGCTCAAAGCGAGTGCCAGCAGAGCAGAGGTGGCAGACGTGTAGATGGATGTCAGGACCATGGCAGTGCCACCTTGGATAATTTTTCACTGCTGTGAAATGGCAAGCTCAGGCCTGGAGAAGTTCCTACTCCACCTAATCTTAACCATTAGGTAGGAGTTTGGAGGAGGTGTTCTTTTTTCTCTCACCGTAACAACAAGCAATTTGATCCAGAGCCTAATTTTCCCCAGTTACCAAAATCAGTACAAACTCATGATGACAAACCAGTTTTCCCACCAAAATTCCTTTAATTCATCCTAAAATTCCTTGTCTAGTTGTAGGGGGAAAGAAAGAATCCGACTACTAGAACAACATACATTAAAGCCCCTTAATAATCCTCCCGCAGCACTGTAGAAGCAGTGCTGTGTGCCCTCTGCTCTCATTGGTGACAGAAGCCATGCAATGCCCCAACAGACCAAATCCTAT
The DNA here is from genome assembly GCA_013397775.1 of Eulacestoma nigropectus. Lineage (NCBI taxonomy): Eukaryota > Metazoa > Chordata > Aves > Passeriformes > Eulacestoma > Eulacestoma nigropectus. Next base: position 142,074 of record VZTE01003922.1, read on the forward strand.
TTTTTTCTCTGGAACTCTTAGGGTCCGCAAGCATAAAGGCACTGGAAATGATCCTTGGTGGCCATGCTCTATTGACATGGAGTATTACCATGGTTCAGCTCCCTGTGGGACAAAGGGAAGGTGGCTTGAGCTTGCATATGTTCTGCAAAGAAGGAGTTTGTGTTTGTGTTTCCAGCTTCACCGTACTGCTGCTGGAAAAGATTTTAAATATTGGCTGACCTGGTCCATGTTGTGTTAAAAATGTGATGATAGGTGAGAGTTTATAATTAGTTTTTCACAATTATCTCATTTAAATTATGCTTGAGGGATAAATTCCCAATCTTGGTTTGTATTTTCAGGCACTAGTAATTTTGAAAAATGAGTAATCATTTGAATTAAGATTTATTATGTGTATTTAAACTCAAAAGCAATCCTCAGAATAAAGCAAAGAGCTTGTTTTCGAATGAAATTGAAATGCATTTTCTAAATGTTGTCTTACAGCAATTTTTAGAAATTAGATCTCCTCTTCTAGCAACTAAAATGAGAAGAGGCAGCCCAGCAGACCTTATTCATGAAAAATTCCCCAAACCCTTCTTTCTAGTCAGTGGGAGTTTCACACCAAGAAAGGCCACAAGATGAGGTAAGAAGCACTTTTTTAATCTGAGCTAAACAAATTATCGAGAAGTGTGAAGTTATTAATAGATTTGAATGTTATACCTAGTCAAGGCCTTTTCATACCTCAGTTTCATTCAGGTTCCCTCTGTTCATGTGTGGTTTTTAATAGTGATTTTGGCAATCAGTGTGTCTGGGCAATCTCTATTCCTGATTTTTGACTTTTTAATGGTAGACAAGTGGAAATTCTCATCCCTAGTATTTTTAGATCCTGAAGGCTAAGAGCATATCTGTTCTCTTGGAGCTCCTTAAGCTTTCATCAAAACACCTTAGTTATATCTGTTGGGACTGGCAGCCTTACCAGTAACTAAAAATGTTCAGAAATTCCATTTATGAGATCTTTATCTTTATGTGCTTCCAACCTTTTGATGGTCATAATCATCAGTTACACTTTTACTTACTGACCATCTGCCAGAGACAAGTTATTTTTTATATATTAAAAAAATTAACAATTTATTAGACTTAGGAAAATATTATTTGATCCCTGTTAAAGGAAAACAGAAATCCTGTTGTTCTCTCCATCGAGAAACTTTACTTTCTGTTGATATGCAGGTTGAAATTTGGGGGTTGCATGGGTTTTATCTTTTTCACACTCACGAAAATCCATAGAATTACAGGCCCTTTTCCACTGTCCACAATGCACACAAATTTTAGGCTTAGATTTTAGCACCTAAAATTCCTGAGCTCCTGCCCATGGAGAGAATGTGTGCTGTGCTGAGAGCTGAGAAAATAATTTCTGATATTGTATCTGTAAAAGCTGCCTGGTCTGGATCTAGGCACTGTGAATAAAGGCAATTTCTGTGGTCAGCATGATGAGAAAACTACTTGACTGAAAAACAGAAGGAGAAAGACTCAGGCATGGAGAGGAAGAGCTCTACTTCTGGACCAGGGGACTGCTATGAAGAGAGGAACTCACCCACAGCTGGATGCTTCAGGAAATGGTGAGTTGGAAAAGACTGTAAAATTTGGCACTGGAGCTAAGAGGAGGGGTAGGATACTAAGATTATATAAGGAGCCAAATGGTGAAGAGCCTGTGGACCAAAAGGACACTGAGATATGAGCCACAGGGGGGAAAGAGAGAAGAATAATGTCTCTGGGAAATAGTAGGCTGAGGAAATTGCGTGGGGAATTACAAGTTGAAGCTGATAGAAAAGGAGTGAAACAAAGAGATTGATGGAGAACCTGGGGGTCAGGGCATGTCCAGATGAAGCAGATCAGACTAGGAGACCTGGAGGGCAAAGCCTAGACCTTGCACAGTAATGAAAACATGAGTGGGCTGAAAAACCTGGCAAGCAGAGCCTGGGTGGAATAGGTGGGCAGGTGTGGATTGGGATCTCCATTAGCTGTATGCTGGAAGGATGCTTTATTAGAATTGTGTATGTTATTGCTTGCTATTCTGTGTGATCCTGTGAAATATGAGATTTTGACAGTAATGACATTTTAATACCTGCAGTGGCTATTTTTACTGAAAATTTATTTGTTTTTAAAATACATCTCCCTGAAAATATGGTTTCTTTTAGACCTTTTAGGATGCAGGTTGCACAAAAAGAGGGATAGAAAAAAAATTATCTATTTATATATCTCTGAAAGAAGAAAAATTTGTTGTAGAGCAACAAAATTTAAAGATTTGGTCAACAGGTGTTTGCACCAGCTATTCTTGACTTCGCCACTCACAAATTGAAGCACCATTGGCAGCATAAAGAAGAGGTAACTTTAAGAAACGTATTTCCTAAGTAGAAAGTTTGCTCAAGTATGGTATAAGGCCTTTTGCCATCCAGGTCCCGGACTCTCCAGAGGCTTTTCCTGCCCCTCTGGTTAAATCAGGCTATAAAAGCAGTGCCCTCTGCTGCCCAGGACCGAGAGTGCTGGGCTAAGGGATGCTAATCCAAGCCCACATGAGCACGCTTCACAGGCTGTGCTATTTCACATGTGTACTGCTTCTCTCTAAGACATGTGTTTGCAGGAATTCAAACAAGTTAGATTCCCTCTTGCTGCTGGAGGTGACTATTTGTATTCACTGTTGTAGTACTTCCATTCTTTGAGCTCAGATCAAATGTGATCAAAAGATTTTTAGATGGCCCTTGTTTATCTGAATTGGAGGTTTCATAAAGAGCATAAAGAACTAGTTTGCTCTGCACTGGTAGACCAATGACCTCCATGAGCTTTGCAAAGTGAAATTTCACACTGCGTTTCTCTTCCAATGTATCTTTGAGAGCTTTCTATGATCTCTGCACAACTGCTGCCACACTGGAGCTGGAAGGACTGATCCCAGAGCAGCTTTCTTTGAGTTCAGCTCCTTCCAGGGCTTTGGCTCTGGTTACTCTGGGAAGCAGAAGTTGTGCTAGAAGCTCAGCACTGAGATGCTCAGGGCAAGTCAGCCGGGTTGTTGGGAAGCGGGTCGTCACTGTAGGGGTTTGGACCTTCGTACAATGTGCAAGACTGAGAGAGAGCCATGGAATGTTGTGGAGAACTCTAGAGCACTTAGGGAGCTGGAGATTGCATAAGAGAAAGATCATGGGGAAAAAATATCGTTTGAGCATAGTTGGGCATAAAAACTCTCTTAGGAAGTATCTTATGGATGGCCCATGGCCATCCAGAGTTTGGAACACCAGCAATAATATTTGAGGACATCTTGTGTTCAGACATCAGTGTTCTGAAATCAGTGAATTACCCTACTATTCTCAGGGCTTTGAAAGACATGTAGATTCAAATCAAAGCCTGTATCCCATCTGAGTACACTGCAGATGACAATTCCTTTTCCTGAGCTCTTTACTATGTTCCCCAGCTGGGTTTACTTCCTGCCCTGAGTTATGTAGCATGGCCATATGTGAAATGATATCCTTGCCTGTGAAGAACTCATTTGTGTCAGACCTGCTGGTTATCTTCATGCAAGGAGAAGGGATTGTGACTGCCCAGCCCAAGTATTTATATGGTTGCTGTAGGATGCTTCTGAATGTGAAGAGATGCAGCACTGCTGCTCCACTTGCCCTCAGGACTGTGGTGATCCACTCCTGAGAATGTCATGACCTTCCCAGCCTGGTCAGCGGTGCCTATACTGTCCCTTCTGCAGAGCTGCTAGCTTCTGCCTTCAGAAGAATGGTTAGTTGGCAGGTACCAGATTTATTCTTTTGAGGAGAAATTAAATGCACTTCATGAGACCGGCAAAAGTATTTTAAGTGTCTTATCTGCATAATGGCCATTTTTTCCAAATAGAAGTGAGATAATATTGATTACTGCAAATAATGGTAATATTTTTAGGCTCTTGCAGGCTTTCCTAATGCAGATTTCTAGTGTTTCTCTTATAAATTACAACTGATCTTTTGGACAAGGGAAGAGGACGGGTTGAATTTGAGCTGGAACTCTGGTCTCATTCTCTGTTAAATCTCTGTGCTCAGTTTCAAGAGATGCCCCTCAGCAGCACTGCCTGCAGACGCATGATTTAGAGCCTGTACTGACCTGTCAGGCTCTGTGTACAGCAGCATCTTTGATAAAACTGACTCCCAGCCGAGGCTTATTGTTTCCAGCTCCAGGGAGAATCAGAAATTGCACATGTCAGAGCTGCCTAAGTGCCAGTGTCAGGATGTCAGACTGACAGTGATGATTATACTCAAAGAAGAGAAAGACAGATGAGTTTGACATCACAGAAGACTGTGGCTGTCTAGTTTCATATACTCAGCTTGTGGCCAAGGGGCAATCAGTTTTAGCCAAGGCAATTAATTTATTTAAATCCAACTTGACATTTGGCTAAAATTGTTCCGTTGGAGTCCTCTCCATAAGGAAGGGTGCCTGGGAAGGCACTCTGTATTACACCAACACAGCTGGTCTCAGTAATTAGGACCAGATGGTGCAGCAGGATACATGCACCCTTAGAGGACAAGTGCTTACTGCTTCCAGCTTGATCTACAGTAGAAAGAGGGGCTATCTCACAGTTGTACACACAGGAGGTGAGTAGCTGGAGAGGGAGTTTGGGAGAACACCTCAGTTATATTTGAAAATGTGGGGATAGGTAGCTGTTCCTCTCTCTGCCTGGCTGCAGTGGCAAGAGAGCAGGGGTGAGGGCAGATTTTTGGGATGTATGTAAATTTCTGAGTTGTGGGACCAGGGTCTTCTGCTGGACCTTGGTTGTTGAGGGATTTAAGCCAAAAAGGACTACCTCAATGAAGGCCTCTGTTGCTTATTTGTTCTTTAAAGTAAACAGCAAACAAAAAGTCCAGATACTTTAGAAAACATCTTTGTAGCTACTTCTTCAGCTATAAAATCCTGTTTTCCATGTGGGGTTATGCAACAGGCTTCAGGAGAGCTCTCTATGAAGGCCAAGAATTGGATTGCCCTGATGTTGGGATGTTCCATAAGGAAATGCCCATGGGCTCTCCTTATTCTCAAGAAACTACTTAAGGCACTCTGCCCAGTTTGCTTACACTGCTGGGTGATCCTGCATCATGTTCTCCTTTTTTTCCATCTTCCCCACTGTCTTCTTATTCCCCCTTTTTCCTTCACTGTCTTCTCCAGACCCACACTGATAAGACCCTTTCACCACCATGCTAATACTACACTGTCTAAGCCATTAAGACTGAAAGCAGCACCACAAGTCAAGGTGAGAAGGCATGGATCAGAGCTACAGCTTAGTCCAGCTGTCCTTCCCAAAAGAAGCATTCTCACTCTGACAACGCTCTGACTAGTTTTCAGAGAAGGCACAGGGAATACCCTGCATAGGAACCTCCTTACCTTTGGATCAATAATTCGTCTAATGTTGTTGGATCAGAGTTTGCTGGAGATGGTGATCCCTTATGAGATAAAACATTCAGAGGCTCTTTGATGGGCTCATTGTTTTTGAGTGAACCTGTGATATAAGAGAAAGTCAAGAGGGTGTTAAAACAGTCATTTTCTTAATTTACCTTTACTGTATGTAGTGGTTTGCTTACACCAAAGGCAACAGGAAGACTACAGACACAAAGGTGGTTACATTTTATCTTTGATTTTCAAACAAGATCACAGTGTCATCAGCTTGCATAGTGCAAATGCAGCTGAGAAAAGGTGAAGTTGGATATAGGGTATCAGTTCCTATGTACGTGAGCAGCACTCTCACCACTGCAGGCTGGGTCCCAACATGAGTGATTTTCAGTGCAATTCTTTAAGCAGAAAAGGTTTAGTTGTGTGCCTGTGCATGCCAATATTTGTTTCCTGAGTCAAGGCTTCATTACTGCTCTGCTTTCAGGCACACAGTAGATGTTCAGTTTACTGGATAAATCAAGGTTAGATTTGGTGAGAGAGGAGCTTTACTTTTAATTGCTTCTCTAATTTCCCTCAGATGAACCACTGATCCTTTCACAGGGAGTCGAAGTTGCATTAAGTCCAAGGCTTACTACTGCAGTAGTTGGCAGGAGAGGATGCATCTCACTTTTCAAATGAAATCTCCCATTGTTTGAGGCTTGTTGATAAATGGCCTTGCTGGTTTTTATTAGAAATATTTTGGTCTAAGTCATAATTCTGTTTGTCTTTCACACTGGTGACAGCACAGTCAGGTCAGTGCTCTGACTGAAGCAGGCTTCTGATGCACCTTTTTAATCAATTTTCAGAAGGAAGGGATGACATCTAGAATTTTAAAACTTCCTAAAATAGAGGCAAGGCCTTATGAAACAGTATTTTGATTTATTCACTTTGAATAGTTTAAACACTTTATCCTTCTGTCAAAGAAGATTGCTTAAAAAAAACCCCCAACAATTCTTTTTCCAGTTAAAGAAAAGCATCTATTATGTTTTACAGCTCCTAGGCTAGAAGCCAAAGCTGGGCTGGTGCACAGGGTGCCTATATGGAAGCCTTTCCCTCAGCTGGATTTAGATAATTTTAAATTGGTTTTTTGTGATCTCATTTCTTGAGTCTTTATTTTTCTCATTTTGTATCCTACTCTGTCTTTTCTGTCTCTTCCTGTCTTCTTGCCTTCCCCTCTCCTCCCCTCCAGTCATTCCCTAAGCAAAATGAGAACAGGTTAACATTTGAGCTTGAGTCACATTCTTGGATAGCTGCTGTTCAAATGGGTTGGAAGGCAATATAAAATAGCTCACCCATCTCTTGCTTCCATGCACATCAGCAAATGCTGTCAGAAGTTCCTGCTACAAATGAGGCTGGTGCAGAAGCACCCACTGTCCAGTTTCAGGGAGAGGGAATGGATTCAGGGAAGTAGAGAGAGAGAGAGCAGAAATGCTGCTTACAAATCCTAGCTGAATTTAAAGGCCGTAGCTCTGAGGAGGACTTGCTACAGTTACCTTGGAGAAAGAGCCATTGCTCCTAGCCCAGGTCTTGCTGTACAGACTGAAGAAAAGACATGTTCCCAGTGTGTCTTGCTGAACAAGTGCAGGCATGGAAGAAAAAGCCCTGTTTGGAACCAATCCTGTTTCAGTAGTGGCAATACAGGGAGGGGAGTGGCAGAGAAGCGCAGGTCAGCTTCGTGGATGTTCTAATGAGTTGCTAAGAGAGAAGCCCTTCTCTTAGCTTGTCCTTCCTCAATGACAATGGCCAGACATAAGGGATGTCCTCCTGTGCCAACGTCCCGATGCCACGACGCTGCAGGTGTATGAAGAAGGTGCGTCCTTCTGTGCTGGTGCTGCTGCACTGGCAGCTGCAGGTCGCAGGGGTGAGGACCTCCTCGGCAGCTGCGGGGACGCTGTGATACCCGGGAGCAGGAAGGGAGGGCGGGTCTGTGCTGTGCTAGCTCTGCAGCAGTGCTGTGGGAGGCGGGGAGAGGGTGGCTCTGCTTTGGTCTTGTCTGCACCCGCAGGGTGGAGAGCAGCTCTGCTCTGGCATAGTCAACACTCAGTTTATCCACAAACCTCATTGCATCAGTAGCAGAATATTAAACAGGAGCCCTTTGCTGCTGTCTGCTTGGAAACTTGGAGAGAGGAAGGAATTTTCCTTCTGCCCATGCTACAGGGTTGAATGGACCTTTATACTGAAATAGCATGGCTCCCGTGGTGAGGCACACAGGACACACTTATTTTCTTGGGGACATTTCCCAAACCTCTTTTATTTTGGGGGTGGAGGATGTCTGTTCTTTTTTTCTTAAGGAACTTGATCTGCTTTCAGGAGCTGAAGAGGTGGCTTTACTGCTACATAACAAAGCAATAGCTTTCAGTGGTTTGCACAGCAGTGGAACACCAGCAGTGGTGTATCATTTTGATTCATACAGCTATCCAAAGTTCAGAGTCCAGTGCATTGATTCTGTTAGATTATAAGATGAAGATAGGATAGGTAACTTTGCTCTGAAGGAGTTGTAAAATTCAGTTTCTCTGAGCACCTGGGAGATGGAAGCAAAGGGTGTTTTCTATGTTCTCCATTCCAGGTCTCTCTCATTTAGGACTTGGATTAAAACCACTTCAATTTCCAGTTTCCAGTGCTTCTCAGTGTGTTGCAGTAGCTAATTTCCTGGCTCTCTTCATTTCTCCTATCTTTCTCTTGCTTCATTCACAGACATCTGCTCAGACAAGGTTCCAGCTCTATGACAGCCTGGCCTTGCAGTCATGCTCTGTACTGTTCATACTCAGGGAAAGCCAACTCATTCCTTTTCTTCTGAAGCCATGGCTGAATGCAGGTATGTTCTGGATGGTGCTCCTGTTATTTCAGCCTCCTTGTTCAAAGGGAGACTAGGTGTTTCTTACAGCTGTCTTCAGTGCAAAGTGGCAGTAACTTCACTTTCAGAGAAGTCTTGTTCCTCCCTCATAAGGAACCATTGCAATTTCCTCTGGCTTTGCTGACTGTTTTCTGTACCTTTGAATATGTCCTTTCTGTATGCTAAAGAAGTCCCTACTTCATTGACAGCTTCGTGTTTTTCTCTAAGTTATTTTTCTCTTACAGAGCAGAGGGGTGGCAGTGCAGAGTCCCATATATGTTTAGATTCTCTGTCAAGAATTGTCTTTAAACATCCAACCATCTTACATTTCCAAGCTGAGCAAAGAAGGATGGCACTCCTCTGCCAGCTGTGCTGTAGGGCAGGGGTGTTCTGTTATGTGCTGACTGCTGAGCTGCTATCTTCCCTGTCCTTTTTCTGTTCTATTGACTCCTCTAGTTCTTAATCTCACTGGAAAAAGAAGCACAATGTTGTTTGGGTCAGTACTCACCTGCAGTATGCCCCATGTGCATGGCCTCTCTCAAAGTCTTTCTTTTCCCTCTGTTCGGCAGCCTCATGGATCGGTAGTACCTGGAATTTCTTTGAATAGCAATGTAATGTGTGTGCAAGTCCCCCTCGTGGGTCACTGGGTTAGCACCTGCTGACTCTTCCTCACCATCAGAGACTGAACCCGACTCTCTTAGTACCTGCTGAGAATGGCCCTGCCGGAGCCCACCGGTAGAGAGCCTGTGGGTGGCTTCTCTCCCGTGCTCGTCCATGGCTTCCAGAGCTTGTCTCTATGGCAACTGAGATGGTGGATCAGCAGCAGAGCAGCAGAAGACAGGTAGCCTCCACAACTCCATCAGCTTTATCCGAATCAGAGCTGGAGACAGACAAACAAAACAGAACGTAACAGGAGAAGAGAGAACAAAGTTCTGGTTAGTTCAGAGGCCATAGTCCATCATCTGTTTAGGATAATGGGGACTTTACAGGACTTTTTATCAGAGATCATTCTGAGGTCATCACCTTACAAGCCTTATTCTAATGTCCTGAACATTGCTTTGACATGCTCAGTCATTCCATGACATATGACAGATGTTACTGGAAAAATGTTGTATTTTCTCAGTTGATGCTCACTCCCTTTTGTCATTTGTGAGCAGTAGATTACTGGTTGATTTAGAGTGTATAACAGATAGTGGCCATGTCCTTATTTATGAGGGTGAAAACGTAGTGGAATAGAAAGTAAAAGCTGAGGAGACAGCTCTGTAAATCTGTCTATTCTCTGTGTACTTCTCCATGTAATAGAAGAATTAATGCCTTTTACAGGGCTGGGTGCCTTCTAATATTTATCAACAGCACTCACTCCTGCCATGCAGGTAAGTGAAGAAAAATCCATAACTGTTGAGAATGAAGGTAGAAGAGATTATATAGTTCAAAGGCTTGATTTGGTTTCCCAGAGTTCCCCTTAAGTGCCAGTGTATCTTCTCAGTGACACAGGGACTTCAGCACAGAAATCCTCTGCTCTGTGTGTTAGTATGTGGACTATGCCAGGACTCCCAAGAATTTTTAGGAGGCACATCACAACAGCAAAACATCAGTTGATCCTTCAGCCTTTGCAGGACTGGGTAAAAGGAATGGATTACTTAAGCATTCTCTGGTCCTTCGCTGAATTCTTTCAGCTGTCAGTCTTTCCGAGTATATAACATGATTTTGTGACTGATGAGGCTGTCATAATTAGTAGAAAGAGATGCTGTATGGGAAATGTGAATATAAAATTGACAGCAGGCTGAGAGAAGGGCATAAAACTGTGCTGTGGATTAGTTAGATGCTGTTTTAAGAAGTCACATGTATCACTGGTTTTTTATGTTACAGTATATCCAAGACACAAAATAGCTTAGAAAGAAGTGTTTCAATGTTTTTCTGGGTCTTCTGCAATCTCTGTGAACTCATGTGTTCCACGAACATTTCCCATGCTTGTCCCCGGGGTCACTCCAGCAGATCCTGGGACATCAGGCACAGTTGGGACATCATGTGTGAATCCTCTCCTTTCCAATATTTTTGAAGGCCCTATGATTTATCCTTATAAAGGGAGGGTCACTCCCTGAAATCATGCATTGGGCATGAGCTTCCTGGCTCTACAGAGGAGAAAGTGTGCTTTCTTCTTTCATAACCTGAACCACAGCATGCAGCTCTAAATTTGGATCCTGACTTCAGTTCTGCCTTTTGGACTGTTTGGAGCTATGCCGGTTGCTCTGGGACTGTTTCTAGTGTTAATGGAAGTGTATGAAGGACCCATTTGTTGTTGGTGGTGTTAAGTTTGGTTTGTAAACTACTGCGAGGTACAGAGATTCACTAAGCCTGTTTCTTTTTTTGTGAGTGTGGAACAATGGAATAAAAACAGCTGCTTTTGGAGACTGTTTGAAAAGAAAGAAGAGGCTATTTCTTTTCCTGTGCCTTTCTTTCTGTCCCAAGACTAGAGCCCCAAAGGCTTGATCCTTGCAATTGTGATGGAAGTATGTCTTCTAACTGGACAACAATTAATATTACAGCTGTAATCCTACTTAACCCCAAACTCTAACAATTGCTAATTTTTTACTTATTTATCTTCTATAGATTATTTTATGCCTTGGCACTCAAGGAGATGGACCTATAACAGTCTCCTCTACATCAAAGTTCCTCTGTGCTTCAAGTGGCCACCCCTTGTCCATGTGACTCAGACTGCGGCCTGTCTCTCTCATGACCTTTACAAAGCTGACATAGCTTGCAATGCTTTGCAAATTACTGCTGCTGTTTTTTTGAAAAAATGGTTAGAGTTTTCAGAGGAGCTGCTCACCAGTCAGGAGTAGTTTCAAAACCATGCAAATGTCCAAAGGGATCATTAGGCAAAGGGATGCACATGTGTGCATGGAGAAGACTGTTTTCCCCTTTCACCTACCCAGTGAATATTAGAGTACATGGATGTCGTTGTTGGGCTTTTACAAAGATCCTTGGCAAAGAAGGAACCCCCTGCACGGCCAGCTGACACTCAGCTGGATTGCCCAAAGACATAGCTATTTGTTTAGTACCCCTGGCAAACCCGTGTGCTTATCTTTGCCAGATACTCCTTCTTTTGTTCATCAGAGGAGTGAAGGGTGCCCATCCTGAAAAATTAACTTGTTTCCAGGTTATCAAACAGTCCCTAACAAACAAGATCCTTGACCAGAAGTGAATATAGCAATGGATGAGAGAGAGAGACTTTCTTGTTTTCTGAGAGGCAGAGAGGGCACTTGTTTAGTGTGGTGGTTATAAACAATATATACTGGTTTTTACTTTATTCAATGAAGAATTCAAGAACAGAATGCATTTCTGAAGTCAATACTTCTGATTTCAAAATTGCTACTCTAAGAAATTATTGAGAAACAATTTACTGATATGTCAATCAAACAGTCCTGACTTTTCCAGTTGTTTAGCTGTATTAAAAAATTAGGGATATGTTTAAAGGATGAATTCAAATTTAGTATTACATTATTCTGGTAACAGTCAAACTATTCAGTGACAGAAAATGAATGGCTCAAGCGGGTGTGGACCTTAACTATCCCTGTCTGAGGGTTTGTAGAGAATTTTTGAAGAAGGTATCCATCTCTGATAGTCACAGGTAGGTGAGTGCCAGGTCTTTTGTCAGGAGTAACCCCTCCCAAGTATATTCACATGCCACCTTGAAATCACATGGCTTGAATCATCACCCACCTGAGTGTGCTTTGCAGGCAAACATACTTCCCTGGAGCTCATGGAGACCAAAGTAGCAGTCTTTAGGGAAAAGGGAAAGATGACAACAGTGAAACCAGCAAGTGATGTGCATACAGCAACCCTAGAAATATGCATTTTGACTCATACATAATCCAGCCTCCAGGAGTTTGACTGTATAGAAATTTTACTTGCTTATGTAAAAAACTGGCATTTACCAGCAAATGCCACGAATTTGTACAAGAACAGCTGAACTCAGTGTGTTGAGTAAGATGCTAATACAAGCTGTAAAAGGGACTGAGGTTCCCAGAGCAGTGTGGACCTGGACACACGGATGCATGTAGAAAATGCTGGCTCTGGGAGGGTGGGGCCGAAGGTGTTTTCAAGACATGGACTGGCTGTGTATGTGACTACTGTATAGAGTCGACTTAGAGGGATTTGAAGGGTGTCAGATGTATCAAAGGTGTATTAGGAGTAACTTGTGTTAACCAGTTAGGGCTAATCAGAGATAAGATGTTTTTAGTAGCAGAAGCTGCAGACTGAGAGCTGAGACTGCAGCTGTGCAGACCTGCAGGTATTTCAAATGGGTTTATTCTGGGCAGTTTGATGTGGGAGTCTGGAGCAGGAGGTACATTCTCGCACCATTTGAGCATCTCTCCCTCATCCCACGATGTGCCAGGTGGGCACAGCCAAACGAGTCATGGCAGAGGCAGACTGTGTAGTCTGTCACTGGTGGCAGCCCCGGTGGGCACTGGTAGCAGAGGGAGCTGCTGGGGGCTGGCAGCCCTGTAAAGTCAGGCTTGCTGCCTCAGCTGTTGCTGAGACAGGAGGGGTGCAAGTGGTGTCTGAGCTGCTGGAAAGAGCCACCTCCTTCCCTGCCAAAACCTGCTGCTCCACATGCCCTGGCCCCTCTCTCAGCGGCAGTTTTCCACACCTCCAGCACAGCAGAGCAAGCAGCTGGATCATGGATGCTTTGCCTCCCTAGTACTTTGCTGCCCTGGATAATGGGCTATTTTGATGTGCCTGGTGCTGGCCCTGATCTGACAGCCTGTGTGTCTGGGAGGATTTTTTTCTGCACCCTCTCTTCCACTGCCACAAGGCAATCATTTGTGTGAGACTTATCTGGCTCCCTGCTCTCAGCCTTCCCTTTAATGGAAGGGGTGCAGCAGGATGAGACTAGTGGCTCTCCTTGCTGGTGAATCCAGTCCTTCATTAAATTCCTAATTCCTCTTTAAAGTGGGGAGGTGTATTGGCTGACTGAAAAGTGTTAAGTACTGTAATAAGGAAGTTAACACAAGGATTTTGAAATGAAAACTGCTCAATTTACTGATATTATACAATGCTGTTGCCCAGGGTAATGAAGCCTGCTTAATGGGCAATGGGAGGGTAATGAAGATTGCTTAATTAATACCAGAGACAGACTGAAATCTCCAGCTTTGTAACTCAGGGATGTTTCAAAGCAGGAAATAACAGGTATGAATACAACTTGACTGAATGGTTGGCCTATATATGGACATACAGTCACAGAAGAATTGCCATTGTCTGACTGTATAATGTGTCCCTACCACCACCACCAGGGATAAAGATAACAGTATTGATGTGTCTGAGTGGCCACTCAAACTATGCAGGTGGGTGCTCTCAGCACACAGGTCAATGAACCCCTACTCTGAGTTACCTAGTGCTGTGTTAGTTTTGCCATCAGCTCAAATCCATCCATGGCTGGATGCCCCTTTAAATCATGTCTAGCTCCACAGAAAGTTTTGGGACTCAATGCAGAAATTGCTGTCTTGGCTGTAGTGTGTTTGTGCTGTAGAAAGGCAGAAGGTCTTACAATCTTTTCTTCCTTTTTATGTGTTGAAATTGTTTCAAGGCCCTATTAATGACTCATCTGGAAAGTTTTGTATGCTGAATATAGGGATGCACCTTTCATGTATATTTGATGAACCAGATAGATCTCTATTAAGACAAAATTTTGACTTCAAGCCCTTATAAATAACATGGCTCCTTTAATATTTCTTCTTTAAATACTGTTTGAATGTACATGCAAATACCAATTTAGCTGCATCTTAATGGTTTCATTTTAAAATGCTTTTCTTAAAGTCTTACGCAAACCAAAACCAAACCTCTGCCTCCTGCCAGCAACAGTCCCCCATTACATCCCTGCTCATGTATTAGGCAGTGACTTTTTTCCATATTACTTGGTTTTAATTGGAGTGGAATGTCATCTCTAAACTCTTTCACTCTGCATGATAACGAGGCAAACCCAGCTCTGTTGGTATGCAGCACAGTCCAAAATCCAGCAGCAGGCCTTACTCATCAGCAGCCACTCTTGCTTATGCAGGTGCCAATCCCTTAAGGAGTGCCACATGCGAGAGGACCCTGACGGAGGCTCTGGGGCTCTGCACAAGCTCAGGCCTGCATTTGTATCGGGAGATATTTCTGTCTGAGTCAGGGGAATAGTAACACCCACAGACTCAGCCCTAGGCTCTGGCAGATTTAGCTCTCAGCAGATGCAGCTATGAATTCATTTAGCCTCATCAGTGGTTGAGGTGAAGGCACAGACTTGGAGCCAGCATGAGTGTGGTGCTTTCACATGTCCTGCTGAGCCACCCTGCTCCAGGGGGACTAACTTCCAGCAGAAGGATATGCGGGCATGGTAACATCTTACCCTAACACTCACACGGCCCCGAGCTGCCTGACTACACAAATATTTATATTTTCATTGTTACTGGTTGGGATCGCCATCCTTGGAAGCGTTTACAATCCTCACCCTTTCTATTAGGTGGTGGCAAAAGACAGTTAAGCACATGTCCCTGTCCAGAGCAAGGTACATGACATTTCACAAAGGAATTTCAACTATTTAGGTGCAAGGCCAAGGCATTATTTGATTAAGGCACAGAGGTGGAGACAAACAGGTGGAGCTTGAGAACAGACTGACCAGAAAGTGAGACATGGACCAAAGAGGTTCACAGCAGAAGCCAGAGAAAATTAGACAATAAGTTTGGGAATGCTGGCTGAAAGAATATCAAATAGTTTGACCCCACATGTTTCCAGAAATCAAACATTTTGTACTTATTTTGTAAATAAGATTGAATTCTATAACCAGCCTTAACAGAATCAAACTACAACCACTCCGATTTTGAGATAGCCTTTCAGCTGAGGAAGTTAACATAATGGTTCTATTGCCATGATTTAGTGCCGGTACCCTATTTATAGCAAGCAAAACCAAGACAGAATTATATAGTTCATTACACTTTTGTGACAAAAAAACCATTTATGTCTTGCACATATGTTACAGAGAACCTGTTTTAGAAACACTTCAGAGACTAAAAATAAATACATTGGACTCATATAATAAATCCTCCAAACCGTGTGCTTCAGAAACCCTGAGACCAAGTGAATGGGGATGGAGAGAGAAACCAGTATATTTAAAGTGGCTAAAAATGACTCAAATATTTTTGGCAGATCTAAAAATGTTTCTGGAATTAAGTCTGGCATTGTGGGAAGTTCTATGCATAAAGGTAAGCCATGTGTCAACAGGGACACCAAATAAGCGTGTTCTGTAAATGTTACTACACATGACAGAAGAGGATACATGCCTTCATACAATTCCCTCTGCATGAAACATGGACTATTTCACTACTTTGTGTAAATTAACTCATAGATATCACTATATACTTAAAAAATAACACTAAAAAGCTGCATATTTTTCTGCTGCAGCATGGTTTATCTTTCTTACTGTTTACTGATTCTTTATGATTCAAGAACAATTATCTAAAAAGATGTGCTTTCTTGTATGCCACTACTAATTGTTATCCCTGCTCAATTCATGCATCTCAGTGAGTGGTCCAGCCCTATCCCACTGAATTCCATGCTTCATCCCCTGGGTCTCATGTAGTAGACATAGCCATGGGCAATAGCTAAGATGTTAAAGAATTTCACCTCTGGAGCTATTCTACATATATGTATATGTACATATATATGCATATATAAACACACATGTGCTCTCCAGCTGTGTAGAAGGAATCAACCTCATTTTTAAAGCATACAGAAGAGCACAAGTGGAAATCTACAAACTTTTCTGCTTTTTATTATAAAACTAATAAAACAAAAATCTGACCTTATTTCTATTCCTTTCCTTAAATTCTTACACATGCAATGGTGAAAATGCATCTTTGCTTGAAGATTTTGAGAGAGTCCTGAGAAGTAAAATGTATAAAACTCATCCTTGTTGTTCTGACATCACTGACATCACTGATATCTCTCTACTAAGAAGAACTCCTGCCTCTCGAGGAAGACCCCTTTCCTTCTTCCTGCTGTTTTTTTGAGATGTTCTTGTCATTGATGCCATCACATTCCTTATTTCTGCTGAGAAGATACTAGTGAAATTATTGCTAAGTAGCTGTTGTTAAAACTCATGAGGTTTTCCAGGCTTATCTCTGGAAGGTAAGTGAATAATTAAAAAACAGATCACTGCATCTCCTGGGCCTGGGGGGAGTACACCATTATTAGCTCAGGGCTTATGGGCAAATCACAGGATTTAGCCTCAAAGCAGGAGATACCAATGTACTATGCAAGTACATACACAGGAAGGCTCTCAGCAGTCTGCCTGATGATCTCTTCTGTTTTGCAGGGTTGCACGTGGGAGTTGCAAGTCCTTGTTCCTTTTTGTTTGTTCTGTTTGGGCTGTGTGAAGCCTTCTAGCCATGGAATGTGTATGCAACTTAGAACTTACTGAAAAAACTTAAAGGACTAAGGTATAGAAGCTTTAGTCTCTGATGAAATGATTTAGTCAAAAACATAGTATGAGAAATAATATCCAGGGTATAATGCCTTGCTGAAAGCAGAAAGGTTTAGTAATGCTAGGACACTTAGAAAAGGAGGATTAACAGATGTCTTGGTTGAAGCTTTTCAAGACAGACTCCTTAGTAAGCAGACAGGCCACATGCCCCTTGGGCAGACAAGACCTGTGCTGCTCTTGGGGAAAAATATAATGATGCCCACTTTCTATTTCTAGATTTGCTGGTTGTGTATGAGACGCTTGTTATGGAAGAAATGAGCATGGGTGGTTGTTTGCACTGCAGAGAGGTAAGAATTCATAGTGTTTTCCATTTGAAAGTTCCATACAGAAGCAGGGAAAGAGAAGGCTAATTTTGTTGATCAAGAAATAGTAGAGCTCTCACTTTTTCCTCCGTCAGTGTTTACTGGGTGGAGGGTCCAAGGAGTGCCTGTTTGGTGAATCTGCTTGCAAAGGTCTGGCTGCAAGGGAGCCAGAAGTCACTGAGACATCAGAATCCTGTCAGGCTGGTTATTGCTGGTTTGAAAAGCCAGGCAGGTTTGAAGTGCTGCTATGCCAGGCTATCCTTGTCAACTGCATCAAGCTAATTTAAGCTAATTTCAAACATGAAATAAGCTGATTCTGTTCTTACAGCCTGTTACTCTGACTGCATGGGTCTTTAGTAACTCAGGAAAAGTACTTGATACACAACTCTGGAAACTCATCAGCAAACAGCATCGTCCGATGCAAATTTCCTCTTCAGAATGGCGGTTTTTAGACCCTGGTGGGAAGAGAAGCTTGCTGGACTGCAGCTCCCAATGCAGAGCAGCCTCTTCTCTCCCAGTACTGGGGGACTAGCCCAGGGCTTAGGCAATCAACCCCAAGCCTTCCCCACTTGCCTCTAATTTTCCAGCTGCAGCACTAGCCAGCATGGCACTGCAGAAAACGAGGAACATGTGTAGTGTTCTGGCTGCATGTATATCCACAGGGCGTCTCCATCTTTTTGTCAAATTAGTGCCATGGTGCCCACAACCATAATTCTGTAGCCCACTTTACCCAAGCGCTGGGAAAGGTTGGCAAAACTTTCCCTTCTGGATCTTTCCTTTTAACAGCAGTTGTTACCCTCCTCTTCATTCCCAGGTTTTAAGCACAGAAAGAGGAAGGCTGGAATGAGGGTAGCGAATCTCATGGCTATGGCATGGGATCAGGTCCTGGGAGAGTAGACATCATTTCTTAGCTCTACTGCAGTTCCCTGGGCAATCTTGAGCATGTCAGTGCTTCCTGAGTCTTAGTTCCCCATCTCTAGACTGGGAGCAGTATATTATAGTTTGTGAACACTCCCGTATTTCTTCCATAGTCTTTTTTCTTCTGAGTTACTTGAGCAGGAGCTCAATATAAGGTGCAAGAGCATAACATGAGATAACCTGATGTGTTCAAAAGAACTCTGGAAAATACTGTAATTAAAGGAAAAAATGAACCAGTTTGAATATTCTCTTGGTTTTGGTTATTCTTCATTTGATGTTTTCTACATTTCAGTCCCCAAGTGAAAAGCAGGCATCTTGTCTAGATTTCTAGTTCCTCAGTGGCCCTGTTGTTCTTTTTAAGTTTTATTTGAGCTGACTGCAACTGCTCCTAAAAAGGGTTCTTGTTTTAGGAATTGCTCCCATTTGGAACAGCAAAGTCCAAGTTTTGCAGACTGAGTAACATGCTTGACCTGTTTTTTCACAAACATCTGTTTCCAAGATGATTTCACATAGGAAAGAGAAGGCAAGAGGGAGATGAGACTTCCAGATTGTTTCAGGCTTTATGGAGTCTTGTACGGAGTTTTCCTTATGTTAGATATGATGGGACAGTTTCCATGGGGTGCTGCTTGGAAACATGAATTATTTCCTCCAATAACTGTTGGGGGGAAAAATGATAATTGCCTATAGAAATCATAGAACAAGCTACTTTCAAAAGGAAAATCTGAGTGAAATCCCCAGGCACTGGCCACATAGTCAAGGACAGATGAGGGTAATTATACTGTTAAAGCATTTTACATTGTGTTGCAAATATCCTCACCAAATTATAGCAGTATGGGACAATGGGTTCTTTGGGTTCTTCTTGTCTGGCAGTTACTGTGGTATTTCGCACATACTCCTGTATTTACAGTTGTTCTTAAAGTAGACTGGAGTTAACAGTCCCAATTTGAATCTGTAGAAAATCAGCCCTGAATAAAATTCTTGTCCATATCTTGAAATGGATGTCAGCTGATTAGTACTTCTTGCAGGTTCAGCAAAATATTCTAAATAATTTTCATTATTTTAGTGCAATTTCCTACTTTCAACTAGGTCTGAAAGTGACAGCTCCACTATAATGGTCAAATCTGTTGATAGTTTAAGATCAGAAGATCTAGCTTGTTCTTATGAAATTTGAGTCCTCATTTACTTTGTGCATTTAAAAATATATGTAATTGCTGGGACGGAGTTCACAGCTACACTGGATTCACAGCAATTGGTCTCCTGAGAGTGAAAGGGAAAAACTGGCTTAGGGGAAGGATCAGCCTGGAGTTAAGAGGAAAACAGCTGTTTTTCATATTTCCTGTCCTTATTTATATATATATATTTAAAGCAAGATCACACATAAACATTTGACAGGAAAATCACAACTTGTGCTGCCCCTGGAAAAAGACACACAGCTTGGTTGGTTGGTTTGGGAATGTTTGCTGTTCAGTTGGTCACATTAATGCCATTCTATGCAGTCTGGATCTCCCCTCTGACTAGGCTTCCTCCCTGTGGGTGATGGGTTTTATGCCTGCCAAGTTGTGCCAGTGGTGTCTCTCCTCTCTGTCAGCCAGTATTTCAACAGTGTCACAACTGTGCTCTCTTTGGCTTGCACAGGACTCCTTCAGTGTGGCTTTGCTTGTAGAGCAAAGTCAGTTCTTTCTTGGGCACTGGATTTGTGCCTTTGCTTGTGGCCTGAGGTTTCTTCCTCGGGCAGTTCCTCTTCCAGCATCCCCCCAGAACACGATTTTACTCACCTGACAGTCAGGGGCTGAGCCAGTCTCTCATTTGCCATCGGGATGAGGTATGTCCAAAAAGCCTGAATTAAACAACTCCAAGTCGTTAGGGATTTGCAATTCAGTTGTGAATCCAGAGGCAGGTATGTCCTACAGAAGTTCGCTGTCCTTCAGTCCTTGTACCTTCTTGTCAGTTCTGCTTGAGAGTAAAGTTTCCCTCAGATTTTGTTTGCTCAGTTTCCAGAGTCACAGCAAACACAGTTTAAAGGAACAGCTTTCTCTTTACCCAGATAAGTTAGTACAAATATGCCCTGAACGTCCTTTGCACTGCTTGTGCCAAGGCTTAATGACAGGGCATTGTTAAACCTCCCATATAAATCCTTAACAACTGGGTGAAACTTTGGTCCAAATCTGCAAACTCAAGTAAGTGGAAACAGTAAATAGTATTTGCTTCCACTTTTTAAGGCCCACTGGCTGAGAAACTGCTCTTGCTTTACATTATTTACAGCCATTTGAGATGAAAAGACCTAAATGTTTATGACTATTTTTAGATTGCCATTTCTTAATTTCATGTGTGTTCACATACCTGGGCACGGGGGTGGATATAGCAGGGCCAGCCTGGTTTTATTTTAAGGCTTTTTGGATCAGTTCAAATGCCTGTGATAATTT
This sequence comes from Eulacestoma nigropectus, assembly GCA_013397775.1. NCBI lineage: Eukaryota > Metazoa > Chordata > Aves > Passeriformes > Eulacestoma > Eulacestoma nigropectus. The sequence goes on from VZTE01003922.1 coordinate 162,492, forward strand.
TCTCTCTTGAAATAATTTCTTATTACCAGGCTACTTGCTTGCTATGATTTGAATGTCCCTCTTCTGGGGGCAACTTAGGCCCAGTGCTTCAAAGGAAGACAAATAATAGCAATTGCTTAGATCAGTGCTATACCTGGGAGAGAATTTTTCCCTCATCTTCAGATAACTCACTTGGTATTTTTAAGCCTGCAGATGGATTGACTCTTAGAAAAAGCATCACATCACTTGCTGAATTTGATGCTAGTCTTTCCTTAGGTTTTAATTTTCTTTTTAAAGTTCACTGAACTTGCCAAGTCTCTTGTTCATTTCAAAATATTTAATTGGTCACAACATTACTCTTTTTAAAATGCAGCTGTATGCCCAGCCTACTCTGTGGAAGATGTTCACTGAGTTAAGCTTGGGTTAATCTGAGCTCAGACATCATAGATTCATGGTCACCAGTGTCAATGTCCCTTTACACCAGCTGAATGCCTGGCCTGGGCATAGAGGGCTGCCAGCAATTAATCCTGTAATGATTAATCAAGGTCACCATCAGGCCTGTGCTCTCCTGGTCTGAGAGCTGGCAGGACTCAGAAATGAGGGATGCAATGGAATTTGGGCTCCTCTCTGTTGCAAGGGTGTTGCCCAGGGTGAATCTAGCTAGCCTTGTGCTTCAGACTTGCTTATCTGAGTGTCCAAGCACTGCAGAGTACATGAAGCAAGGAACTACAGTTTTATTGCATTTTCCAGTCATTAAATTGCTACACTGACTCCTTCTCAGTGTTGGTATTTTGAGGTCTAAATAAATCCTGCTTCTACAGTCCTCTTTTTATATTCAAACCTCACCACCTCTCCTCCTTTGCTTCCCATAGTGTATTTTTCCAAAGTGTATTTTTCTTTTGTGTTCCAACTGGCTAAAGTAAATGGAGAAATGGTGTAATTGTATAATAGGCAGGCTGTTTATTGGGTGTTGTCTCTCACAGGGTGAGGAAGCTTCCCTGTGACAAACCCACAACTCACCATGGAGTGCCAGAAGGATTACAGGTCTGGTATGGGGTGATGCTGTTGCCCTTTGAGTTAAGGGAATATTTTTTTGATTTTGTCCAATTTTTTTCACAAGGTGAGGAACTAAGTTGTATTTACTGCGAGAGAGACTGGCAGCAGGATTCTGTGCTTACTCCTCCTGATGGAAATCAAAAGTAACGTAACTGGAGTCAGTGGAGCATGAAATAGTACAAACCCAAAGAGTACCTGCTCCTCATGCCTGTTGCTCCTACAGTTGATAAGGATAGTGAGGTGCTGGTCTCAAATGTGCTCAGAGGCTCTTTCCCTTAACTAGAATTGGCATTATGAGAAAACAGTGGATGTTTTCTCATCCAGTGAAACCTGTTTCCCAAAGAGCTCTGCCATTAGCATTTTCCTGTAACATTCATAATTGTTATTACTTTGGCTTTTTCTTGCTTGTTTTTTTTTTCCTCCCCTGACAGAGCAAACTTAGTCAAAGCCCAGGTCTATAGGATTTATCTTCTGCACCAATGATATCATATTCCCCAATGCCTGGAAAGCAGCACATCATGTTTTAACTTAAAGTTTGCAGTACTGTGTAATTGCTGCTTTACATTATCTGACCTCACAAACCTCTTGATTTTAACTTCAGCTGCCTGACAACAGCAGCTACACTGTACAGAGTAGCAAAAACACTGAATTACCTGAGCCAGCCTCGCCTTTCTAATGGTGTTGAGAATCAATGGATTCATGTTTGAGCATTTTGCAAGAGAAATATACATTGACAATTTTTAATGGACTGTCACTCACTAAATGTACCATCTCTTGTTTTCCTGCTAATTTCTTTTCACATATGCTCACGAGCATTAGCTTCTGAATTCTTTTCCTCAGCTTCCATTTGCAGCTATTGCCGTATCTTTCCTAAGAGGTGGCACCCAAAACTGAACACAGTCCTCCAAATTCAAATGCTCCATTGTTCAGTATTCTGTCATTATATTATCTTCTGCATTATTTTTATATCCTCTTATTAATGCACCCACACACTCCATTTGCATTTTTTAACCTTTTTAAGAAAGTTTTCATTACAACAATCAGATATAAGGGCAATGAAGTAAGTGTGGAACAATAGAAGTGAAGATCTTGATCCTCCTCAGACCTAAACCTGTTTTAAACTTCAGTGGTGACACTGATTTTGATTTACACTGAAAGGAAAGAGGGAGAATCAGGCTGTGCATGTCTGCAGTGGGACATCCATTTTTGATAGTTAATAAGACAGTTTTTTAAAACAGTTGCAGAACACAACATGTTGTTTGGGAAAAGCACTTTTTCTTTTATCAGAAAGGAGAGGTCTGTGCTATGGGCTGGAGGCTGAAGAGCTGCAGCCTGGACGTTGGCAGTGGTGCTGGTGACTGCAGGGAAGCAATGTGGGGTGCCTGTGATGATTGTGGGGCTGTCCTGCAGAGGCACTGGGATTCACTCAGTTTAACCTCACAGCAGGACTAAGTGGCACATCCTTCATTTCAGGAGTAGTTTTAGCCATTCTAGACTGTTAGCTTCTGCACAGCCATGTCTGATACTGATACTGGTCCTGGGGAGTGGGTCAAAGGCAGGGCACCCCAGCCAACTGCAGGGGAATGTGTGGAATCTTACTTAGAGAGGAAGAGACCATAAGGGGAGGTGGGAGGTGGCCAGAAGCAGAGCCACTCTGCCATGTGCATGCTGCCACCGTAGCCCATGGAACCATTGCCACCATACCAAGCCACACTTGGGACTTCCACTCAGAAGAGATGGACCAGTTTTAAGCTGCATTTGGGAAAGGTGATTTCTATTAAATGAGTATTTATGGGTTGTCTGGCTGCAGAAACCAAGGGTGTGACTCAGAAAATCACCTGAATAACACTGCTGCTAGCCAAGGAGAAGAAAAAAGGTGAAGAAATCCATAAAGCAATCATTCATGTCTGGCTTTCTGGCAGACTGCACTGTAGCAGCCTCTTCAGTGTCTCTCTTCCTCCATTAATTGCTTCTGCTTTACTTGACTCCGGATTTTCTCCAGGAGCCACTGTTGAAACTATCTGGTGGATATCAATGACATTGTCTCTGGAGGAACTTTTCCTCACACGAACTGTTGTTTGATTCCAGGTAAAGCAGCGAGACAAATGCTTTTGGTCTTCTCTTGTATGCCCCAATTAAGGCAGTACTTTACTTGCCCAGTTAGGCAGGTTTCGTAAACACGGGGTGTGGTTTTATGATGCAGCTAATTAGATCCAATGGGTAAGTGCCAGTCTGGGTGGTGAGTGTGCTCCTCCTGTCAGCAGCTTCATGCTCCTGCTCCAAGTGCAGATTCTGCTGCTTGGTGGACTCTTTCTGATGCAGTCCAGGACAATGACCTAGCAGAAACTGTTCATATTTTTTTTTTCTGGATTAGTTTTCTGCCAGTCTGACATCCTCTGATGGCTTGCTAAGGTAAGATGAGCATTCCTGCTGGCACAGGAAAGGATACAGAGTTGTTGAAGAGAAACAGAGTAATATAGAAGCATTACCTTAATTTGGTTGGCCAGTTGATTGGTTGTAAATCCACACCTTTGCAACTCCCTATTTGCTTGCACAGATCAACCACAACTGCCATCAAATAAGGAGACTTTTCTTCCCCTTTTTTCATGACTAGCAAGATATGTTCACAGGATTGTTATTCTCATTCTTTCAGATCACTTCAAAGACAAGAAGTGTTAATGGCAGCAATGGAAACTCAGTAGAGAAGAGGGGAAAGCGAGGGATGCAGCAAGAAATGGGATAGGAAATGGGATACTGCTGTCATCTCTGACAGCAGTAGCACAATGTAGTTGTGAAATTATTTGCTTGGGTACTTGCAGCAGCTCCAAGTGCTGCCTCTCAGCCAGCCAGGGCACAGCTGGGAGAAGGGGTGCTGTCGTCCCCTTCTTCCTCAGGTGTGACCTTAGGCTTGTACTCTCCTCCCTGTTCCCTTACTTGGCTCCCCCCAGTAGCTCCTTGCCTGCAGCTGCTGGGATAGTTTGGCCTTGGAACATTTCCACAGAGGCTCTGGGAGCTGCACCTGAATGCATCAGCATGTCAGTCCTGCATCCCTGTCTGTGCACTCCTGCGTTGACCCATTTCTTACTCAGAAAGAACATGTTGATGGTTTGGAGGTGTGTGGAGCCAGAATGTCAGATTATCACAGCACCATCACCTGTTGGTTATAACAATTTTGTGGGTTCTTTTGGCAAACTTTCCCAGAGCTCGGTACTCTGAGAGAAAGCACTGGGAGTCCGCATGCTGCAACCACAGGAACTTTGTCCTCCTCAGAACCAGGGGAGTAGAGGACCAAGAAATAAGACAGCATGCTGAACTGTATAGAGCCAATAGCTGTGCCACAGTGCGCCAACCCATGCAAGTAGAAATATGCTGCTTAATTACTATGATAATGTAAAAGTCTTCCCCTATTGTTTGTCCGGCTCACATGGAACCACCCCTTATATGCAAAACAGGTTTGCTATTTAAATGTAAGCTTGTATTTATATGGTAGCTGATAGCTTTTCCTGGGGATCCAAGACAGCTGACATTGCTGCCAACATAAATAATTTTGCAGGTTGGAGACTAGTTGGTAAGAGTGTGGTGAGCCTCCCTTTTGTCTAATCCAACAGCAGTGCTTTTTGGTTCTGTTTTTTTTTCCTTTTGACGTGACTTCCAGAAGACATAGAGTAAAAAAGGTATTTATTTTTCTTTTTTCTTTTTTTTTCTTTTTTTTTCTTTTTTCTTTTTTCTTTTTTTTTCCTTTTTTTCCCCCTTTTTCTTTCTCTTTTTTCTTTTTTCTCTTTTTTTCTTTTTCTTTCCTTTTTTTTTTTTTTTTTTTTCTTAACTGTGGACATTGCTAGGAACTAAAAACGTAAATACAACATTTTGTAGGTTCAAGTAGGAATGCCATTTGTGTATGCCTCCACCAAATATATTTTAAGAAAAATACTGCTGCTTCATGTAATTCTTCTCTCCTGCTAAGAAAACCTTCACTTTAAGGCACAGGAGCTACTGCCAAGCTGAGCCACAATTTTGAAAGCAGACCCTGATTGATTGTTTAGGAAAGCATGTACTGGGGAGCCAGAAAATCCCCTTGTAAATGTGGTATGAAGTTTTTACCACAAGAGAAACTTTCTGTTTCTAGTGTGGTTTAAAAGTTTAGTTCAATTGGCTGCTGGATTAAAGTAGTTCCAGTTTCGTATCTTTTTCAGTTTTGAATTCTGAATTTTAGTTTGTTTAAGGTTTATTGTTTGACAGTTCTCACTGATAACATCTTTCTGACTTTACATTGAGGGTGATGTAGTAGACTAAATAAATGTGTGTTGCTTGGCTTGTTAAGAAATTCCATAGCCTAGATTTAGTGTAGGGTCTGGTCTAAGGTCATAAGCAGGCTGGAGATGGAGCATTCTGATGCTGGGCTTTGGCAGAAACAGGCACAGTCATGCTGCTTAGGAGGGAGGAAATCTTCCATGCAGGAGCATACTGTGTAGCAAGTATTCTAGAACCAAACTGGGTCTTCTATTTCTTAGCCCTATACAACTGGAATGTGACTACTCCTGGGACCCCTCTGTGCAATATCCCAATGGAAATGTCTTATTTTCCTTTAAGTGAGACAAGGAGTGTGTTTTGGCATAGTGCTTGGTTGACTTTATACATTTGGAAAACACTGTAAGTCCAGGTCTGATGTTGAGTAGAAAACGACCAGTCCTGGGTTCTTGTGCTTGCCTTAAAAAGCAGAATTTTAGATGAGTTTTGTGCTTGACTCTCTCTGGGTTTTTTGTTTGTGTTTTTCCCCCCACCACTCTCCCTGAATGGGTTGGATAGTTCTTTCGGGACTTATCTGAAATCATTCAAGAACAAGCTGCCTGCTGCACAGAATGTAGAGCTCTCTGACAGGGACCAAGGGATCGGGTTCAGCATATTACATCATTTCTGTAATTTGGTTTGTTGTAAAGACATGCTGTCATCTCAGCTTGGTTCTGAACATGTTCAGAACAGGTTTTTACAGAAGCTGAGGCCAATGGAATTTTTACTCACTTTTCTTGGAGAGGATTTAAGCAAATAAACATGCAATGGCTGATCTTGCTCCAAGTCCATGTGAGCTGCCTTGAAGGACGGAAGTGGAAGGAACAAGTACCCTCTCCTGGTGTCTACCAGCACCTTTTCCTTACTGCCACTTGGGCTCCTTCCAGGCGTTAAATCCACCATAGATTCACTTGTTGACAACTGTTATTTCTTTTGACTCTTCTGGTGTGCTGGAAGCAGTCTCTGCTTTGGAAATCATTACAGCTGTGTAACTTGCAAATGATGAGTAATGGCTTCCTCCAGTTTAACTCCCCCTTTTCTTAATGTTTCCACTGTGCTCATCTTTCCCTGTCTGCCCAGTCCTGCTCAGAGGTGAGGTACTGGATCTCAGTGCAGCAGCTTCCCTCATGCCTTGGAGAGGAATTGCAAGTAAACATCAGCCTCCTTGAAAAAGACACTTTGCAAGGATAAGCCTGGAAAATTAATTAAAGACTCCAGTAAATACCAAAATGCAGTAGGGGATATTGGCTTAATGGCTACATGATATATTTCCCTTCTCCTCACTAGCACCTCTGTCATTCAGAAAAAGGTGACCACCTATGTTCTTTTCTCTTAGGAAGAAAATCACCACATCAACTCCAGTTCCCCTTTCTTACTCCTATAGTTCACAAAAGTACAGCTAACTCTTCTCTCCAAGGTTGTTGAGTTGACACAAGTCTGAGCAATTTTTGTGTGTACAGCTCTCCAGTCTCCTGCTTGTGTTTCAGGCCTTTGTATTCCCAGAAGCTTATCTTTTTTTTCCAATATAGCTCTTAGTATTTCAAAAGATATTGCTGCGATCTTTGTCTCGCTAATGTCCTTGGGTTATGCTGGCTGCAACATTGTTTTCTTCCTTGCAGGCCAGCCAGTGCTATTTCAGTGGAGTTTAGGAACCGAGTAGCATCGTGGACACGTGCATCCCATGGCAACATAGCCTTGGAGGGACTGGCATGTGCTATTTGAATTCCTGCAGTCTTGAAGTATGAGCATTGGAACACTCTTCATGTGTCTGTCCATGCAATGATTTGCCAATTTTACTTCTTTTTTATTTTGGAGGCTCTAGTTATTGGGTGTGCCTTTGAATACAGGTTGAGGTCAAAAGAAAAATCAATTCCTTTCATTTGGCTGGACAAGTAACTAAAGCAGCACTATTTTGCTTTCTTTGTAAATATATATATATGAGATGAACTTTAAGCTTATTTAAAGATTCTGCATTTTTGATTCTGTGTGAAAGTCAAACTGCTATGACTCAATCTCTGCGTGAGAATCCACAAGGGAGGAGGTAGAAGAAGCTGAGTACTGACTTTGTGTGTTTAAAAAAGGATGGAAAAGTTTCTCTGCAGATGGATACATAGTGTGCATATATATGCATACAACCATAATACACTGTGTGTAGGGAGTATATGTACAAGTGTATACACACACACTCACACGTATCTCTGTTTAGTCTCTGGATAGATGGAAATGTCACTTGATTCTAGTATTTTCCTTGATTAGAGTTGCTGTGTCCAGGAACCTCAGGCTTGTTTCTATGGAAGCTATTCCCAGTTCAGCTATTTCCTCAATCCCCATTTGGCAATAAGTGGAAGATGTTGTGATACTCACAGTAAGCTTGTCACAGAGGGGCTGAGAGTGTGGGCAGAGCTGTGTGCAGGTGACAGGCTCACACGAGAGGGACTCGTGTTCAGCAGGCTGCAGCACAGCCTCCCGTGGCACAGGACTCTTGGCTTTCCATCAAGGGCTGCATGGGCCAGCCCAGATTTCTCTCTCTCTCTCTCCTTTTCTTCCTCTCCTTTATTTTTTTTCCTTTCTTTTCCTTCCTTGTTGCCCTGCTCTGAAGCAGGACTGCAAGATCAGGATGGCATCATGAGCAGGAATGCTAGGGAACCTGTGCTGCACTAGACAGGCTGACTAAGCTCCCTTTAAATAATCTCCCTTTAAATAGTCTGGAAGCACACTGGTGAGTTTCTGTTTCAGAGCCATAAATATCCAGATCCATGCTGGTAAGTACCAAACAGCACAGTTATTTTTTCTAGGAAGGTCTTCCTATTTCCTTCATGTTATTGCATGGATAGCTGTGATCCTGTTCTGGTAACACTCTGTACAGTAGTGGTGTTGCTGCCTTTCCTCACACTGCTGTATCTTCTGCTACAGTGAGAAGGGAGCAGCTGCTCCTGGGAGATAGACTTCTCTCTACAGTGGCTTTGGATTGGAGTGGCAGTGGAGCTGTTGCTTTCTGTGGTCTGTACAGCTGGCTTTAGTTAGAGCAGTCCAGTTCAGACCCTTCTGAGCAGTGCTGTGAGTTCAAAAATCTCACTGATATTTATAGCACCTGGAAGGTGAAAGCATGGAATATTTGAATACTCGCTGCCTAGCTATGGATCTAGATAGAGTGGAATGTATGGTCCTGTGAGCTAGCTAGACTTGTGCTTCAGACTTGTCTGGAGGATAAACTCAGTTTATCTGTCTTGCCCTAACTCAGAAATGAACACTGTCAAAAAAAAAAAAAATTATTGACCAAGTCTATGTTAGGATAGTTAATATAATCTTCTTAAAGATGGAACAGTGCAAATTATTCTCCAGGTAGGTACATGCACTCTGAAGCTGCCTCCATACCTCATCCTGAATTATCAAGGCAGCCTTCAAGAACATCAGGAGCTGATCCATGTCCAGTAGCTACTATAGCGCTTTACAAGATTTAGGTAAATAGGAGAATCCTCAACAAAGAGTTGCAGGAAGTATTGCCTCAGCGAGGTAGGAGGCATTTGAATTTCTTACTCATAGTGTATTGTCATCTTCTTCCTGCCATCCTACCCACTCAATGCGTCAGAGATCTAAGGCTTGATTTTTTAATATTTATTTATCTTTTTTTCTTCCCCACCTTCTCTGCTGAGCAAGGGATATCCAAGTCTTCAGTTTCTGGTGCATCATGTGAGATTTTTTTTTTTCTTTTATATTTTTCTTTTTTTTCTTTCTTATTTTTTCTCCCATCTGCTGAGACATAATTCCCTCAATCTACTGGTTTTTTTACTGGGATGAGTTGGCTCACTGGAGAGGGTTGGTGCAAGTGGACAGAGGGCCAAGTAGGTCTGAGGAGAGGAAGAAAGGCAATGTAGGGGAATAGCACAGACCAGTTACACAGAGGCAGCTTCCCTAAATTCTCCCTCATGTTTGCTTTCCTTCATAACATTGCTTTTAAATCATTGTAAAGAGGACAAGGTTTCTGCCTGGTCAGAAGTTCCACCCAAAGCGAGGTGACATCATTCAGGCTGTTCTTTGATCTTATGGAAGGAGGGGTGTTCTTTTCCTTTCCTTATTCATGCTCAGTGCTTACCATCCTCAAACTGGAGCACACCTGGGGCCAGGGATTGCCCCGGTGTGTCATTTGTATGAGATTTTAAGCTCATATTTAGGAAAGCAGAAGTTCTGTGCCAAGTTTTGGATATAGCATCAACAGAGACAGTAATGGTCTTCTGAGGGAAAGTACTATAATGTCTTATGATCAACAGTCTTCTGAATTAGAGAGTAAACAAAAAAAAAAAAAAAAACAAACCAGCCTGGGCATTTAATTAAAAAGACAAAACAAAGCACAGCTTTTTCATTAACTGTATTTGGTGTACTTACCTTGCAACATGCCAGTCAGACCAACCAGGCTGTTCCTGGGGTAAGTTTGGCCTGAGTTCCAGCTACTATGCTATGCATAGGTTCTCTGGAAAAGCAGAAGGAAAAGACAAAGCTGAAAGTAGCAGAAAGTATATTTCAATGGAGGACAGGTCCCACTGAGCAGAGAGAGGAAAAAACAGTGGACTCTGCCCCATCACACTTCACTGGATCAAAATGCAGTGTACTTTGTCCTCTTCCCTCTAGCACCATGGCTGCATTCCCTGTCTTGGAGCAAGAAACGTTATTCCGGAACGGTACCTGGAGCTATCGAATTCCAGCCCTGCTCTACCTGCCGCGGTTCAGCATGATCCTGGCCTTTGCTGAGGAACGAGAGGACCTGGTGGATGAACATGCCAAGCTGATAGCCATGCGCAGAGGCGTGTATGACTCAGCCACACAGCACGTTCAGGTACCAGTGCAGGGAGGAAGCGGGGAGCACTGCCCCCTGTTCTGCCCACCTGCCCCAAATGAGTTGAATCTATTTGCCCTCTTGCTGTAGGGACAGGGCAGCTTCTCCTCCCCAGGTACAGGAGACAAATCTGCCTATAAATAATGCACGTCTCGTTATGACTGCTGGGATTCAACCCTATGGGCAGCTGTTGGGGGGACTAAGGTGGAGTAGATATTCTAGGGGTGGTTTTGACCCATCATTGGGGAGCTGGGCATGCAGACACTGAGATGGGACAAAAGTCCTGTTGTAGCAGGAAAAATGCGGCAGAGAGGCAGAAATGCCTCAAGGAAGAGGAAGAAATGCCACAAGGATGGGGAGGAGTAAATTAGCGATCAGTGACTGTTCTTTTTTTTTTTTTAATTCATCATCTTAGGACTAATTTCTAGTTTAAAAAACAATTGAGAATAGCTAGTCTCCCTACACAAAAAAAGTGTCTGGTTTGTTGGTGCCAGTGAATTGGCTACCTTATTAACCTACTGGTTATTAACAGTTATGCTGCCGGGTGGCTGGAGGTGGTGGAAACTCTATTTATAAAATTTTTTGCATATGCAAAGTCATTAATGTCTTGTGGGGAAAAAAAAAAAAGTAATTATATTTTTCTGTTCCAAACCTTTTTCTGTTCCAATCCAAGCATTGGTTGTCTTAGATTATAGGCTCTTAAGAGCTGGAGTCTGCCTAGCAGAAGTAGCCTCTGGGCCCACCTGCAGTGTCATACCATTCAGGTAACATCTTGTGTAACTCCCTGTAATTCAGTTAGTGGGGTTTGGTTAGTCATAAACTTAGTAATTTGTGTTCACACGCTAGAGTTTCTTAAAATGGAAATATTATATATTCAATAAAAGTTAATATTAGTTGGATAGAAAAAGATAAGATATGAACAAAAAGGCTAATCAGCAAATTAGGGCAGAAAAGCTAATTAATATAATCTTACTGGAAACTACTGTTTTGCTTACCAAACCAATAACACTATGCAGTCATAGTTTTCTAATTGCAATGTTAGTGTTAGAAACATGATTTTGTTATGTGCTGTTCATTTGACGAAAACAGGGCTTGCCGGGTAGTTATACCAGCTCTGCGACCTATTTCCCGAGTCAGACAGCTCAGGGTCCAAATCTCTACACCAGTGCCATGCAATCAGCCCTAACAAGGTGATTCCATGTAGGCTGGGATGCCCATTCACATACTGATCAAAGTGGAAGAACAGGAGCCTGAATGAAAAGGAATTTGTCATCATCCAGGATGCTTGAAAAGGGCTCGGGTTTCTCTGTGACCTCCTAAAAAACATTGACACAGCACAGTCTCTGTTCTAGCACACTTTGACCACTGGGCATGTCTGTGTGCCATATATATTTGTAAGGATTTCTGAAAATTCAGCCACTGTAGCTTTTTAAAGGGTGTCATCCGCCACCAGCTGCATCGAGATATGGAGCTATCAGTTCCTCAGGGAGTAGTAATTGAAAAGGACATAACCCACCTGCTTGGTGAAGTGTACATGCTTTGTGTCATCTAAATAATTTTCACTTGCCTTTGGCGATGCCAGATTATTGTCTTCCCATTTCTTGCTATATCCATTATCTTGTTTCTCTTCTTCCCATGCTCTTCTGTAGCTTTTATCCAGGCATCCTTGCACAATAACGTGGGTCTCTGTAACAGTGTGTTCCATTCTTGTCTCCCTTCCCACGGGCCCTGGCAGTGGAATAGGATGGAGACCCTCGTCAGTGCACAGCTGGAAGACCACCGATCTATGAACCCCTGCCCGGTATATGATGAGGTCTCGGGGAAACTCATTTTGTTCTTCATAGCCGTCCCAGGAAAGATCTCTGAGCAGCATCAGCTGAGGACAAAGATCAACCTGGTACGTCTCTGCTATGTCACTAGCATGGACCAAGGACGCACCTGGAGCACTGCCCACGATGTCACCAACAGGACTATTAGGAATGAGTACAAGAACTGGGCCACGTTTGCGGTGGGGCCAGGTCATGGATTACAATTGCTCAACGAGGCCCGGAGCCTTGTGATTCCTGCCTATGCCTATCGTATCTTGGACCCCAAGCAACACCCCACTCCTCATGCCTTCTGCTTCATCAGCTCTGACCACGGGACATCGTGGGAGATGGGGAACTTTGTGGGGGAGGAGAGCGCGGTGGAGTGCCAGGTAGCAGAGGTGCACACCTGTGGCAGAAAGGTCCTTTACTGCAATGCAAGGAGCAGCAGGGGAGCCAGGATCCAGGCTGTCAGCTACAACCATGGGCTGGACTTCGAGGGAGGCCAGCGGGTTGAAATGCTAATAGAACCTCCCTCTGGATGCCATGGAAGTGTTACTGCCTTTCCACCTCCCCTGGATGCCAGATGTCAAGATAGTTGGTTACTCTACGCTCATCCTACAGACCCAAGGGGTCGAAAAGATTTAGGAATTTACCTCAACAAAAGCCCTTTAAATCCAGCACACTGGACAAAACCCAGCATACTCTTCAAGGGACTATGTGCTTATTCAGATCTGCAGTACATGGGTGTTGGGCCTGATGGCTCACCTTTGTTCTCCTGCCTCTTTGAATATGGGACCCACAGACAATGTGAAGAGATGATTTTTGTCATGTTCACCTTGAAGCAAGCCTTTCCCTCAGAACACTGATTCTTAAGCCTTTCCATCAGCATCCCTCTGAAAAACATCTTTGCTGATGCTTTTCACTGTCATTTCTCATCCCTCAGCAAAAGCGGTTTTGTACTGCTGCACACGTAGTTTGGTGTTGGCTTGTTGTGTCTGTAGGTTGTGAAGTCTATTAAACGTACCACAACTTAACATGTTTGGTTTTGTTTTCTATTGCCTGTTCTCCCTTTTTGCCTTTCCCTTTGGCTGCCTTTTTACACATCACGTGCCCAAAACAAGTATGACCTTTGTATAGGGCTTCTCACCTTGAGGTCTCTGATAGACTTCCTCAGGGACACAGGTACTGACAGCGCAGGGACTGCAAGGGAACAGATGGCAGCAGGGTTATGCCGAGTGGTATTTAGTAAGTTGTGGAGCAAGTTCTAGAGAGGGCACTAGGCTTACTACCCTATATCTGCTGTCATCTTCAGGAAACTGCTTTGGCTCTGGTAAGGAGCACTGCTTCTTGCAGCCAGTGTAGGAATGCTGGCACCTCTAATTTCCAGTGCCTTCTGTCTCCTTATTTCAGCAAAGCCATGTGATGCCTTGCTCTTGGGATATTCCTTGCCCACTTCTTCAGTGCATTTGGGGCTGCCTTGCTGAGTTCCCAGGCACCCCAGGGGCTTCTGTCTAACTTAACCTTCTCCTTACTTCCCATGCTGTGTCTCCTTGCTTACTCGCCCATTTGCTTACACTGCATTGAGAAGCTGCAGCTTCCTATGTGTAAGGAAACCACAGCCTTGTGTGCTCTGGCTGCTCGCTCTCGCTGGGCAGTGACAGTAGGAGTCATTGAGGACACCAGGACCCTTCCATGTTCGGGGGCAGAGCAAGTGGCAAAAATGACATTTTGCCCGTATGGGAACTGCAGGATCAGGACAGGTCTGCAGGGGGAGCTCCCAATTTAGAGTCAGGAGGGGAAGTGCTTGCTGGTCTTTCTAACACAAGTGCCAAGCTGTGATTCACATAGCGACTCTCTTATGGTTGACAACCCCATGTCTTGTTATTACAGAGTATTATTGGCATATGAGGCACTATGTCAAACAAATAACATTGCCCCACTTCCAGCAAAAAAGCACCAGTGTCAGAGGAAGGAGACCTGACCAAGTCCAGAGTAGCATAAAACACTCAAGCTGGAAGGCTTTCCAACGTAGACAGGTTTTCAGAAGATTTCTGAAGGAAACAGCTCTATTTTGGGTGAGAGAGACTTTATTCTATTACTGTGCAGTGTGATTTGAAAGGAGGCATTATACAATGACTAGGCAAGGGACTGACCAGAAACAAAGGGCGACCAGGGGAGACCCATCAGAGCAGATGGAGCTAGGAAAGTGTTACCCATGCCTCTGGACAAAATTCTGCATATGAACCAGTCTGTGCTTGTTTCCTGTGTGCTGTATCCTGCGTGTGTGCACAGGTTCAATGACTGCAAGGAAAATATATTTGTTTGCCCTCTTGGTGAAGAAAAATACCTGCTTTCCAGAGGTGTATTAGAATATGTCCCCTTTGGTGAACACTAGCAAGTCCCATAGGATCCTTTGCAGTGCCACTGCTCAGGTCTGCTGGTCTCTGCTTGCACAGTGCTCCTACCCTTGCCTTTTACTACTGACAGCTTTCATGGGTGGTGGGAAAAGAGGCCCTGACTTTCCTCACTGTTGAGATATGTTTCAAGGCACCTGGATGCTGCAGATACCAAGGGAGTGAAGGGATCTCATGACCCTCTCAAGACACAGCTGTAACTTGTCAAGCCTTTCCCAAGCAGCAGGTCAGTAACATGCTGGGCTGGAGTAGCAGGGTGGCTCAGGTAGCCAGTACTTTCTGGGTATTACCCATATGCTCTTTAGATATAGGCCAGAGTCTAAATAACCTTTGTGGCCAACAGCCTGTCACTGATGCCTAATGAGGGAACGGTGTATTTAGACTTCAGCAAAGCTAACTGCTGCCCCATAGACTTAACCTCCTCATCAGGTACTATGGAATACTTTAGTTTCATGACGTGGAAATGCATACTTCAGTTTTTATCTGGCCAAGCCTGGCAGTTCCCTGCTGATGCAGCGCACAGGCTGAATATAAGTGGGGGGGTTGGGTGACCACTGTACATCTTGAATGATGCCACAGATAATATTTATTTACTGGTTCTGCGGAGGCTGGTGAGTGGACACCCATCTGGTACAATACTACCTGGACATCTATAGAAAAACCAGTTCAGATAGAGTGTCTGTTGTAGTGTCCTGTAGATAAGATATTATTCTGAGCTAACAAGCCATTAGGGATCACAGAGCTGTTTATATTAGGGGATTTGGATTTGCCTTTTGAGCAGCTGGAGCTGTACTGTGCTTTCTTTTAGGACCAAGAACTACTCACAGGAACCAGCCTGCACATTCAGTTGCCACAATCATCACTTATATTTGGATCCCTTCCCCTTGTTTTTGTCTCCAGGTCAAGGAGTAGTGTGTGCCTGGACAAGGGATTTGAAGGAAACACCAGCAACTTGCTAAAAACCTACGTTGGTACTGGGGGGGATAGGAGCTAAGTATGCAGCTAATTAGTCTCAGATGTCTAATGAGGGCTTGTACCTGTTATCTGGTGTTATTTTGTAGAACATCGGGAGAAGCTCTCCAAACAGTTTCATTCTATCAAAACTCATGTTGTGAGCAGCTCTGTCCACTCTGCATCCAGATACATGTCTGTTGCATGGAGAGCACTGGGAGGTCAAGCAGTGGTTGACATTCAGAGCTGTTCTGCTTCCTGCTGCAGCTGTGCTCCAGAGAAGCTACTGGAGGTACCAGAAATCCCAAGGAGTTGGTGCACGTGAGATTAGCAGTGCACTGTGGCCAGGCAGGACTGTCAGAGCAGCTGTGTGGTGCCTTTGCCATACGCAGATTCTCATTTTTGTTGGGAGAATAGAGTTTGTAACCACTCTGTAGCTTATAGCTACTGTCCACTGGCAGAGCCACTTCATGGCATTCAGTGTCTGACTCCATTTAGGCACCCGAATCCATAGGAGTTTGTCTGCTAAAGGCCTTTGTGAATGTTGGTGGAGCTGAAAACCAGGTTCAGCTGAGCTAATTTTGGTGTGCAGACAGCGCTTGCTCAGTGTGGACAGGAAGTCCTGCACAGTGCAGTTCTGCTCGTCTAGCAGGGCCCTGTTCTGGCCGCACAGCTTTGGGCTGCTGCTGCCCACAGTTTCATCTCAGTGCAGAGGTTAAGCTGGACGCTGCAGTTATGCTCTGCAGTTATGTGCTGCAGTTATGCTCTGCATAACTGAAAGCACCAAGAAGGCTTGCAGGGATGGATGCTGGGTTGTGCTGGTTCACTCTTCCTCTCCACACCCACACATTCTAGCCTTCCCCTGTGCAGTGACAGTCTGTTCTCTCCTGCCTTGCTGTCCGTGCGGTGTACAGCATAGCACTTCATGCATGGTCCAGGTACTGTGGTTCCAGTGCTTCTCTTGGCTCTGGGAACCATAGGGCTAGCAGGGTTTACGTCTTTCCTCTGCCTCTGGACTTTGAGTCCCAGCTCAGCTGCTGCTTTCGGGTATAGCTCAAATGTGGATGTGCAGAAGGCAGAGTGGTTGGAGGTACAGGATAGGCAACCAAATTTGCCATGCAGGCAGTGCCCCTGTAGGAATGTCCTGGCATTGCTGCAAACGTGTTTTGGAGATGCAGCACTAAGCATGCTACACAGCATAGCTGAGGGACAAATGTACAGACAAAGAAAAGGGAAGTGAAAGCTCCGGTTCTTCCCTCTCTGACGCAGATTGCCAGACATGGCTTTGCTCTATCTCACCTTTGGGGATTTAGAGTAGGAAAGATCTTTGAATCCTTCTCACAGTAGTTGACAGGGAGCTTTGGTCACAAATCCCCAGCGCAAATCAGCCTGTCAGTCTGCTTCTGTGCGTGGAGACATGCAGTAGTAATTTTATTTTTTTCAGTTCTTTGAAGTCCCCTCCTCACACCTAGCTAGATATGAGGACTAGCCAAGGCAGGAATGGGGCAGTCAGTGCTATGTATCCTAATGCATAGTGTGTTTCTCATCAGAGGTTTATTTATTTCCCATGGAGACCTGTAGTGGGTAGGACAGACAGACAGGAAAAAGATAAAAACTCAAAGGATCTGGTAAGAGATCGTAAATAGGACGGCAGGCCACCAAAGCCTGGGGGGACTGAATCTGTGAGGGAGCAGAAGAGATCACCAGCTGGGATGCAAGCGGGAGGGAAAGGCAGGGAACATGGGCTTGCTAGTCACTTCAGCTGCAGCATGAAGAGGGAGAATGGGGGCTGCAGGGATATGTCACACTCACTCTCTGAGCTGTTTGAGTTGAGGAAGTTGTCCGTGGCTGAGTTTCCTTTCCCTCTCTGTGCTATTGAAACAGGAAGCTGGTGAGCTGAAGTTGGCTGACCGTTACACACAGACACACAGGCGGCTCTGGCAGCTCCTGTGTTGGCATTCAGGTTTCCTCCAGCTCCAGCAATGGATCAGTGCTGGTACCACGGCAACATCACTCGCTCCAGAGCTGAAGACCTGCTCTCCAAAGTAGGCAAGGATGGCAGCTTCCTTGTGAGAGCCAGTGAGTCAATTGCTTCGGCATATGCGCTCTGCGTGCTGTAAGTACAGCGTTCACCGCGCCCTCAGCCCACACTGCTGTCCCTGCTGGGCAGGGGTCACCCCTGCCCCCTCCCCAGCACAGAGGCAAACAGGTGCTGTACTCCCTGGGAATGCGCAGCCCTCATCAGAGCATGGCTGGTTTCCCCTGACTGGGCCATGGGGTAGGGAAGGGTTAGGAGATAGGCTGAATAGACCCATAGTTATGTACTGCCTTATTGCTCTTGCTGCTCTTGCCCCTGTTTCAAAAGGAGAGAATGGTCAAAGGCACTGCTGCTGTGCTCTGAGAGAAAATAACCTCTTGAACTTCTGGAGTATCTTAACAACTTGGGTCAAGTATTTATCTTTAGTGACCCCAGTCCCAAGCCTGGTACCTCTCAGGCACTTTTCTTGCTCTGGTTCAGTGTATGTTTGCTCCGCTTGTACCGTGTTGCATTCAGCAAAAGGCTTGAAATAGTTCCTGGAGCTGTGCACAGTATACCCAGCACAGCAGTGATTCCACCTGCATCATTAATGTAGCTCATGGGGTAAATGTTTCATCTGGGAAATAGGGAGAGAAGTGCTGGCAGCACTGATCCCCACATTCTGGGTTAGGTCAGGGACCAGAGAGCAAGGCCTCCTGCCCTGGGTTTGTAAGGGGTAGGTGTTATTCCTGGAGGCAGGAGAGCAGGAGTGAGAGGAGACTGAAGTCACTAGGTAAAAATCTGAGACATTTGACTTTGCATTACAGGGGGATCAGACAGTTGCTCCTTGCTTAGGAGAGATCAAGAGAGCCTTTGTGAAACCCTGTCAGATCCTCTTTGCTGCCATTGTGCAGCAGATCAGTGAAACTCATTTAATCTTTACCCCACATTACATTAGAAGCAGGTTTCTCATTTTCTGTCTGAAAATATATTTCTTGTAGTGGTGAAAGTGGTGCTGCTGTTTATAACTCTGTGCTAACTGCTTGTCTCTGAGGTCAGATTCTGGTGACAGCACTGTCTGCTGCCGAGCGGCGTGGGGCTGGGTAACGGCCCCGTGGACGTAGGGGTCGGACTGCCAGATAGTGGTGGCTGGGGAGTGGGCGTGTTCACAATGTGCAGAGACCCTCGGTGCCTGCCTGTTAAGGTGCTGGTAACAACACAGGGAAGAGGTTTTTCTTTCTGGAGGGAGCAGAGAAAGAAGGACAGCTGCAGATGAATAGCCAGTACTAGCAGGAGGGAGGAGAGACAATCCTGTAACACGAGCTGAGGGCCCAAGTAGTCAGGGAACAATTTACTAGAACAACTGTTGCTTCCATTGAGTGATTTTAGTATTACTCCATTGGTTTGACTTGTAACCAGTATGTACACAAAATATTTTCACCGAGTGATGGTGGGGGAAGGTGCTGCAAAAATGCCTACTAACATGCATTTGCCTAAGTTTTTCCGTTCTAAATGTTTATGCAGCCGGCTTTGAAAGCCTTTTGTGACTTGAGAGACATGGGATCAGGAAATAGAAACAATATAATGACCATGATTTTCTGAACCGGGAGCCAAAGGTTATGTTCTTAAATCCATTCTGAGGTGGCTAATATGAATGGCTTGATTAAAGAATTGGAGAGCACCCAGCCTTGCCAGCCAAGAGCAGCTGGATCAGAGGTGCGAAGGGCTGGCATTAATTACAGTCTGGGAAACGTCATACAGACTGCTGTCAAACGATCCAACAAACTTTCAGCTTATGCTGGTTTGCAGTTAGTTTGTGGAGAGGTGGTGAATAAGTCTTTCTCTCTGAATGTCATCTCCACAAAATGGGCACCTTTGCTGAAGCTCAAAACTTCCTCAGAGATCTATCAGTTTCAGCTGTGCTATTGACTGGGAGGTGTTTGAAGTTTAAGCTCTTCAGTTACTTCTGTTTAAAAAATAGAGAGGCTGGAGACAGAATGGGAGAGTGGGGAATGGAAAGGCTGACTGCAAATTGTTTCCACAAAAGAAGATTATGTTGAAAAAGAGAAAGTGTCAACCGTGTATAGATATGGAAAACAAAAACCCATGAAAGTTGCTCTGAAAAAGAAATGTCATATTCTACAAAGCTGTAAAATTTATTGGACAGATCAATCAAGATCCAGCAAAAGCATTTATTATTATAATATCATAGAATGAAATAATGATTTCATTGAAGAGCTGCTTTAGAAAAACAGTGTTTGTATAAATATAGACAAGTAGGGGAGGTGTATTTGCAGGGCCTTTTAAGAGTGCCTTGCCTCCTTTTCTGAAACTTAGAGCAGCAGCATTTAGACAGTGAACGGCTGGGGAATGCTCCCCTCCCCTGCACTGCTGTCACCTTCTCTGGTCACACTGCCCCATAAAAGGCAAGAAGCAAAACTCTTTTCCTCCTCCTTTCTCTGTGCCTAAATAATTTGATCTGTGAGTTTATTGACAAGAAATGGGCTCTTTTACTCACCTGGAGGGGAATGCCTGAATCCTGAAATCCAAAAGAGCCTGCTTAGTGTTCCCTGCACCTGAACTGGTACCATTCTTCCAGGGGATCTTCTGTTGGCAGTTCATCCATGAATGGCTGCTGGACTACCACCACTTCTAGAGGTGACACTCGAGGACCAGCCGCAGCTTTGGGACCCCTCTAAGAGGACCCTACCTGTGAGATGCCCTTTCCAATACCATGCCTCTCTCGTGGTACACTTAGCACCAGGCCTAGCACAGCAGCACTATTTAGTGCTCCAGACACTCCCAATATGCACATCATCACCTGTGCAGAAAAATATACAGCAGGAGAAGAAGGAGAAAATGCCAGCCTTGTCACACGGTTTCCTCCTCTGGTTGGTTGAGAGGACAGGAGATGACAAGTACTTGGAGACTTGTTTAAACCTAGGCTGATGTTTTATTTACCCTCCACATGGACAGCCTGAACAATGGTTGAGCAATTCTGAACTCAACCCAGCTTTTAGGGAGGACCTGGAATGTGATGATAACTGAGACTGCGTAACTTGACAGTCAGGATGCCAAGGAGAGAAAGCCTAAGGGTAAAAATGGAGTAAGAGTCCCGGTCTTCTTCATCCACACACACTAAATTAGGAGACTGGCAAGGAGGATTCCTGCTTTTGATCCTAGGAAGTGCTCCTCCCTTCTCCTGTCTCACCCAACCGCCCTTCTTTCATTGTTCTTATACTGAGCTTACTTGTCCTCAGCTTAAACCTCTTTACAAGCAGCTTTTTAAGGTCTGTGTGATGGGGCACTTTCTGTGAAGGCCACATGAGGGTCCTCTTGTGAGCAAGAGCAATTGAGCTGCTTCATTTACCAGTTTCATAATCTCCAGACACACAAATTGTCTCTCATCAGCTGCATGAGCAATTCTGCTTATCCCTTTTTGCATATCGGCAGGAGGAAATGGTGTAAGAGAGCTGCATTGACATATAAAAATAAACCCCATACCCTTCCTTGGGGCATATCCTCACCTGGCACTGATTTTCATGGGATTGGTGAAATTAGCAGTGCTATAGCTGCCCTACAGTTGGGGATCATGTCTGTGACTTCCAGCTCTGTACTAGATACGTGAATGAATAGATGCCTGTGAAATGAGCTTGAATTCTTCTGTGTCTTTTGCATTAATGCTATCAAAAAGAAATGCTATCCACACGTTCATGTATATACATGACCAAATCCTCCAGACACCCTGGAAAGACTCAGCTATGATCTACGAGGAATTTATTTTCATTTCCAGTGTCTCTTTGTGACTCCTTGTATAAGGCTGCCTGAAATCCTGGCAGTCTCCTCTCTCCTGCGTGGAATGATTCTGAAAGGCGTATGATGAATAGACTCACATCACAACTCTAAGAGAGATTAGGATGTTAATTGATTTGCCTGATCTCCCCAGCTGGGGGGCTCACCTCAGCCCACGTTTTGTGACAATTCCACAGGTAGTGCAGTGTTTCTGCTACAACCAAGGAAGCTTTGAGTGTGGATTCTGTTCTTTCTTTTGAGAAGGAAGGGGTTGAACCAGCACCTTTTGCTGCCTCAAAGTGATGTTGTATCTTTTAAGTGCTTTGCAGATGACTTAAAAGATTTGATCAATCTGTTGTTGGGAGAAAGGTAAAAAATATATTTTCTAGTCAATACTTCTTTGGTGAGCTGCACAAAACTGAGCAGCTGCTGAGAAAGGTCAAGCTTTATAGCACTGTTCAGGCTTCCCTCGGGCTCTTGTGCATTGACGTGACCCTCCACTGGGCACAAGACTCCTCCATCCCCCCTTAAATAAGAATCTAATTGAATTTAGCTGAGACAAAATATTTGTTGTGAGTGCTCTACAGATGCACATGTATAGTGTGCATCCACACCAGGATGGCGAGATAGGTTTTCATTTAGGCTGTTGTTTAGGATTTGTGGATAAAAATGTGCCTGGCAATCACCTGTTTTACTGTGATTTAGCTGAAATATATTATTTGCTTTTTCCAATACAAGTCAATGCACTAGCCCTTCAGTTTCTCATTTATTGCTGATTGTGGCCCTTTGCCTTTTGGATTTCTGGTTTTTCATTCCTTCCTGAGATGCCTGCTCTACTGACAGGTAGAGCCACTTGGTGTTTTCTCTCTTTCTGGCCAGAGGAAGAGTGGAATAACTCCCTCTGAGCTAATGCTGATATCACTTTCTGCAGTGACATCTGCAAGCAGATGTTCCTGTTTCAGTGACCAGGAACACTTCAGGTTTGTGTTAGTCTACAGATTCCAGGGAAAGAAAGAAACAGAAATGTTTAAAACCCTAGTGCATGAAGCAATCTATGTGTCTCGGGATTTTCCAATGTCTTTTCTCATGGGGAAGGGATGCCATAGTGAGATTCCCTTCTGGACATGGTCTAACCATATCACCTGTGGTCTGTTCCAGGTACCGGAATTGCGTTTATACCTACCGAATTCTGCCTGATAAAGAAAATAAGCTAATTGTCCAGGTAAGCCATCTCTGTACTATTTGGTGCCACAAAAATGTACTTGAGAACTGCTGGTTTTCAAAGTAATTCTAGCACCAACAGAAAAAGGATTTAAGGAATTAAACTAATGTCAGGCCAGCACAGTGCTGGTGTCCAGTCCACTGCTGTGGAGATTTCAGTCTCCAGTCCAGTCCATAGCGGTGGCCATCGACACACTCCTTAACACACATGCCTTCAATTCAGTGGCACAGCCACGTTTTATATAACTGACAAGCTCAGCACATGGAATAACTTTTCCTCTGAAGCCAACTTCTTATCAATACATCATGGATCTTTTAAATCCAAAACTGCAGCACAGTTGCCTGCACCCAGAGAATGTAAATTGAGGTCTGGTCTCAGGATCCAGCAAGTACCAAGACTGAAGGCAGGAGTTTCAGATGTTCTGTTTATTTCTATTTTGATTCAGGAGCCTATATGAGCCACTTCCCCTTCCTGTGCCCCCTCTCAGCCCACTTTTTTAAAAATATAAATCATGAAACTTGGGGTGGGGAGGCAGGCATGGTCTCCTACAGCCGCAGGAATTGGGCATGGGTTTACTGGGCAACATTGGGGGCTGCAGCCAACCTATGCTCTCAGCACAGTCAGTGCTGCATGGGTATTCCCTGGTAAATGGAATGGAAATGCCCATGCCACCCAGTCTGCCTTGCTATTCAGAGTGGGTCTACAGTCATTCCTTCCCATTTCAGATGACAACTAGCTTCCCACACCAGAAATCAGATTTCTACCAACTTCATGAGCAGCTTAGATGTCTCCCATGCACCATGTTAGTTGTGTATTTCCTCATGAGCTTTGGGGTTGTGAGAGTTTCTTTGAGATCTGCACTAAGAGGCAGCATATCTGAAACTAGAGTCATGAGTTAGTGAGAACAGCTGAGTGCTGGCAGCTTGCTTTCAGCTGTGGGCTGTTGGTAAGAATGGTGGATTGTGTGTCCTGGGTGCACACATCCAGCTTGGCCTCTTCAAGATCCACTTTTGGGTAGCTCGGGCTGTTCTCAGGAGCCCCACTCAGATGCAGCTCTGCACAGACACAGCTGTATTGCCACCAAGGCTGTTGGCTCTTGGCGCTGTGCTCCAGAGGACTGTGTGCCCAGGGCCAGCCACCATGGCCCTGTCGGCCTCGATAGCTGGGTTCCCCAGAGCCATTGAGATTCCTCTGCCTCACTTGCACTTCTGTTTCTGAGGAGGAACTGGCAGCAGAAGTCTATGCCGGACTTGATCTGGGTCTGTAGTGTTAGTATGGCATGTCACCAGAGTTCATCTCTCTTCCTGGAGCACTGGGTGACACTGTGCAGAGGAACCTGTGCAGGCTCAGCCGGGTGCAAGCCTGGGACTAGCACCCAGCTGGAACCAGTAACTTGCAATTCCCACCTGGCTCCACACAGTATGCTGCAGGCTCTTTGTAGTGATACTTGATATCCCCCCATCTTCTGATATATCCCAGCCATTCTGTCCTAAAAAGTGTGTTTTGGTGCATTGTGCTGGTGTGATGATGTGGTGGTGGTAAGAGCCCAGAAGGCGATACGGTGTTTATCATTTTTGACAGTACCCAGATCAGCTGCAGAGATCAGGGTCTCGCTGTGCCAGAAAGCTCACAGATGAAGCCCCACAGGCAGGGAGAGTGTTGGGGGATACCTGAGGCCCAAGCAATGGGCACAACTATCTATGTCCCACACCGGGTCTGTGGCAGGGCAGGTGTGGGACCCCGGCACTGCTAATGGTGTCGTTGCTCTTTGCACTGGCAGAAGTATGATGAAGGGAACTTGTGGAACCCTAATTCTGATTTACTTTGGAGTGTGAGTTTGACAGCTGCTTTGTCTTTTGGAAAACAAGCACAGAAATGATCCTATTTTGGGTTTTCCCCTGTGGGAGAGGAAGAAAGGCAGACCAGAGGGTATCTGCAAAGGCAGCCACCCAGCCCCACACTTTGTCCCTCCATGCCCTGGCTGGCCTGGGTGCCCTGGGCAAGCCCTGTCCCCTCCTTGTCCCTCAGCTGCCCTGCTGGCAGATCATATGAGAAACGCTGGACAGGCAGCCTGGCCTGTAGCCTGTTCTAGCAGGACACAGATGCCATGAGTGACAGGAGAGTTTGAAACCTGAGCAGAGAGCAATGTGCCTACGTGCAGCAACTCTCCAGAGAGCGCTGGGCCACAGGCTACTCCCAGCACCTGCCAGTGCAGGTCTGTGCAGGGAGTTCTGTGTGTTACAGCCCAGGAAGACGTGAGTTGCACTTCTCAGTTTGTACTGGATCCGTGATTGTTTCTGCTGTGACAAAGGGCCTGTTTTCGTGTACAACTCTTGTCTGCAGATCAGAGCACTGCAGCAATAAGAAATCTGTGTTTCTCTCTGCTGTAGCAACGGGCAGCTCTCATGCTGGATCAAGGTTTATGAACAAGCAATTTGTAAGGTTCTCTTGGGCCCCATATTGTGATTGCAAGGGATTTCTCTTGTTCCTGTGTCACGGAATGCAGAGGGACTGTGGTGGAATACCTTTGTAAGCTGCATTGCCAGGAGCTGTAGGTTGAATATCAAGAGTAGGCTAAATAAAGTGTGTTGTTAACTCATGTTTTGAAGACACATCTCCTGCTTTGTGTTGCCTTATTCCAGTTCTGTGGGAGAAGAAGAAGGGGGCTGGCTTCTTCTGGCAAAAAAAAGATGCAGTGAGAGTTGTAATTGAGGCTCAGAGGAAAAACGGTCCTGTGGTTTTGGCTGCTGTTCTTGGTACAGCGTTCCAGCTGGGCCAGACTTTTTTTTTAGTTGCTTGTCTGTTGATTTTTGGATAAAACAAAAGCTACTTCATGTGTATTGAAAGATCAGATATTTGAAAAGATTTCTTCTTTGCAAGGATATAAAAGCTGTTGAACAGGATGGAATGTTGACATTTTTAAAAATCCCATTGAAAAAGGAAAGAGTCTACTAATCCTATGGAACTAGATCAGGTGATAAATAATTACAGCAATCAGTAGATGCTTCTCATTTCTGGGTTTATAAAAATTATATAGGAAAGATTCAATACTCAGTCCTGAGATTAGCCTGTATTAGTTACAAATATGAGCCCTGATTGTCAATGTGACCTTTTTTTAACCTGCACAGTGCTTCTTCCTGAAGAAAGGGCTGTCTTCCTGCCCAGATCTGGGCTGTTGTCTGTCAGGAATTTTTCTTGATGACAGCAGGTTCAGAAGATCTGTCATATCACAGCTACATACACAGCACATGTGATATGATAGCTCTCCCTCTGCCACTCTGTGGAGTTTTTTCACCCTTAAAGCTGCAATTTGCATCACATTTTTGTTAAGTCTTGGAGAGTACATTTCATTTTTCGCTTTTTATTTAGAGCCTGGTCCCACCCTAGTGGAATGATAGTGTCATTTTTTTTGCATGGTTAAATTAACTGTTCAGGGACAGGTGGCAGAAAGGGAGGTACACATTTTTGCATGCAAAAGTGCACTTTTGCATTCAGGCTGAAGAAAAAAAAATATTTGCATATGTCCTTCCAGTGTTTTGTGGCATGGTTTGTGATCTGCCATTGGGATTCTGCATCTGCAGCAGCTCTGCAGCAGTTAGCATGGTCGGGAATCTCTCTTGCTTGCCATATCTGGAATTCATCTGGTGTCCTCCCAAAGCATAGTGAGCTGTAGAGGTCACTGTCACAGGCTGTTTTCTTTAAACACAAATAGAATTTTTGCCTTTCTTTTCTGATGAATTTTCTCCTTTCATTACTTGAGACTTTAGAATATATGTGAAGAAAGCATGGCTTGGATGAATCAAACTTGCATCTTGCTGATGAAAACATATTTAAGGAAGGAGGGTAGGGGTAATGAAAACCCCTTGAAACACAGGATCTGTAACAGCAAGTAGAGATCTTTAGGCTGAGAACAATTAGTCATCAAGATATCTCACCAGTCTGCAGACTCTTGCTGTAGTAAGAGACAACAGGAAGAGAGCAAAAAACAGTTACACAGAGATCCAGGAGAAGGGGCAGGAGGCTGGAAATAACTGCCCCTGAGTGAGCTCAGCTGCTGCCTGCCTGTGGGCAAGTCACATCTGGGGTACTTCACTTCCTCCTCTGTGAAAACAAATACGATTTTCCCTTGCTCCAATGAGGAGACATAATTAATGTGTAGTTATCTAATATTTGGGGAGTAGCTGAATGTAATCATGTTCATGCAAAGAGGGGTGAAGCAGCAAAGGAGTCCTTGGACATCACAGGATCAAACTAAACACTGGAGACAGCTGGAGCTGTGTTAGGGGAGGGTCGGGTTGGATATCAGGGAAAGGTTCTTCCCCCAGAGGGTGGTGGGGCACTGAACAGGCTCCCCAGGGAATGGTCATGGCCCCAAGGCTGCCAGAGCTCCAGGAGCGTTTGGACACCACTCCCAGGCACAGAGTGGGGTGTCTGTGCAGGGCCAGAAGTTGGACTTGATGATCCTGTGAGTCCCTTCTAGCTCAGCATATTCCATGGTTCTCTGGTTCTATAATCATGTGCTGTCACCTGTGCTGTGTGGCAGAGTCTAGCCTCAGCCTGGGGAAGGCACAGCCTCACGGTGCTTTCCTGTGGGCATGACCTCGTGCTTGACCAGGTTTGGTTTTTTTCTTGTGTTACTCTCAAGTCTGCTCTTCCATTCATGCTGCCAAATGAGCTCTTGCTTCAGGTCAGGTCCTGTCTTGAAATGTTGTGGGTTGCTAAGGATAGAGGCTCCGGCCACCCACAGTGCCTTAAATGCTGCTTATATCTTTTGTCTGCCACAGAGGAGAGGGCAGAAATAGAGCTTGCCTGGAGCAGAAGTAGGAACCACTTTATATTTTTGAGCAAAATGGAATTTATTTTTTTTTTAAATCGCTTTCATGTGAAATGTTTCATTTTGATTTTGAACTTTTCAGAAGTGATCACAGTGTTGCCAGGATGTTGAAGAAAAGTGTTTTTTCAGATGGAAAAACTGGATCACCCTTTTGAAAAAGTCCAGATAAGCAATTTTGAACTTGTCACCTGTCTTCGTTTGAAAGACAGGTGTCTGTAAAAGAAGGCAGGAACCTCCCTTGGAATGGAAAATTACCCCTTTCCCTCGAAATTATTATAACTTCAGAATTATGGGGGTTTCAGGCAATGATATGGGAAAAGGAATCACAGTTCTTTACAAGAATATATACATATATATATAAATAAAAGTATATATGAGACAAGCCAAACAAACAACAACAGCAGCAACAATAAACAGAAAAATCCCAGCCCCAACAGCAGCCTCTCTCGGCCGCAGGCGCGCTCTCCTGTGGTGCAGTTCCGCTCACGGCCGCCAGGGGCGCTGGTGGCTCCCGGCCGGGCAGGGCGGGTGCGATGATTCCCCCGCGCCTGCAGGGGGCGCTGTGGCGCGAGCTCGGCCGCCTCTCTCCACACGGTAATGGCGGGTGGGCTCGGCAGAGATGGAAAAGGAGCTTCCTTTACCAATCCCTGGGGCAGCCGGTCCCGGTGCCCCTCCGGATGGCGAAATGGGCTGCAGCAGGAACCTCGGCGCGGCGGCTGGAACGGCAGAGACAAGCGGGCCGGGGCAGTGAATTGAAGTGTAGCACTAAGCCCCAAGCAGTGGCAGAGGCAGAAGCAGTGGGAGGTCCTGGCGGGCACTGGGTGTCGGGCTGAAGTGTAGCAAAAAACCCGAAGCAGCAGCAGAAAACAGCCGGGGCTGTGCAGCAGCAGCCAGGCTCCCGAAAGCAGCTGGGAGACGCTCCCTCAGAGTGGGGAGGTGTTTTCCCCTGAGGCACGAGAGTAGATGGTGAGGGTCCGTCCCAGTGAGATCAGGTGTTGAAAAGGTGCCAGTTCAACGGCCACAGGAGCAGAGGCTCACCCACAGTAAGGAAGAAGCAGTAAAGGATGGAATTCCGTGGTGGCAATGAATTCTCCCCACAGCAACAGGAGCACCATCTCCCCTCTGGTCCCGAGAGCGAGAGAGAGCAAGGAGCTGAGCTCAGCCCCTTACCCCCAGCCAAAATCTCACTGTATCTCTGCACTTCCAAAGAGAAAGCCCCTGAGCTAAGAGACTGCAGCCAGCTGCACCCTTCCCCGTCCTCCTTGGCTACATCTTTTATCTCTCTTAAGTATCATTATTATCATCTCTTAGGCAACAAATGGGAGAAAATTCCCTGAGACAAAGAAAAAAAAAAAAGGAAAAATCCTAACCTCCAACATCACCTTTTTTTGATAGGAGGAAAAGGTGTTGAACAAAGACTGTGCCTTGCATAGCACATGCTCCAAGCTCCTTCATTTTTTAAATTACTTTTTTTTGCTTTGAGCAGAACTGTTTTGACCCACTCCAGAGTTTTGTGGATTACCTTGTTGCGAGAAGGGATCACGAAAAGCTGCCTTCTTCTCATGCTGTATAAGAGACTGTATTACAGTAAGGAAAACATCAGTGTTTTTAAAGTTACAGCATGTCTTTTTCTTCCCTCTTCCCCTCCTTTGGGCTGTCCTAGCTGCCCAGCTCTTTGACAGAAGGCAGCAATGTATGTGCATCTTCCTGCTCCCCGCTCTGTGAGGAAACATGGCAAATGTTCATTTTGCAGTTTTAGTGCCAGATCATCATTCCTGTGTGCCTGAGCACCCCTTGCATCTGTGCTGAAATCCACTATTTAAAAAAATTACTTACATTTATACTTACTACCTGTTGCAAAGCTAGGGCCTGACCCTTTTTACTTGTGGATTTTGCTGACATCGGTGAAAATTACAGATGCCCTGGCAGCATTGTTTTACATTGAGTGATCACCTAGTTTTTTTTTTTCTTTTTCTGATAATTTTCTCCTAGTCTGACATGGGGCTTTGTGCAACAGGAAACAAATGGTGCTATGTGAGCAGTTAGAAAGCAGGCCAGCAGCTGTGACTCACTGTGCCAACTGACACTAAGTGCAGATCACCAGTGTACTCTGAGGCTCTCAGCAGGTAGGAGAAGCCCTAAACACTGTATAGGGTTTTCTGCTGAAACCCTCACTCCCCAGTGCACTTCTAGAAACACATTTTTTTGGAATCATCTTGATTTATACACTTTATACAGGTTGACTAAATATGCCAGAACAAACTAAATTCTCTCTCCTGGGATGGGCAAGATGTACAGTGAGAGGGCCACCTGTCACATCACTGTTGGCAGGACTGTGCCTGCCCCTGAGCAGGATTTGTTCTGGCTTCTGAGTCCTGCAGGGTGGAGCTGGGGCAGAGGCCCCATCCGGTGTGCAAACCCGCTCTGGAGCGCAGGCTGCTGTCCTGCCAGCAGCATCTGATAAGAGCTATGAGTTTAGATCAGTTCCTGCATTCCTGGTGTCACTGCTGCTGTCAGCAACGTCAGAGACACTGTCTGCCTGTGCCATATGCAGTACCAAGTCCATTGTCAGCCCTTTGCAGAGAGATGCAAAGTTTTTGTTGTTCTCTTGTTGCTGCACTGTAATCTCAGTGTGCTGTGCTGCTCTGGCACGTGTGGCCACAAAAACTTTTTCTGTAAAAGGACTTTGTGATTTGCTGTGGATTTTGCTAATCTATCTGTATCTGATCAAGACCTTTCTACTAGGAAATTGCTCTGGAGCTGGTTTCAATGGGTGATAAAGCAAAGTAAAATGCTTCACGTGAGGCTTAGCCATCCACCACTTACAGCTTCTGACACAGCTCTGTGAGGGGTTTGTACCTGCACAACTCTGATGGCACAACCTCATGGGCTCCAGTGAAGACAGGGCAGGCACAGGTCTGCCCAAAATGCCACTTGCAGGTTGCACAGAGGCTGTCTCAAGAAAAGAAAATGATGAGAATGGAACAGATTTCACCCGAGTTAGTTCTTACCACAGAAAACTCACTGTGCTCGTGGGACTCTGCTGGCACTGCAGGGCTGAGAGATAATCAGGATGATCACTTTTCTTGCATAGAAAGAAGGGACAAGTGAACAACCAGACAATACTTATGAGCAAAATATTGAAACATGGTTAGGGCAGCATATTTCTAGTATGTCCAAAACCATAATTTAATTATATTAAGCTTCATTTTATTACCAAAAATTTTAGATATTCAAATTTGAATATTTTTCAATGTAATTAAATGTTAATTTAAATCAGTTTGTAAAGCACTTCACATGTACGACTGAAAATCATTTACAATCAAGCTTAGCAAAATCCATATATTCCATGCTTCTGCAAACTATCCAAGTCTGTTTGTACAAGGAAAATGTTTTTTCCACTCTCGCATCTGAGGTAGGAATGAACTTAATGCACTATACAGGTTTTGGAAAGCTGAAAGAAGCAGCATTTAATAAGAGAACTAGATATTTCCTGAAACATGCACATTCCTGCTACTGAATCACTCAGTATACAAAATTCTTCATACAAACAAGCCATATCCAGCTTTTGTCTAGTTTGAGCCCTTCCAGAATGTTTCCAGTTTCCTGAAATATATTAAAAAAATTATTCAGAGAATATGGCTTAAGTCAAGTTAAAGTGATATTATTTTGTTTTTCAAGACGCAAAAAACGTAATCAGGTATTTGGAAGCTAATGCATGCCATGACGTGAAATCCCTTTTCCTTTTATCTGGATATGCTATCAGATAAAATCTCCCTCTAACGAGTGAAATGCGAATGAATGTCATCAATTTTTTTTGCTGTTTGCCCTCCAGTAAATGTGTTATGTCGTAAATCCTTCATCACACTCAAACCATTGAAAATTGCAAATAGCCAATCCTCGCTGAAGGTACAAAGCAGTTTCCAGTAGCTGCAAAATCTTTCCAGATTCAGAAGATAAGGATTAGGGCTGTTATACAGTAAGCAGTTTAACAATTACTGGTTTAGAAGAGTAACTGTTCCACCTGTTACCATTTGGAAAGGCTTTGACCACCCAAAATCACATACTAGCAGCTCTTTCCCACCCCACTGGATCTTCCCCCCCGCTCTGTTACAAGAACTCAGGTGTGCAAACAATCAAGTTACAAACATGTATAACCCTGAGATGAGCCCCTGGGACACACCCACCTCAATGTCTCCTGGACTAGCAAAAGGAAAATTTTCCTGAAATTTTGAAACTCTAGTGGCAGATGACAAAAAACAATTGAAAACTTATGCATCCAACATTATCAACACGAAAATACTCTCATTTTGCAGTAATTTGGTGGATATTAGCTTTAATGTTATCAGTCACATATTGTTCAATCCATTTGATTGTCTTATGCTTTATATATTTTATATTCCCAAAGACTTCTGATGAAGCTTCATAACTCAATTTCAGGTATTCAGGGAGACAACAGATTATTTCTGTGCTGTGAGGGATGATGGGTCACAGAGGAAAGTGCTCATTTACAGCCAAGTCTTGAGTTGTTTTCTCAAAGAAAGAGAAGTTATTATACTGTTAGGTCTGTATGAGGCTTTTTGTCCTGATCATTTAAGATAGGAATGAGTCTTGGAAAACACTGATATTAGATTTGTTTACAATGAGTCTTATGGCAAATATCGTCATCACTACAAAATTGTTTCCACACTTGTTACTGACAGGGTGATGCTTTCTTCTTCAGAGATCTACCTCGATTTGCTGATAAGATGGATTATTGCAGGCTGCATCCCTCTGCACGCAGATATGGAACTCATCCAGCACATCACAAATGACACTTAGGCCCTAGTTAGATCTTGTTCACTCAGTCTGCGCTGCATCTGTGGGGAATGGGACCAATACATTGGTCTTTAGCTTATTGCTGACATAAATATAAAATATAAAGATACAATCACCTTTGAATATCAACTGGAAGTATTGTCCTGGTTACACTTGTTTCAGGTAAACGAGGTCTACTTCACCAGTACTCTTCAAATTTACCTTTTGGTGGTTAAAGTTATTACAGCTTTTAAACGAAATTTAGTATCCTTGACTTTTCAGATTGCTATATAAATGCATGCAAGGCTTGATTTCAAATGACAATATGGCCTAGGGAAACGAAACAGACTTTAGCAAAGATAGCTCAGACTCAGTTGTTTCAGTCCCTCTGAAAGAATGAAGTCACAATGCAGCTTTTGGTTGTTCCCAGACCTTTGCCCCGCTGTCTGACTTCTTATGTCTTCAATTTGTGCTTCTGTCAGAGTTTTCAGTCTTAGTTCTCCTCTGAAAGTCTAAACTGGTTGCGGTCTGTTCCATCCCAGGGTTCTGAAGCTGTCTCTCTGCAGTATTTTAAAAGCCAACATGCAGCACAGGTGGGTTCAGCAAACCCCATGGGCAAAGGATGGTGAAGCTCTCTGTGGGCTGGGGTTGCTCTCTGTTAGCAGACTGGTAAGCCTGAGTTAAAATTTCCAGGTAACTCTGTATTAAGCCTTATTCTCCAAAACTTGATGGGGCTGTAGTGACCTGTGCTGACATGGCAGGAGCCACAGGCAGGCACTGGTTGCTCACAGAGGCACTGGGCAGCCTGTTGTCATTGTACATTCCTGTGCATGCAAACCCAGAAACCCTGAGTCCAATTTTAGGGGGCAAAGTGTAACAAAAAATGTGTAACATCCGCTATTTTTATTCCAGAAGTGCAGGGGAGAACATAAAAGGAGAGGGTTTTGAAGGGTGTTTTCTTTCTGGTTTTAGTTTTGTGGTTAGTTTTGCTAAATGATGGTGCTCCTTCAGGCTGCGTTCTGTATCTGTCCAGTCAGCAGCTATGGCTCAGGGCTTCCAATTGATTGAGTCAGGATTTGCAGTAACTGAATGAAATAAGGGACAGCCTCCCTTAGTGTCAAAAAAATAGAAATCAGTTGCTGTAGCTAAAGCCTGAGAAATTTTGCAGACTGAAGACAGGAAATTGTAACACTAAGGTGCCTACCCTTACTGTGCATTGCTTAGGGGTTTGAATTATGCAGTCCCAGAAAATGATGCAGTTCAATATGGTGCATGCAGCTGCTTCCCATGCACGTTCTGCCTACATTGCTTTGCTTCAGCAGCATGTCTTCAATAAATATTACTTCTTTAATCTTACATTTTCCCTTTCCTACTGGATAGTTTATGTAATTTATGCCTATTTAGTGCTTGGTGACAGTTGAAACTGGGATTCATTCAGCCGAGAGGACAAGAGGGAAAGTAGAGAGCTGATTATGGATCCTCCACTGTCTGCTGCACAGGTTGGAGAAGAGCCCCAGGAACTCAGTGTAAGACTGTGTGCAGGCAGAGCCATTGTGGGCATGTCTTCACCTGTTTCAGGGAAAAGTTCTTTCTCCTAGGACTTCAAACACCACACATAGTTGCCTGGATATGTATTTATTGCCTTCTACAGAGGGAAAAGCTGAAGGGAGCTTGCAAATTTCCATGAGAAGCAAGTAACCTGCAATAGTTCTCTCAGCCCAGCTACTGCCATCACAGAGCACTGACAGAATCACAACGATGACTTCCACTAAGTGCCTTCAGAAACAATGACTGTGGTACATTTGCTGCCTTGATGCTCTCGGGGACCCATTTTCAGGCTTGTCTCAGTAAGCACTAGAGCTAGATACTTTATGAAGAAATGAAAATGGAAATTTTAATTTGACTTCAAGTGTTGAAGCTCTTCAGTGGAAAACCAAAAAGCACAAGGCTTGTGATAAAATTACTAAAGTTCTTAGATGTAGCATACTCCAAAACTTTTACTTAAATTCCACCCACACACTACAGAAGTGCTAAAAACATTACATCAGATCCTTATGGATCTGCAGTCCTTGCTCAGTCCTTGATTCATCATCAACTCATCTGACTTGCACCCTGTAGCTAAATTTAATACCAGTCCTTCATGTTCCATCATGGAACTCTACTGTTATTTGCTTTTTGTTGATGTAAATCTTATTTGTTATAACACAGAGAAATGCTGAAAGCGTCGTTTGCTCAGCAGGTTTCTCTTGGTGCTACAAGCTGAATCATTGTGTGCTGTATTGGCAAAATCTTTTTTGAATGCTGAAGTTTGAATGGTTTATTTAGTGTGGAGAACTATCCCAAGTACATGGTCTTGGTGCTTTCTAGAATTGTTTGGTGTTCTTCCTGGCTTCCATCTAACTATATGTTGTGGTTTGACACTGGCCAAATGCCAGGCACCCACAAAGTCGCTCGCTTACCCTCTCCTGCTACAGCTGGGCAGAGGAGGGAAAAAAATATTAATGAAGGGTTCATGAGTTGAGATAAGGACTGGGAGAAAACACTCCAAGGGAAAAACAGGCTGAACTTAAAGTTGCAAAGTGAATTTATTACTAATAAAGTCAGAGGAGGATAATGAGAAGTAAAATATGCCCTTAAAAGCACCTTTGTTCCCCCAACCCCTCCCTCCTTCCCACCGACAGCACAGGGAGACAGGGCATGGGGGTGTTGGTCAGTTCATCACCCGTGGTTTCTCTCACTGCTCAGGGAGAGGAATCCTTCCCCTGCTGCACCGTGAGGTCCCTCCCACGGGAGACAGTTCTCCGTGAACTTCTCCAGCGTGGGTCCACTCTCACGAGCAGCAGTCCTGCCAAAACTGCTGCAACGTGAGTCCGTCCCACGGGCACACAGTCCTCCCAGAACTGCTGTGGCGTGGGTCACTCTTCCACAGGGTGCAGTCTTCCAAGAACAGGCTGCGCCAGCCCGGAAGCAAGGACCCTCTCTCCACCAGGTCTCCCACTGGATCACAGCCTCCTCCAGGCATCCACCCGCTCCAGCACGGGCCCCTCCCCCACAGGCTGCGGGTGGATCTCTGCATCCCCCGTGCATCTCCACAGGCTGCAGGTGGATCTCTGCATCCTCCGTGGATTCCCACAGGCTGCAGGTGGATCTCTGCATCCTCCGTGGATTCCCACAGGCTGCAGGTGGATCTCTGCATCCTCCGTGGATTCCCACAGGCTGCAGGTGGATCTCTGCATCCCCCATGGATCCCCATGGGCTGCAGGGGCACAGCTGCTTCACCATGGTCATCACCATGGCCTGCAGAGGAATCTCGGCTCCAGCGCCTGGAGCACCTCCTCCCCCTCCTTCTCCACTGACCTTGGTGTTGCCATGTTGTTTTCCCTCACATGTTCTCACCTCCTTCTCTTCTCTGGCTCTTCACTTTGTTTTGATTTTCTTCTTAAATAGGTTATCACAGAGGCATTACCATCATCTCTAATTGGCCCAGCCTTGGCCAGCAGCATGTCCATCTTCAGAGCCATCAGGGATTGGCTCTGCTGGACATGGTGGAAGCTTCCAGCAGCTTCTCACAGAAGCCACCTCTGTGGCCCCCCCCACTACCAAAACCCAGGCCATGCAAAACCAATACAGTATATTAGTTGGATATTTGGCAATTAACATACTTTTTATGTGAACCATGGAGTGCTGGAACAGAGTGGAATGGGGTCTTTAAGTAAGATCTGGGTACATTATTTTTATGATCTACATCTTTATCGTGCGTGGAGAATGTCAGTTCAAAAGACTTCCACAGATCCTTTACCTTCCAGAGCTTCTAATACATTTTTATTTAGGATGTAGAATTTTAGCAAGGAACTTGAGATAAAAACCTGGCAGCCAGTTATACTCTACTGAGAACTCCTTTCAATATTCCTTTCCTCCATCAGACTCTTCTAATTTGCAAGTGTCCCAGTTCTGCCACGGGAGCACTGCCTACCTGTGAACACGACCAGTCTTTGGGCTGCCAGAACAAAGCCTGGGTGGGATCACAAAGAGGAAGACTCTTGCAGGGCCAGAAGAGATCAACAGTGGCAG
Source organism: Eulacestoma nigropectus (assembly GCA_013397775.1). Classification (NCBI taxonomy): domain Eukaryota; kingdom Metazoa; phylum Chordata; class Aves; order Passeriformes; genus Eulacestoma; species Eulacestoma nigropectus. The sequence goes on from VZTE01003922.1 coordinate 198,548, forward strand.
ATATGAGAGTCATGATCTTTTTTAGGATTAACTGCAACTGGGCTCACATTCCACACAGATAACATGTTAAGCATTTGAAACCAAGAATGCATTGTGCTTCTCAAGTCCTTTCCGTGACACCGCACATATGAAAAAGTGAGATGGCCTTTCCCAAAATTGGAAACCTTCAGCATTCCCGATTTTTTATAAAGTTTAATAATAATGGAATTGTGATGCAGTGTGAGTAATTAATACACAGAGTCTCTTAAGTCAGTGTCATGCTTAGAGAAATGGAGCTGGTGGTGGTATGTACTGGCATCCTTCAGTTGCACTGGAGGAACAGAGGGAATTTTATAGGATTGACAATAATTTTCTTTTTTTTCCTTTTTTAACTCAGATTTTTTTTAGATGTCTAATTTTAAGCCAGGATCACAAGCTAGAAGTAATACGTACTTAGTTGTTATTAAATTGTAATTCCTTATTTCCTTCCATGAATCATCTCTTTCAGAAATTCTGAAAACCTCTTTCCCAGAATTCTCTGAATTCCATGATTTTCACCCCAAGTCTTAAATGTAAAAGGTCACTGTAGGAGAAGTGACATGGATTAGCAAACTTGAATATCAGGACCAACCCAAATGCAGAATGAGACAAAAAGCCTCCATCATCTCTCACCTTGGAGGAGACAGGGACTGTTCGCCTTCCATTCCCTCCAACATTATTCAAGTTGTATGACTTATAACTGCACTTACACTGTGCTATTCTCCCCAAAATTTGTATGGCTTTTTTCCAAGTGAGGAAGTGCTGCTCTGGCCACCCACCAGCATCCTCTGCCCATGTTCCCTGGATTCCTCCCCTTACCTCTTCTCTCATGCTTAGTTCCCTGGGAGAGGCCCTCTCGATGAGCTTTATCCAGCAGCAGAACTCCCTTGCCAGCCCACAAGTTCCCACCTCTTATTAAAGTTCATTTCTTTATTGACCCTCCAGGTCACAGGAGCCCTCTTTTTCTCAGCCACACACTTGCTTCTCTCCCTTTGTGCTCCTAGGTAGCTATATTTCTTCCAAGCCTCAAGTATTGCATTAAAATTAGAGTACATTTCTGGGTGGCTTATATTTTGGAAAGTAGCTGTTTCTCCCAGCTGTGATTCCTGTCTATGATCCCATTTTTGTGAAAAGCTCCTGAAACTTCTTAGCACAACATTTGATCTGAAAATAAGGCAGGTTTGCTAACAAAACAAAACTGAAACACAGCTAGGTTGCTATAAAATGCTTTAAAAAATAATTTACCAGGAATTTCTCAGCTCTTAGGTTCACTTCTTCAGTGAAATACAAAAAGCTTGCCTACATGAGAGCCAAAAGTCAATTTAAAAATGCCACCTAGACTTCCTAGCTAACAGACAGTCTTGAAGACAACTTTTTTCCAAACCTCAAGACATTTTTTTTCAAATCTAAAAGGAGAAAAGTTCCTGCCAGCCTTTCTCACCACAGTAGAATTGACCTGATTTACAGCTTCCATTTAAACTGGTGAGTATTGCAAGAATTTTGTAATTTTGAAAACTTATTGCCTGTTACTGAAATGCCTATGTATATATTTAAATACCTGTTTTAAGGCACTCTAGTTAGAAAAGATTGGCTTTAAGCAATATAACCAGATGATCAGTTTCCTAGTTCCTCCTTGTGCCTTGGTGCAGGAAAGGAAAGCACTTCCTCTTCCTTTTGAGGGCCCCAGACTTCCTGTGCCATCTATTTATACAATTGTTGTAATGAACCCCAAGTTAACCACTTCCTCTCCTAGTTTAGCATAGGCTTTACATCTTTTTACTTCATGTCTTTATACTCCACTTGCAACTTCTCTTAAAGTCATGTTCAGAGCTGTTCCTCATTAAACCCATATTTGGAGTTTCTTTGGCTAGAAGTTCTCTTGGCCAGATGGCATTACTTGGATACACCAGATACAAAGGAAGACCAGACTATCACAGCCATACAAAAACCTTGTTGAAAAGTTCAGATGGTTGAATTTGGAAAGGGGGTCACAAGATTTAACCAAAATCTAGTGAATAAAGGCATTAGTGGTACCTGTTCTCATGAAGTGAACAGCCTAGAAGCCAGTTCAGCAAGAAGACAAGAGCAAGTTGTAGCTAGTTGTGCTCAACCATTGTACAGTGAGCATACAGAAGATTGGAGGGCATTGAAAACTGGAAGGACATGCAGAACTGGGGGCAGGCTCTGGGGGACAGGAGACAACAAGACATCCTGTGGGAAAGAAGGTTCACAGCCGAAAGGGCTGGAGTCAGAAGTGGAAGGTCTGAAAGTCGTGGTTTGGGATGCAGTTGAAATGGCAGGGCTGGTGGTGACAAGCATGGTCAATGTTCAGCTTTACCCATGCTCTTCAAGGGTTCTGGATCTGGATAAAGGGCAGGATCTGGATAAGGGAAGCTGGCAGATTTGCAGAGGGCTCCCCGGAGTCACAGAGTTCGGGGTAGCAGGAAGCCTTGCAGATGTCTGAGCTCAGCGTTAGCCTGGTTTTGGGCTGAGGCAGGATCAGACACTCGCTAGGTGGCTGTGAGGAGTGCCTGGGTGCAGCACCTCTGGTTGCCATCTTTAGAAGAGAATTTAAAACTTGTAAGGCTGCTGCTGTGACATCTCCTGGCTGTCCCTTTGCCAGACCATACCAGTCCCTTTCTTCTGAGCTTTCTGTGTGAATCCTGTTTTCCAGCTCCTCAGTCTTCCTTGGAAATTTTCCTCGGGACTTTCTATGGTACTTTACATGTTCCATAAGAATTGGTGCCCCAAGCTGGCCACAGCAGTCCAGCTAAAGCCTTATGGAACTAAGTACAGCAGAAGAATTTCTCCTGGCATCTCGTACGACACTCGCATTAATAGTTCTTGGAAAGACTTCTGCTTTGGATGCAGCTTCCAACTATAAAATTGCTGCTCAGTCTCTGTTCACTGTTCTCCAGATTCCTGTGTACAACTCTGCTGTTTTGTGGCCTATTCCCTAAATTGCATATGCTCACTAGGTGTTTCCTTTCCATATGTTGTGGCTGCCATCAGCACAAAGCCGAGGTACCAGCGGAGATGCTGGAGGAATCCCCACGGAAGGAGAGCATGCCCTCCATGCCTCTCCCATGTCCTGTGAGCCCTGTGAGCACATTTCTGGGGATGTGGTGTGTTGCCGTGGAGATGACACTTGCCATCCATGTTTATAATGACTTTAAACAATTCATTTGCAATTAAAACAAGATCTATCCTGTGATAACCCTGAGGAAACAGTTACCTACTAAACACAGGCAGGGGGGTGGGAAGTGGATTTCATTGTTGGCTCTGCTGGAGTGGCTCCAGCTTGCTCTGTGCTGCCCCATCCTGCTCCGGTTTGTTCACAGTGCCCCATTCTGCCTCTGCTTCCTGTCTCAAAATCGAGAACAAGTTTGTGTAAAGTTTAGGCTGCATTTTGCCTCACTCCTGTCATCCAGTGCAGTTGTCTTGAGGATGTCTGTTAATAGTTTGCCATCAATCCAGTTTTTGGTAATGTGCTCCACAACCATCTGCGACCTGACTCAATACCAGAACTTCACTATCCACCACCACTTTTCCTTCCCCACCTATAATCCTTTGCCACAAGTTCAAGTGTGAAGAAAGCAGATGTCCCAGCAGATGTCCCAGATTTGCGCTGCTTTCCTCACTTGCTGGCAGAGATCAACCCTCAGGGAGGTCATCTGGCAACCTGTGCACTCACAGCAACATTACTGAACCAGACTTTCTGTGTTCAACTGATGCTGGTCAGGCATCATCCCTGCAGTCCCAGGCAGTGCTGGCTGGAAACACACCACAGCCTGGGCCATGGTCCTATTGCTCTGTGGCTGGTAGCAAAATGATGAGCTGTTGTATTTGGAGGGGCTCACGTGGCACAGGTGGTATCTGAGTACCTTGCACTTGTGTGCCAAACAACGTGACTGTTGTCTGTCATGCAGGCTTTGTTCTCATCTCTTCCCCAAGGGAAGAAGCAAGTGCAACAAAGTATTGCTTTTACTGTTCTCTCTCCCATTTCAAACAATGTACAGTGTTTCCTGGGCCTCTGTGCAAAGGGAGGCAGCGCAAAGCAGGGTGCCCTGCTCTCTTGTGGGGAGTGGGGATGTTTGGGGGGTGTTTGAACTGGGAGGAGCTAGTTTCATAATGCAGGCAAAAGGCAGAGAGGGCTGCTGGGCACAGCTGTGTGTTGGAGGGATGCAGCCCTTCCCACACACTTTCTCTGTTTAAATCCTTGCAAATAATAACAATTATAATACAAAAGAAAATGAATGAGAATAATCCAGGGATTTTGCTTTCAGACTCTTATGACAGCTGATGTGTAGGAAGGTGGTGCCACCGCCTTTTGTAGTGTGGGGAAGGACCCTTGAGCTCCCCCACTATGAGTGTGTGCCGAGCAGGTTTGAGGCTGCCCATCCTTCCCTCTGTGCTTGGCCAAGCTGGTCGGAGCTCCCGACCCTGCCAGTTCCCCATTTTCTTATTTCAGCTCTTGTTATCTCTGTGCAGCTGCTTGGGACACATGTTCAGTTCTTTGCTGAATTCTGTCTTAAAATATTAAATGCTGTCCTTTATTTTACTGTGGGCCATGGGGAGTTGGTCCTTTTTCTCCTGACTGGACTTGGGGAAGGTGGGCTATCAGAGGAGCTGGCACTGCTGGAATGGAGGCTGCTTCTCTTTGGGAATGAGCATCTGGATTCAGATGCGTGCAAAGCCCAGCTCCTCGACACGGCCACAAATTCCAGTTATCCTTGAGGGAGGAGAAGGGGGGCTTTATCAAGAAAGGTGGCTGGGGGTAGTGGGCCAACTTAATAGAGTAGAAAGGGTAAGTAACAGCAGAGCCTCTCTGCTCATGTATGTACCCTGCCAGGCTGCATGAGAGCTAGGGTTGATGTCCATGCTGGGGCATTTGAGCTGGAACACAGGCTTCGGACTATGCAGAGAGTTAGAGGAAGGAGGTCTGTTGCAAAATGCTCCTTCTTCTGCTTACCACAGAGATCAGGATGGTTTCTGAGACTGAACTATCCTTGGCAGCAAAAGGTGCTAATTCAGCCTTTCCTGCCACTTCTATCAAGACTCCGTTTGGCCTTAAAAGAGCTGTTCAGGGCAGTCTTGTCTTCCTGCAGGCACCCTGGGAGAGCAGGAGCTGAGGGGCAGAACAAGGCTCAGAAGACAATGTTTGGGGGGGTGGCAGGGATGGTGGGGTTTGAGGTTTGAGGCTGGCAGGGATGCTGTGCAGGGGCAGGATAGGGGCCTTCAGGCACAGTCAGGGGAGACCTGGGGATTCAGGCAGGTGGTGAAGTAGCAAAGGGAAGTGAAGGAGGAGTTTGAAGATGACTTTGGAAAGAGGAGGAGAGGAGTAGGCTGCAGTAATTCAAGAGGTGGGAGACCACCGACAGCAAAGCTTTCCTCCTACAGGGCTGCACATGGCAAACCCTGATCCTGTTTGTCCTCGGTGTTTTTTAGGGTCTCTGTGTGTGCTCTGATGGGGCTGATGCCTTTTCCCAGGTGCCCTTTGGGGTAGCTTAGGGCAAAGCAAGCCACCCCAAGCCTTGCCCATCTATGGGGGCTGCAGATGGGCAGAAGGCAGCCCAGGCAGGGTAATCCAGAGGGTGAAGTGGGGGTAACACTGCCATGGGCAGGGCATGGAGGCTGAGCGTGCTGCCATCCCACCACCAGAGCAGCTAACAGTGCCCTCTGGGCTGCTGGGGGGCTGCTGGTCAATGAATAATCACAAAAATGGGGATTTCATAGCAGAAGGTGGTACTGCATGGAAGATGAACAGAGAAGCATGGAAGACTGAACTATTCTAGGTCTGTTCCAATGCAGCACTGTGACTTCAGGATCCTTTCATACGATGGATTAGAGCTGTTTTTCCTTGAAAGTTTTCCCTGATTATCAGCCTTCACACTTAGCACCAAGAAGCAGAAGACTCTAGGAGAACCCAGACACTATTTGCATTAATTGGTGTAAATGAGAAGTCATTCCAAATGTGCAGAGTCTGTGCTGCTCTAGCAGAGCAGGATTTGGCCTACACTGGGTAGAATCATGAGAAGTTTTAACCAGTGATTTGTTTCAATATCTCTGGCCTCACAAAAATATAATCCAATGTTTGCCCAAGCATCGCCTTCATGCTGAATATGATGTTTTCCAGTGTATGAGAATAATAAATCTTGTTAAATGCAGAAGCATTTATGTGGAAGACAGAAAAGGAGGCTGTACAGGCAGAGGTCTCAGAAACATCACCCATGTTGTGAAAATGTGTCTTGCTGAGCCTTTAAAGACATGCAAGTGTAGCTAAAAATGAAAGGTATTTTTGATGGCAAGCCTGAGGGCACTGACAACTTCAAATGCAGTTCACTATTGAAAGCACTGTCCTAATTTCTGGCCTGAGATTTTATTCTTTAGGAAAAGTTAAAAAGAAATCTTGTTGCTGCTAGGACTCATTGAAGACATTTTCCTGTGTTCTGCTTGCTGTGGTTTTTTTTCACATCTCACCTGTTTAATTTCTTGGATTTTCTACATTTGCCTTTCAAACAAAAAAGTTCAGAGAATAAGAAACTGAGCAAAGACAAATGGCAAGTAAATAAGCTTGTTCAAACATGTATTGAAACTTTGTATATTACATTTTACAGGCAATCATTGCAATCCCAAAATAAATTTAAATACCTTGCCTGTTAGTCAGAGGCAGAATGTCTGTATAACAAGCTATGTCAAATTGGAGGCACAGCTCTAATTCCTTACTAATTAACCATGTTTCCTATGCAAAATCTAGTTTTCTGCATGCAAAACAGTGCCAGTCAAGCCTGCCATTGGGGTGATCAGGTCTTCCTTCAGATTGCCCAGTTGTGAACAGTTTCCAGTCTTGCTCTTTTAAATCAAGAACAACAGCCTTGTGGGGATGGAAAACAACTGCTCTCTGCAGTTCTGCCCCCACTTCTTGATCTTTTATGGTAGGTGTAGACAGGGCCTTTCTGGATTGGTTTCTGTGGGAAAACCTTTTGTCCAGAAGGAGCACCCTGCCAGGAAGACGGTGCCCCAGGAGAGGGATCAGGGCTTTGGCTGTGTGTTGCTGTAGCCTTGGGATTGGATGACACTTCAGTGCAGTTTGGGAGGTGACGCAAGGGCCTTTCCCTTGGTCAGAAGGTCTGTGCTGAGCCATGAGACACTGGGTCTGTCTTTGGTAGGGTCTGTGGTTGAAGCAATGGAGCAGAGCTGCAGGGATTGCAGCTGTTCCTGCTGGCAGAGTCACCGTTCGTGCCAGTGTGTGGATATAATTGCACTGAAGCTTTGGCTCCAAAGGCCTCTAAAACCTTATCCCTGTGTTTGGCCTCTGTGGGTAACCATTTTCTGAGATTAGTGGCCAGGGTGTGCTTGAGACAGGCTTGGTCACAGAATTTGGCTGGCACACACAGTGTCATGCTGTGCACGTTTGCAGTCCTCGCCACTCTCTAAACCTCCATCCCAGCATTTCTGTGTGGGGCAGTACCTTGTTTCATTTGAACCCAGTCCTGAGCCTTTGAATCCTGGAAGGGATGATAACGTCTGGATTTAGCCATGTTTACCTTGCAATTTCTCAGAAAAATTCTTCCTGGATACCACAAAATATAACACCATCTAGGGGCTTTGTGCTCAGTAAAAGAGAGAATGCAAAGATTAATCTGGGAGAAATATTTGTTTTTAAAATCTTCCTTTGCTGTGAGGCCAAGCACCCTGAACTCAGTGAGAGAGGTCTTCCATTTGGCCTCAGTGAGTCTCTGAGGTTGCCGTCTGTGCTGACTCTGGCTGGAACACGTGAGCTCTGCACAGAGCCTGTGGTCAGATTGGCAGCGAGAGCAGGGCTGGTTCTCTCTGGGCAGCAGCAGGGGCTTTTTCCTCTCTCTATGACTTTGTTTTCCCTTCTGCAAGGGGCAATGTTTCTGTGGTAGGAAATCCCAGGCCATGACTGCTTCTGTGTTTTGTTTCAGGCATCAGAGGGCGTTCCTGTGAAGTATTTTCAGAACCTGGAGGAACTGATAGAATATTACAAGAAGGAGAACATGGGTCTGGTATGGCACCTCAAATATCCAGTGCCGCGGGAAGAGGAGGAGGTTGCTGATGAACTGGAGGAGGACACTGGTAAGAAACCCATGATGTGACTTGGTGATGCAGACCCTTGATTCGTACCTCTTGACTGGAGATATGCACTGCAGGCAGGAGATGAGAACATGTGCCATAAAATGGAGCACAGCATAGAGAGGCCTGAGCAGGCAAGGCCCTGAGGCAGTGAACCCTCATGTCTCCTGTGGTACTGCACCTGGAGCATCAGCTTAGCTCACCTGAGGGAATACACTGAGACCCTCTTTGGAAGTATACTGCATCTGGTGTGGGGGTGGTTAATCTAGTGTCCTTGTCTGGAGTCCAACTGTTTATGTCCAGCCATCTCCCAAACCTCTGCGCCCTCTCCTTGTCCTGCATCTGTAGGGCCCCTCTCAAAACAGAGATGCTCCCTTGGTGCTTGGAGCACATCCCTCTGCAGTGCCATGCACCTGCAGCTACTGAGGGGCATCTGAAACTCCCTCAGCTGCTCTGCTCTAGGGGACATTTTTGACAGTCCCAAGCAGAGGGCTTGGCTCTGGCAGTGGCAGACAGTCTAGCTCCAAGTACAGAGACAGGTGTATGATGAAGAGGTGTGATTGGAATCATCCCAACTATTTTATATGAAATGTCACTGTGGGTTCCTGACACTCACTGGTCTTGGATCATTCCTTGGATTTTTCCTGGATCACCCCTTGGATCTGTCATTGTTCTCCCAGAGGAAGGTCATGTCCACAGAGCAATCCTTCCTGTCCTGTCTGAGTCTATCTGGAAATGATGAGCACTGCAATCAAACTTGTCTGAAGGACACGGTCCCTGGGACGGATGGACAGGCCCTGTGCAGTAGGGCAGATTCACGTGCCTGTGCAACCCAGTGTCTGTATAACCCTTTGATGGAACCCACTGTATATCTAACAGGAGCTAGAAGATTTTGGTATGCAATTTTCCCAAAGAAACAGAACAAAATTTTGCAAAGCTGCTCAGGAGAGATGCTCCTGGGTTTTGGCCAGTTGTACTGAGTCTCCAGCTCCCAGGGCGGGGGAGGGAACTACAGCAAAACTAATACAGAGAGAGGCAAGCAGCAGGGAATGAAGTTCTAGCCAAGACTAAGAGCCTTCAGATGAAGAGAGATTAGCATGGGGTCTGGGATACTCACGTACAGAATTTAGTTTTGTTAAGGCACTTTGTGCCATCATGCTGGAGCCATGTAGGGCCTACAGATGTCTGGCCATCTTAGATGTTAAACTGCAGAGGTAAAAGCTGAGCACCCTGCAGATTAACCACCCATGGCTCAGTGCTGCGGTGGCTCTGAATCACAGCACTGGCCCAGGAGCATCGGGTCAGTCCTGGGGGTCTTTTTGTAATGCAAATTCCACCATTAGGAAATAACCAAACAAAACCTCACAACTCAACCAGCTACATACAACATGTGTAACAAAGTGTTGGAGGAATTGGTATGAAAAGAAAGGTAACCACGGCTGGGAGCAGCGGAGATGAACCCACTCTTCTCCCAGGAGAGAGAGATATGCTGAGCAGCAGGATGACACAGCAGGAAAACCCTTTTTCCTTCCAACTTAATGCCCACAACACAAGGCAGGATATTCAGCCCCTATGCACTGGATCATGGGGTCTGTTTTCTCCATCTGTGTTTGCTTACTTTAGCTGTTCACTTCTCTCCATTAGCAGCTTCTGGTGCTCCTTCCATCATGTCCCTCCACCCATTCTTCCTCAATAGCAGATCCCCATGATAATGGGAATGATGCGGGTGAGGTACAGCTATGTTCTTTAAGCATTATATTCAAATTAACTAATTAACCTTCATAGCTGCTGTGCAGATGGGAGAGTTAAAACTGGCTGGGGTGGGGTACACTTCCAGGCAGAGGCAGAGACAGAGGCAGAGGCAGAGGCATGCGCTGCCTACACCTGAGGTCCAAGCCTGACACTTCATCCCACTGCTCTCACACCACTGCCATCCCTGGAAACACAGCTGGGCCAGTGCTGAGCCCTGAGCTTCCCAGCTCTGAGATCCCTCCACGGACCCTTCAGAAGGGATGGCTTCTGCAAGGACTGCCCCTGCAGGTTGGACTCTGCCCTGCCTGGGGCAGGAGGTCCGATTTCTGTGGTGGAATGACTGTGCCTTTCCTTTCCTCCTTGCTAGACCTGGTACCCACACCTCCTATCCTGCCCCCACGCAACATCCTTATGGCACTGCCGAGCAGTGAGACAAAGGAGGTCTCTTCTCTCCCCGAAAGCTCCCGGGTGGCAGATGTGAATAAACTGTCCCTTTCTGAGACACTACTCCAGCGACTGCAGTACCAGGACACAAGCAGGTAAGGAAGGGCAAGTGACAGGGCTGCAGAACCAGCCTTCAGCCCAGTTCTGTGCTCACTGGGCCTCTGTGTTTGGGACAGCTGAGGACCTGTTTGATTCAACAAAATTACTCCTCATTTATACTACCAAATAAAGAACAGAATCAGATCAACAGTACATTGACTGCTCTTTACAGTCCAGCAGTTGTCTAGAAAAAATACATTTCTGATTTATTAAAATTACCCATTTACTTTCTCTGCTAAGGTATAGTTTTCTAATGTAAAGGATGAGTAATATCTGAGAGAACTTGGTTTATTAGCCATGTGCCTAAACAGTGGGAATTTCAGAAAAATAAGAGAGCAGTTTGATATCTGGGAGTAGAGAGAAGAGCTGGCTTTTGACCTGTCTGTTTCCCTCACAGTGTCTCTGACGAGCATCTTAAACTCATCCAGGATTACCTGCGAGTTCACATCATCAGTGACTTTGAGGTCGTGCAGACTGGCTCAAGCAATCTTCCTCAACTGAAGAAATTACTTACAGCTCTTTGCAAAGGACTCTTCAGGTAACTAGAAGCTGGTTTTCAGAGTATAATGCCATAACACTGTAGTCTAACAATGGTTCCACATGCATGCATTCAGAACCCTCTTTTCTGGCATAGGAAATTTGCTTGCCTTCAAAAACAGCATATTTAGATCTCATGACCTATGATTCTGGTCCAAAGATGTGAAATCTATACAGAAGAGACAGCTCTGACAATCAAGTTACCTTGTAGGTGGTTTCAGTTAGTGGAGTATTATATTTTATGCTTTGTTTAGAAAGAAACAAAACAAAAAATGCACTAACCGATTAACTGCATAATTTGGGAATGCATAAATGACACCCACAGGATTGTCAAGCACAAGCTGTTTATGGAAACAAGCACATATTGGTGTATAACTAGGTTTTAAACACTGATTTTCCTTCCCACTAATGCATTGTGAACTTGGAGTGATTCTACTGATGTTGGTGAAGGCCAGCTCAAATGAAAAAAAAGAAGCAGCCTAGACTCTTGACTCTACAAATATTCCTTTTCTTGTTTGTAGACCTTCCATGTCCCAAATAGAAAAGCTCTGACAGAGAACTAGAACATTGCAGAGCTCCCTCTTTCTCTGGTGGAAGGATGTTATTTCCCCCTTGCTGATTGTAAGCAAAGGGATCAACCTGCACTTGCGCAGAGCTCTTGGTTCACTCTGTGGCAGAGGGCACATATTTCCACACTTCTCTCCATGGCTTGCCATACCCTTCTCTCTGGTGTATGCAGAGGTGAGGCTGGTTGTGCTGCTGGCCTGATCCTGTTGTCCTAGAAGCCAGCTGCTCACAGATAAGCCCCTGGGAGGACTGAGGACAGATTGTTTAAAGAGCTGCACTTCTGCACCGTGCCTGAGCATTTTGCTTCTCTACACCCATGGGAGGGGAGACCCAGGTGGCCAGCTAAGAATAAACCTGAACAATGGAAACTCAAATCTAATGAAATCCCAAGTGAGAGTCTTGTGTTACTAAAATACCTCCGGTGCTGCTGTTGTGATGATGTTTGGCTTCTCCCATTTCCAACTTCTTATTCTACTTCAGCTTATCTGGGTTTCACAACCCTACTCCTCATAAATGCACGTGGAGAGATGAAAGAAAGGAGATGCAACAAGTACATAATTCCCTCAAATGCCAGGACATCTTTAACATTTCCAGATGTTCTGTAGGATTCCTGGCAACTGGACATTGCAAAGTAATATCCTAGAGCAGAGCTGGGTGAGTTCTGCTGGTGGTGGAAGACTGCTGAGCATAGGGACATATCTCAGTTTGAAAGACAGGTGTCTGCCAAGGAGGGCGGTAACCTCCCCTGGAATGGAAAATATGACCCCCTTCCCTCCAAATTATTATAACTTCAGAATTATGGAGCTCTCAGCCAAAGGTGAGAAAAGGAATAACAGTTCTTTACCAGTATGTGTATGTGTAACAAGGCAAACAAACAACAACAATGGCAGCAACAAGAAACAAGAACAGCAAACCCAATGAACAGCCTCTTCCCGCTCTTTGAGCCATTTCCCCTGTGGTGCAGTTCCGCTCACGGCCGCCAGGGGCGCTGGTGGCTCCCGGCCGGGCAGGGCGGGTGCGATGATCCCCCCGCGCCTGCCGGGGGCGCTGTGCCGCGAGCTCGGCCGCCTCTCTCCACACGGTAATGGCGGGTGGGCTCGGCAGAGATGGAAAAGGAGCTTCCTTTACCAATCCCTGGGGCAGCCGGTCCCGGTGCCCCTCCGGATGNTCTCTGGGTAGCAAGAGGAGCTGTAGCAGGAACCTCGGAGCAGGAAGCTGGGAAGGCAGGGATGAGCAAAGTCCCGGAGCAATAGATGAGATGTATCAGAAATTCCGCAGGTGTAGCTGCGTCCCGGCAGGGCAGGGGGTACGAGTTACAGTGTAGCAAATAAACCTCGGAGCAGTGGCAAAAAAAAAGGCCGGGGCGGAGCAGTGGCAGCCCGGTTCCCGAGCAGGGCAAGGAAAAGCTCCCTGGGAGGGGAAAGGGCTCGGGCTCCCGGCTTTTCCCCTGAGACACCCGAGCAGATGGTGAACGGTCTTTTGTTTGGTGAGGCAGGGTGTTAAAAAGGTCCCAGTGCAACGGCCGCTCCCATGAGCAGAGCTGCACTCACGGTAGAAGAAAGGCAGAAGGAGACAGAACCTCGCAGAGGTGATGAATTCTCCCCACAGCGACTGCAGCCTCCTTCCCATCCGAGAACACAGGAGAGGGCTAGGAGCTGCACCCAACCCCTTTTCCCAGTCCAAATCTCATGGTATCTTTGTCCCTCCACAAAAAAAAACCCAGCTAAAAGGGCAGCCAGCTGCACCCTTCCCGGGGAAACTTCTTTTGAAGTCTCTCCTAAGTACTCGGTCGTTATTGTCTCTTAGCAACAAAAAATGGAAGAAAATTCTCCAAGAGAAAGAAACAAAAGGATAACTCCTAAATCCCAACAAGCTTTTAAGGCAGCTTCTCAAGCACTTGTGATACCAGCACTTGTGCAACTGCATGTGGACACACAGGCTTCTGAAACTTCAATGAAGATCACTAAAAGTATTTATACTGTCAAGAGAAGAAAACAAAAGAAGTTACCAGTGTCATTAGAACCACCCTGAGCTTGAACGCCCACAGGAGCTCTTCCTCCTCCTCATGCACAGCCTACACGTTGTACTGTGAACAGAGGGCAATTTTCCCATGGGAACTCACTCTTGAGTTGCTTCAAACAGCTGCTGCTGTGTTTTCAAGAGATGGCCTGTACCTCACAGTAAATATCCTTTCACTCTTCTCAAACTAAACTTCACCCAATGTTCCTGCAGCTGCTTGCAGCCTCTTGGGGTCTGACTCCAAGGCTGCAGAAATCAATGGGACTCTTGGGTTTGGGGCTAGAGCTGTGACACTGGCCCTAGGTGATCCAGAGCTGATTAGTGGCATTAGAGGAATAAAATTAGCAGAACCAGATTCCTACATGTGCCTTGTACTCCTGTGTGTCCCATGGCAAGTCTTTCTACTGAAATGTCAAACGTGAATGCTTAATTTAGGCAATTAGTCATCCTTAGTTTAGCACCTAGACAAATATCCAGTCTTCAGGCAGGCACACTTTTGCTTTGGAGCACTTTCCCTAACAAAGATGGAATAAAATCCAGTCCATTCAGACTTAGGAAAGTGAGGGAAATCATTAATATCCACTGTTGACTAGACAGTGCAAGCATCCTAGTGCTGCTCGCCACCATCACTTTCCTTTTGACCTGTGCTCCCTGGCTGCTCTTTCCATGATAAGTCTTGTCATTATTGGCACGCAGCTTCTGTGCCAAATTCACACAGCAGCGTTTTGACAAATGAGCATCCTGTGGAATCTCATTGGGAAGTGCTGGAGGAATCTCATTGTTACCCGTAAACGGTTCTGCTCAGGAGATAAAGGGCTGCCTCTTCCACCCCTTGCTGTGCCCGGCCCCTCTTTGTCATGTGGGATGAAATATCTAAGAATTAGTTTTCTCTTTGCACAGAGTCCCCAGCATTGTCCCTAGCACTGTCCCCAGCAACCTCAGCAGCTGCACAAGCCCTGTACAGAACCGAGCTGCTCCCATGGCTGCAAGCGTTCAGAGGCACTCGACTGTGCTGGGCTCTGAGGCATCTGAGTGCACTTGGATCTATGAGTTGGCATAGTTGGGTTGATGCTGCTTGTACACCTTATCTTCAGGTTTGGCCCAGACTGGGATACCTTTCTGGGGAGCTTTAGGAAGTTAGAACCTCCAAAGCAAAACTGGAGGAGCAGCCAGTATGGCCATATTCCAGCTTTGCAAGGCAAAGTCAGCTGCCTGACTCACACTGTCCTGTTGACCGTGTCACCAAGCAGCTGGTATTTGCTCCCATCACCCATCCCACAGCTCAGGGGGCACATGGCGAGGGCAGGTCCAGTGTGGAGGTGTGCTCAGTGTGAACATGTGCCCGTCGTCTCCTCTGTTTGGTTTTGTCTGGGTGCAAACAGACCCATGGAGCTGGCCACAGCCTTAGACCTGTGCTGTGTCTGTATTCGCAGTGAGGCCTCGAGGACTCTCCCATCTCTGGAGTCCATCCAGAAGGTGTTTGAGCAGCAGCTGCATCCCAGTACCCACCAGCGCTCCCAGGTAAGGGGGCTGGGAGGTGGGAAGAGCAGGCAGCAGGGTGGCTGTCAGTGGGGGCAGGGATGGCTCTGGTGCGCAGCGATGGCCAGCAAGGTACAGGTGGGCACACGCCACTTCTGTTCTCTTCAGCCTCTTTCTGCTGCAGTGCAGAGGGCACACAGTGAGTTCTATCCCGCAGTTTCGCTTATCCCATAGCCCACTCCACCTGCTTCCCCTTCCTGTCCTAGAGGAAAGTGCCACCAACTGCCTGAGGACTCCCACCTCCCCATCCTCCCTCAGAATGTGGGCTGGCATTGCACACTTCTTTTTCCATAAACCTCACTCTAGGATGTTTCACTGCCAAATCCTTCCTTTTCCCAAACCCACTTAAGTCCCCATGACCTTCCTCTCCCTGCCAGAAAACCAAAAGTCCAGGATTTCTTTATGTTGAGCCCCAGGCATGGTCATGCAAACTTGCCCCCAGAAGCAAGCTGACTCCCATGCATGGCCAGCTGCCTCGATCCTATGGAACAGGTTTGTAGCACACCCTCCCACACTTCTACGTGTTCCATGCTCTTGTGCTGCCCGTTACAGATCAGAGTGC
This sequence comes from Eulacestoma nigropectus, assembly GCA_013397775.1. NCBI lineage: Eukaryota > Metazoa > Chordata > Aves > Passeriformes > Eulacestoma > Eulacestoma nigropectus. The sequence goes on from VZTE01003922.1 coordinate 214,182, forward strand.
TGCTCCTTGCTCTGTGTGAGGTGTTCCTGGGACTGCACTCCAGGCTGTGCTCTGTTGGCTTGGTAATCACCCATCTTCCTCTCTCTTTTTGTTCCCATGCTGTGGTTTCAGATGCTTGGTGAAGCAAGTCCAGTCAATATTGTATTGAAACTCAACCAGCTGATTTCTTTGCTGTCTTCTATTGAAGAAAAGGTAGGGTTTTCAAGCAATTTTGTATCATCTTCTTGTCCTCTTTTGCCTCAAGTTATGGTTCTTGTTCATCATCAGTGCAGTGCTCTGCCACAGTAAGATTGCTTTGTTCTGATTTCATTACTCTCAGTGTAGTGCAGAATCACCAAATGCAATCAATTACACATAGTTCTTTTACAGGTGAAAACACTGTTGATTGAAGGGCCTGATTCAACACACCGGCGCTCCCTTATCCCCCCGGTCACTTTTGAGGTAAATTTACTCCTTTAACGATGCTGATCATAATGTGGAAGGACAGTAACGCAAATTTATGTCAGTATCTCAGCTCCTGGGAAGTTTACTGTGCTGCCACAGAGATAACAGCTATTCTGGGATGCTGTTTGGCACCATGAAAATGTCTAAGAGATGTCTAGTGAGACTGGCATAATGATATGTGTCCAGGAATTGAGGGAAGTGCTGCATTTGTAATACATGTGACTGAAGTGTAGAAGGTAGCTCATGGAAAACCTCTCTGTATTCCACTAGGTGAAAACTGACTCCCTAGGAATTTTCTCAAAAATACAACTCAAAGTGGATGTGGAAATGGGAAAACTGATTATCAAGAGATCTAAGGATGGTCCAGAAGACAAGTTTTATACCCACAAAAAAAGTAAGATGTCAGCTTAATGTCACAAACACTGGACTAGGCTCTGGGTCCCTGGATGATAGGGAGGGGTTCCCTTCAGCCCCATCTGGGGCAAGGTTTGGCACAGAGGACAGGGAATTCTGCTAGGTCCTGGGTGCTGCATGAGCACCAGTCAGCAAGACACATATATCTCAGTACTGGGATAACCAGCTTCCACAGATTGTTTTAGACCTGGCCTCAGTCCTGGAATCAGTACTGCAAGGGAGGTGGTTTTGGTAGAAGATTCCCCATAGAGCTGGTTGCAATAGAAGCATTTTTCTTCTGAAAAGCAATGTCACTTGAAAAAAAACCCCAACATTCTACAGGAACATGCTGACTTCTGTGATGATTTTTGATGGTAAAAAGCCAGACACTCAGTTTCAGTAACATTTTTCAGTCAATTTCCCTTGATTTTTTGTAAGTAGATCAGTGTCTCTCATCATGAGCAATGCAGTTTGGTCTGTGATTGCGTGACTCAAACAACTTCCCTTTTTTTCTGTTGTCTTTCTAAACAGGCAGCTCACTGAAGTTGAGACAAAGAGATTTATCAGAGAGTAGATGATGCCCTTGGGCTCTCTCCTGCTAGAAAACCAACCTGTTGCTGGCAGTAACTGAAAAGATGAGCCTTCATGCATGGCTTTCTCCACCTGGTGTTCATAATAATTAGCTGCTATTTTAGATGGGAGGAATCACCTTTACCACCAAATGAGGTCTTGCATCCTCTTTCACAGATGGAGAAGGAACACATGTAGGCTGGCTCTGGATACAGGGGGATTGCCCGCACAAAGTTAAGGGTTCACTTCACACTGCAAGGCTTGGGATGGAAAAGAGCTCCAAGCAGAAGCATTTTGGAGGTCCTCTTCACTTGGAGTCTAAATCTGTTCCTATTGGGAACAGGATTAAACAACATTAAAATGCAGGTCTGCAGGGCAAACTGCACAGACAGAAAAGACCACATAAATCCCAAGCCTTTCAGCAGGGTTCTGTTCTTTTTTCGTGGGACCCTTATTTCAGTGACTACAGCTCGTGACACCCAGCCTCTGTTCAGTCTTGCAGCTCATCAAGTCCCAGAAGCTTCCAAACAAGCTGGTGATTGTTCTGGAAACAGAAAAAGAAAAAACACAGCGGAAGGAATATGTTTTTTCTGATTCCAAGGTACGTACATGGTGTTTCTTTCCTGCCAGCCTGGAGCAGGTACCCAGGTGGGAGTGGAACATGGGGCATTCCTTGGTAGGAAGAGGAACTGTTGAAGGACAATAGTTGGCTTTGTAAAAAATAAATTTCTCCTTTGTTCTGGAAATATCCAGAAAAGGAGCAAGTCTACTGTGTAAAGGGAGATACTGGACACCTAAGTGCTGTCACTGAAACAGAAGGATAGAGCAAGCAGTGAGGAGAGGCAAGAAGTTGAGATGGCCGCTGTGAAAAGGTTCATATAGACAAAGAGGGAAGAAAAGACTTGCTTCTGACCAGCTCAGCATTTGTTAAAGGAATGCACAAGCTAAATGCCTAAAAACGAACCACAGGAAAGGCAGCCTCTGGGAAGATTTCAGGATAGTGCAGAGCTAATCTGCCCTTCAAGTGTGCTGGGAATTTCCTGGTTCAGCTGGTTTTTCAAGAGGTCATGTTCGAGGAGTTAAGTATCTCATTAATTTTCTCTGCTCCTCCCTGTCTAGAAGAGAGAAGGGTTCTGCCAGCTTCTGCAGCAGATGAAGAATAAACACTCGGAGCAACCAGAGCCTGATATGATCACCATCTTCATTGGCACCTGGAATATGGGTATGGGCTCCGTTCTGCCATGGGCATTCCTTCAGACACTGCCAAAAGCTGTGCTCAGCTGGCACGATGAGCTCCAGACTGTGTGTTCCATGGCAGGTCTGTATACCAGGGCTGTCCTCCCCCTGGGACAGGGGAAGAGCTCATATCTAGACTTATTCTTGCATGTGGTTTGACACTTCTCATGGTTCCACTCAAAGGACCATGAAGTTGTCCCTTTTGGGTACTGAAGGATTGCTCCAGTGACAGGGAACTGTGGCTGGCACAAAGCTGGTGCATAATCCACCACCTTGCAGAAAGGACTTGAACAATTCCACAAACTGCATGTCACCTGCTCTGATTTGACTAGGGACAGTTCATGTCCAGCCTGGGGAGACAGCTGAGTGTCTGTGGTACTTAGAGAAGGGAACAGGATGTAGTTGAGAACAGTGGAATTTAGGTTATCTTTCTCCCTTTCGAGAGAGAAGCCTGGTTCAGCTGCTCTGAGCTGAGCTGTCTGTGCTTGGCCATCCTTAAGGAATAAGGTCAAGGCAGTGGCAGGCCAGGAGGAGTACAGCTCCCTGCCTTTACCCCTGGCTAGCCTTGGCCTTGGAAAGCTGATGAACAAGAGGAAGGTGGTCAAAGAGGAGTCACTCCTTTCTCAGTGACTCGGGGGGGGTAACATCATTGTCATTTTAGAATAGTGTGCCCTGGCTGATACAAAAGTGATACGAGATGTGAAGCCCATTATTTCTGTCCCCATGTGTTATCTTCATCTTGGTTTTGGCAGGACATGCTCTGACTTCCTTTTGTGTTTGATGTGTTAATAAAAGGTGCAGCCCCGCCCCCAAAGAAGATCACCTCCTGGTTCCTCTCCAAGGGGCAGGGGAAGACCCGTGATGACACTGCTGACTACATCCCTCATGACATCTATGTTATTGGCACCCAGGAGGATCCCCAGGGGGAGAAGGAATGGCTGGAGACCCTAAGGCAATCTCTGCAGGAAATCACCAGTATCAGCTTCAAAGTGGTGAGGGGTTATTCCAGCTATTGGACGGAACTCAGGGAGATGAGGGTGTACATGTTGTACATTTGTACACCCATTTGAGGGTATACAAATAAAAGAGACAGGAATAAGTGGGATTTTGCCTACATCTCCTCCCTTTCCCTCCCTTTATTGTCATTGCATTTGGGTGAGGGAGAGTGAACTGAATGTGTCTGTGGGCTCCACAAGATGCTCCCTGGAGCTGACTAGATGGACCTGTGGCTATGGACAGTGACCCCCTCACTACCAAAGCAGACACCCTGCCAGCCTAGGAGCAAGGGGAGATACTGAGCACTCAAGTCAAGTGCTGGTGTTATTTTGACTTTCAAAAAGGAGGAGACTATTAAACTTTCTGAGCCAATTGTAGCCTAGATCTCGCCCCAGGCTATTGCACTTTGAAAGTAGGATGTAACAGTACACAGGTAGAGTCATAAGAGAAACTGAACCTTATTAAGACCAGCTTTGGACATTCCTGGGTTTCAGTGATGTCAAGAAACAAATCTAAGCATATCTGGAAATATGGACTTCTCCTGAAAACAGGACTTCTAACTCTAATGGTGATTGGGAAACTATTTCGTGCAAGCAAGATAATCCAAAGATTAACTTGAAAAAAGGATTAGAAAATAGTGAGGTCCTTCCTTCCAGCATTGATTAAAATGACTGAAAACATACTCTGAGCACAGGAAGAAAATTTCTATAGAAGTGCTATCGAAGGAGTCAGGAAGGCTGCAGCCACAGTGCAGCTTGGCAGGTATTTGCAGAAATATAACCTCTGCCCTTTCCATCCCTGCAGATAGCCATCCATACCCTCTGGAACATCAGGATCGTTGTCCTGGCCAAGCCAGAACATGAGAACCGCATCAGCCACATCTGCACAGCCAATGTGAAGACAGGCATCGCAAACACGCTGGGTAAGGCACGGGCAGGTCCTGCCCAGACGGCTGCGATCTGCTCAGCCCATATGGAACAGCTCTTCTTCCACAACACTCCTTGGGCAACGTTTATGTGACACTATTGAAGTTATATCCCACTAGCACTGGTTGTTTCTTACCCTGTGAGAGAGGAAATCTATTTGTGTGTATACTTAACACACACATATATATACATATATATATTTATATTCCCAGCAAACACTTTAGACTGGCTATTGGATTGCTCTTTCTTGGGTTTCACAAGGAAGTTGCACTTCTCTCCCTTCAACTAATTTTTTTAGCACCCTTAAAAATTTGTTCCCACAATCTGTCCTGTATGCACTAATTTTTTCTGTGCTGATTAAGTCAATTTCTCTTCTCCATCCTCCACTTCACTTCACATGTGCTGGGTGCTTTATTATCTTCGCTAGACTCAGCCTGGAGGTGGATTGATTTTTTGTACTTTCTGGCTTCCCTTTTTCCAGGTAATAAAGGAGCAGTAGGAGTATCATTCATGTTTAATGGAACCTCCTTTGGGTTTGTTAACAGCCATTTGACTTCAGGAAGTGAAAAGAAACACAGGTAAGATACATCCTCCCCTCTTGAAACTGGCTGTTGAGCCAGGGTGAAATTCCTTGGGCCACGTTTGGAAGGAGGGCCCACCAGACAGGCACAAACATGTTTTCCTGACCATAAAAAAATTGTTTAATGTCTCCTGGGAGGGCATTTAAACAAGGGACTTCTACTATGTGGCCATACCACATGGGTGCAGGGGAAATGGACAGCAAAATTATTTCAGAGCCAAGCGTAAAAGTCTCCCACAACACTTGCATGACCTGTCATGAAAACTCACTGTATGAGGAAAACAGTTCCATGATCTACAGTATTTTGGAGAAATGTGGGAAGGCTTTTCCCATCCCAAAATAATGTGCTGAAGGGGACTGTCTTCCTCCTCACCGTAGGCAGTGCTGCAAGCTCTAGGACACAGCTGAGAAAGATCCCTCAGGAATACCAGGAGGGAGGCGTAGCACAGGAATATCCCCACGGTGACTAATTCTCTACACCCAGCTGTGAAATGAGTGTTCGTTGATTAGGCAGGTTCTGGTCAGCACAGGACTGGAAGGCAAAGATCCTTACACCAGTGGGAGATCTGTGCCCACAATGGGAGGAACTGGAGCAGTTGGAAGGAGTGGTTTTGGAAGTGAAGAGGACTTGAAATGAAGAGTTTGGCCTTGTCATCTTTCCCAGTCCAGGAAACAGATGGTGTGGGATTTCCGCACAGGGTCTTTGCCACTGATGGAGTTAACTTTTATGGAAGAGTTCCCCAGGGCCTGGAAGAGTTGCCAAGATCTAGTTATGTGTTTGCTGCTGAAATCTGAAGGCAACAGTCTAATGCTGGGTTTCTAGGATATGTAGCTCAGAAAAGTACAGCCCCAGAAAGCAGCAGAAGTGGCTTCAGGAGCACATTCCCTAGGCCTGTCTGCTGGGGTGGCAAGTTCTCAGTTTCTGATCTGCTCCCGCGTAGCTGCTGAGCCAGAGCAGTTTCCGGCTGGTAAAGCTGCAGCCTCTGCCATCCCAGGCATTTGGAAATTACATGGCGATTTAGGATGTCAGGCAGATGTTTCTTGTCTTGACAGACGCAACCAGAACTACACGAACATCCTGCGCTTCCTGACACTCGGAGATAAGAAACTGAGTCCATTTAACATCACTCATCGCTTTACTCATCTTTTCTGGTTGGGAGACTTAAACTACCGTGTGGAACAGCCCCCAACGGTGCGGGACGCTGCGGGAAGCCCTGCAGGGACAGCACACTCCGTTGCTATAGAAGTGCTCTCTTCTTCCAATTTAGGGCAACATGGCAAAAAGAGGGGAGACAGAAGGGATCCCCGGGGCATGAGTGTGGCCCCAGTTGAGGGAGAGTAAGGAAATCCCCTTTGCCTTCTCCAAAGATTAATGGACCCAGGAATGCCATAGGGCACACTTTGCTGCTTCAAGCAGCCCCGGTTCCCCAAACCTCCCAACTTTCCTTCCCACTGTGAACAAGCATCTGCCCCTGAATGGCTCAATCTAGAGACTGCCTTTCTGCTCTGGTTGGTGAGCTTGGAATGGCTCAAACAGGCCTTCAGGAACAGACGAGCCATCATAAATACTGGACAGGTTTCAGTACACGGGAGAAAACACCAAGCTTGGTGTTGATGTGCATGTGGTTGTGAGTGTGTGTGTTCTTGTGTAGGGGATGTGTGGGCATTTTGATACCTGTTTTGAAAGGCGAATGTTCAGCCACACAGCAAAGGCTGGGGCTTTTCAGTGAAGTGAAGGGTGGGGAAGTGGCAGGGGGTACAGCTCTGTCAAACAGTTCAAGACCACCTGCCAGTTTACCAGTAAAGGGAGTATTTATTAGAAGGTTTTGCATCATCTGCACCTCTGCTGTTTCCCTGCTGGCAGGAAGCAGAGAATATTATCCAGAAGATCAGGCAGCAGCAGTATCCGGAGCTGCTGGCTTTCGACCAGCTTCTCCTCGAGAGAAGAGACCAAAAGGTGTTCCTGCAGTTCGGTGAGATCCTGCACTGGCTGGCAGGTTCCTCTGCTACATCCACCAACTTTCTCTGCCAGCCTCAGCATGGGGCAGGGTGTACAGGGCAGTGGCTCTCTTGCCCAAGTGAGGGTTCCCAATGGCCAAGCTGTAACGGAACTCTTTCCCCATTTTAGAGGAAGAGGAGATTACTTTTGCTCCAACCTACCGCTTTGAGAGAGGCACCCGGGAGAAGTATGCTTACACCAAGCAAAAAGCTACAGGGGTAGGTGAAAACTGATTTCCCTTCCAAGGTATATTGCAGAGCTGTGACAGCAACTCCCACAAAAAAAAGTGACCTAAACCAATCTCTGTGTTTTCTGCCCTTGTAGTGTTTTGAAAGGAGTAAATACAAACAAAAAGACTTGACACAAATATGTGGTGCTTGGGTGAATGAATTTCCCGTTCTTTTGTGAACTAGTCCTTTCCATTCTTCTTGACATTACTTCTCCTTTGGTTTGCAGATGAAGTACAATTTGCCATCCTGGTGTGATCGAGTGCTCTGGAAATCCTACCCCATGGTGCACGTTGTGTGTCAGTCCTATGGTGGGTAGAGAACAGATTGTCGATAGCAAGGCAACCAGTCTGAAACGGAAATGATTCAGAACACAGTCTGTAGGATCTCCTTGCACTGCCAGGCACTCAGCATAGAGGGACCTGATGTTAAACCAGGCTCTGCCTGTAACCTTACAGGGTTGGGAATTCATTCTGTTTTTTCTTTTATATGCAGAACACCACTGGACAGTTACAGCTGTCCAACTTTAGGCCATGCTGTAGGATCATTTTACACCATTTATTTCTTGGCAGCAACCACCACTTTTCCTGTGCAGTCACTACCAGGAGCTCCTGACAGTGAGTGCCAGCAGGACAGACCCTGTGTGCACAGTCTGGTCTGCAGAGACTAGAGCTGCAAACACATCTCTTGTATCCAATCATATTCCAGAAGGACTGTGTGGTACCAAGAGCCTGTTCCCTTTCCTGCTGAGAAGCATCACAAAAGTGCAGTGCAGGGAAGAGAAAAAGCCCAAAAAACCTGTTTAAAAAAAGACTCAAATACCAGTTCCTGAAATGTCATTGACTATACATAGGACGGAAAATCTGAGTATGCTGTTCATGGTTTCCTATGCATGCATTAGGAGCAGGGCTGTGAAAGTCTCTCAGGGATAAGGCAGGCTGATCTGATCACAGAGCCCATGATGCTGAGGTGTGGGGTTGAATAGGCACCTCTGGAATGATTGGGTTTGCTGGAACTCAGTGTGTGCTTAGGTCCAATTAGGCCTTGTTCACTCACTGTTAACCTTGGGCCACGAGTTCTTTGTAGCACTGAAGTAGCACCAGTGTATTCTTGTGCCGTTTCCTGTCATATCAGAGCTTTAATTAGCTGTGCCATGTTGCAGAGGTAACCTGTAAGGGCTTTTTGTACTGGAGGAACCTAACACTGACAGTCATCTGCAAAACAATACAGTAAAATTGTGTCCCTTAACCAAATCTTTCTGTATTCTGACAGAAGAGTTACATTCCTGCGTACTGACATGAGTTTATGTAGAGAAACACTTTTGACTAGAGACAGTTACCAGAGAGACTGTTATGTTTTCTGGAAAATTACTGAATAATATTTCTGTGGCAGTGATCTCCCCGGAGCAGGGCAGTAACCATCTTCCCTTTCTCACTGGCAGGCTGCACCACTGACATCACAACAAGTGACCACAGTCCTGTGTTTGCCACCTTTGAAGTGGGAGTCACCTCACAGTTCGTTTCCAAGAATGGTCAGTCAGGTTGGGTGCATGTGTGCCATCTTCACCTTGGATACAGAATGCAGTACTTTGTATATGCTGAGAGAAAAAGCTGATTCGTTAAGAGTCCACTCAAAAATGCCCTCTCTTTATCTCCTGCTGAAGGTGCCATTATTTTCCCTTCCTCTTTCCTAGACTCCAAATACACAGATTCCCAAGGGGAGATAGAGTTCCTGCACTGCTACGCTACTCTGAAGACCAAGTCCCAGACCAAGTTCTACATTGAGTTTCACTCTAGCTGCTTAGAAAGTATGGGTTTGCTCATCTTTATTGTTTCTGTCGAAGTTTTCTGCATGTTTGGACTAGTTCCCCTTCTTCTTGCTTTGATCTAAAAAAATAGCTGTGTGGATCATTCATTCCACTGCAAAAAGGGGATGTCCTAAAGATCTGCTGTAGTTTACAAGTCATTCTATACTGTCAGCAATACATTCCAAACCCCACAGCCAAGGTAGCTGTAATCGATGCTTAGACATGTAGCTTTCCAACATTTTTTTCCACCTTGTTTGTCAATCTGATAATTTCTTTCTTGATGGGAAATACATATTGTTCTTAGCACACAGAAAATGCCTACATAGCAAAGACATGATTGATTAAATTTCTAATTGTGCCTGCTACAAATGATCAGGTGATTTCAAAATAAAGCATCTGCATTATGCTAACAAAAATAATTTAAAATAATTGAATTAATCTGATTTAACAAAGAATAAGTCAGAGGATCAACTAAAAAGGAAATGAATGCTAGTGATGTGACTTTGTAAGTGGGACTGTGCACCCTGCAGCACTGTAGATTTCACTGCCTGTCCCCATGCTGTGGGGCTGAGTCTCAGCTGTTTATGTAACACAAGCCTACGTGCCCTTGCTGTGGGTTTTTTTAAGCAATTTCCCATCACAGGACTGCTCCTCTAAGTGGGACAGCAAGCCTTTGGTGGATGCTTCATCACATTATTGCATGTCAGAGCGCTGTGTCAAAGACAGTTCCATAAAAGATTATTTTTTGGCTGTATCAAAATTTGCATAAATTTCTATGGAAACAGTGTATTACAAATCTTAAATTAGAATTTCAAAAGTGTGCTATCTTGAGTGGCGTAGGAAGAGCTGTCATGTTCTTATCCTCTGGTCCATGTATGCACTGAGCTCCTCAGTGCCAAGTTTAACTGTAAAATAAAACTGTTTAACAACGCTCCAGAAAAATCACTTGCAAATTTATTGTGTAAACTTTCACCCAAAGCTCAGATTTTAGGCTTCTTAATACTTTTAAAATTTGCGTCCAAGTAGGAAAATAATTGTAGGCTTTTTGGAGACATAGAGAAGAGGATTTGTAGCCCAGTTCTTGCTGTCTCTCTCCTGGTAAACTCCTTTCTTGTCCCTTTGCAGGCTTTGTAAAGAGCCAGGAAGGAGAAAATGAGGATGGAAATGAAGGGGAGCTTGTCGTAAAGTTCGTCGAGGCACTTCCAAAGGTAAACTGGGACTATACCTCCATATTTGTATGGAAGAGAAGCTTCCACTTTCATTCCATCAGCAACGTTAGATCTTTTACTTACATAAACACTATTTTCAGGAACATTGTTGTGGTCTTGTTTACACTCAAAGGGACTGTAAGAATGCAGCATGGGCTTAGGCTAAACAGAGTATGTTGTAAGCAGGAAAGGACTTTCATGCCAGTGTACTTACATCTCTATCAAGAATTTTGCTGGCGTGATTATGCCACTCAGGACCATAACTTTTTTCTCACCATTTTAGTGAACATAATGCTGGTTTAAGCAGTCCCTTTTTTTTTGGTTTTAAATGGAAAATAAAACATCTTAAAGAGTAACTCTGCCCTGGAGTTTCTTTGCCTGGTCAGACAAAACTTTCTCTTGGTATATTTTAGAAAAGTTGATTAAGTATTTTTTATCTGTGCTAAAAAGAACATCAGTGGCCAGAAGTAGTGTTGTGTGTGTCAGTGTCAGACACAAGTCCTGTCTTTGAGATCAGAGCTGTTCTTCATTTCTTGGCATGGTGGGAGCTGGAAGAACTACAGGAGCTCCTCGATTTGGAGCAAATGTGCATGTCAACACCCTTCTAAATAGCCCAGAAGTGCTGACTTTGGAAAGAGTGCCTTACACTGAGAGACTGGGGAAAGGCTCTACAATAAGTGATTGCAACAACAGCCAGATAGATTTTTGGGAACAGACTGTAATCAGAGTCCAGATGCCTTCCTCCTCAGGCAATTTTCAGTCCTGGACTACAGGAGAAAACTGCAGCTCATCCTGTGAGTGTCAGATTTGCAGCATTCCATCTGCTGTGCTGGGACTCAAAGCATGCAGCCTTCTACCACAGATAACCAGACATTATCGGAGGCTGATCCTGGATGTGACATGATACTCTCATGGGTTTATCCAGCAGAGTTTTCCTCATTTGGGACTGAGTTCCAGGGAGAAGTGTGCTCCTGTCTACCATGTATTGTATTGACCCACCTTAACTTGTCTTTGCAGCTGACTCCAATTATTTCAGACCCAGAATACCTACTGGATCAACATATCCTGATCAGCATTAAGTCATCAGACAGTGATGAATCTTATGGTAAGTGCTTAGCTCTAAAGTTCTGGATGAGTGAAAATCAACTTAGATTCTTCCACACCACAGAAAGGGTGGGAGAGAACAGAAGTAACTCCTATAGACTGAACATCTATGATTTAGAACTCAACATACACAGAAATACAGTGTGGGCAATATTTTGTGAAGTAATTATGATCAGAGGAATATGAAGTCAAAGCAACAACCTATGTGAGCTTTACCAGCTCTGAAAGAGTAGTGGCTTAAAAAGAAAGTCCTTTACAGGAACTAAATCAAGAGTCAGTATGTGTAAATGTGTTTATTCAGAACATACAAATCCTGTTTCACTTGCACTTACTTGAGGCATTTCTCCTGGCTACAGAAGACTATTTGGCTGTGCTGGTGGCTCCCAGATTCTCACCATCCAGAGACTGCAGTCCTTGTCCACAGAAGGCTCTTTGCCTAAATCCCATTAAAAGTGATAGCAGCCATAGGCTCATGTTTTCCTTACCAGGAGCAGAAGCTCAGAACCCTGAAGTCACCCACAGGTATCTTCGATGCCCAAATTCTTCACACATATGTGAAGTGAAATAAATGCCCCTAATTTCTTAGGAGATATTAAACTCCTTACTGTGATTCAAAGCAGATTCTCTCCAGTAATCACAGACCTGTCAGTGCAGTGGTAGTAGATGACACAAAATATTTCAGTGCTTAGTTTCTCAGTCCCAGCCTCATTGTCTCCCTGTTGTCTTTTAGGGGAAGGCTGCATTGCCTTGCGAATAGAAGCAACAGAATCCTTAGCTCCTATCCACACTGTGCTAACACATCATGGAGAGAAAACGGGTGTCTTCCAAGGTGAAATCAAGTTACAAACATCACAAGGAAAACAGAGAGAGAAACTGTATGGTAAGGAACGTCATCATCTCTGCAATGCTCATGCTAGAGAATGCTCACCCCAAAAGATTTCTGATAACTGTCAAGGAATTGAAAATTACCTCTGCAGTGCGTGTAGTCACAGAGAGGCAAGTGCTTTTGATGCTGAGTGCAAGGAGGTGTGAGTATGGTTAGCTCTCAGGAGCATACCCGTACTCTTTCAGGAAAACAGAACAATTGGATTCCTTGGGGTTTTTCATTATTCAAGTAAATTCAGCAGACTGAAAGAGCCCCGTCTGTCACCAGCACTGGTTTTATTGAATGGGGATACCTTACTTCCACTTGTGACATGACACACTCCATGACAAGCTCTCCCTGCTCCAGTCATCCCATGGAGCAGCTGCAAAGAATATGTTAGGCTCTCAATGAGCAGTTCCTTAGCTAGATCACAAACTTTGCTTTTTTCACCTTGCTATCTGTTGTTCTCATTCAGAGTACAGAAGCAGCCTCATGACATTTACAATTATTCTCAATGGTAAAATGGCTGTGTGTGGCTGTTTGGTGGGTCATGACCTTTGTATTTCAAGATACACATTTCTTCCTCTGTCAATGAGACATGATGTGTATTAGCGGGCAGTTGGAAACATAACAGCAACAACAGTTTAAAACTGTCCATCACTCTGACGGACAAAGAGAGATGCCTTAATGCACATGGGAACACAGAAAACTTGGGCAGACAGACTCTGGAGCTGTGTGTGCCCCTTCTTTCCTTCAGATTTTGTCAAGATTGAACGTGATGAAATCACTGGTCAGAAACCAAAGAACATCAGCAATTTAGAGCCTAACAAAGACTGGGATCAGACTAACAGGTAAAGGGCAAGTGGGTAAGTCGGTTCCAGGAAAATGATTGGCCCCATAAATGCAAAGCAGGGCTTGCTGTGGGAGCAGTATCAACAGGTGTGCTGAGCACTGGGAAGCTGCTTTGTGGCTCTCTGGTCAGGACTGGTCAATGGCCCTGTGCCCAAAGCTTCAAAACCTGAGAATGCATTAGCCAGACCGGGTCCCTGCACCCACTTAAAAAAGGCCCTTTTATTTCCAACAGAAAGTCAAAATCTACTCATCTGATGGCCAGAGAGGCAGCAGCCATTGCTCGCTACTGGGGGAGTGCTATCCCTTCTCCAGACAGCCTGGGAAAGGAGGATATTTTACGGTAACCTTGCCGCCTTACCTCTGGCAGCTTGGGGTGGGAAGCTGTGCTCAAACTGCCTGGCTTTTCCTTTCCAAGGATGAGTCTGGGTAAGGCTGTCCTTTCACCTGTTTTCACTGAGGCTTTTCCTTGCAGGCAGCTTCTGGCTGGGCCCAGAAGCCCATGACAGTCCCTGTATATGGCTGCAGAAGCTGAGTGCTCTCTGCAGCCTGGAAAGAGAAGCATCTGCCACAGCCACAGGAACTATTTTGGGGGTGGAGGAGGTGGTCTTGACCCAGCTGCTTCCTCTCCAGTGACCCAGGAGAGTGAGGCACTAACAGGACTCCCACTTAGTCCCTGATTCTGAAGCAACAGTGACCAAAAAAAATTTTTTTAAAAAGTAGGTGGTATTGAATCTAAGCAGTCAGTGGGCACTAACTCCTTTGTAGCTGGCAGGGAGACAAAAACCCCAAACGTATTTGTGCATGTACCTCCCTAACAATATTTCTTCTCTTGAGCAGCTCCACCCCCACAGACATCAGCAACCCCAACTACCTGGGCATGGCTGCCTTCTCTCAGCAGCCCTCTGCAACCTGCCAGCTTGTGCAGACACCTTCACCAGAGCCACCTTCCCTCTGGAACTATGAGCAGCAGCCCAAAGAGAACACCTCCCTAATGGGGCAGAGTCAGTCATCCTCCACATCACCCTCCTTGTCACCTCTGTCTCCAAAACCATCCCTCCAGCCTACAGCAAACAGAAGCATTTGGAGTCAAGAGTACCTGTGAGTGTTTGAGTTTTGCACTGAGGCTGGACCCCTCTCTCCTGTCATTCTGCACAGTCACTGTTTCATTATCTGTTTGGAGAGTTCTAGGTGCAGCATGTTCTTCACATATTTTATCTCTAGAATTAGAAAGATGAGTGAAGGTCACAAATGCAGACATCACATATTCAAAGAAAACCAGCATAGCAGTTCCTCAGACTTTTGTGAAAGGAAAGCCAAAGATACCTGAGTTAAACTTAAAATTAAATCATGGAATCTTACAATCATAGAATGGTTTGGATTGGAAGGGCCCTTAAAGCTCATCTCATTCCCCCTCCTGCCATGGGCAGGGACACCTTCCACTAGCCCAGGTTGCTCCAAGCCCCGTCCAACCTGGCCTTGGACACTTCCAGGGATGGGGCAGCCACAGCTTCCCTGTGCCAGGGCCTCAGCACCCTTCTTCCTAACAGCTAAGCTAAACCTCTCCTCTTCTATTTTAAAACTGTTCCCCCTTGTCCTGTCACTATCTGCACTCTCCCTCCTTTGTGTAAGTCCTCTTTAGGCACTGGAAGGCTGCAGTGAAGACTCCTTAAGAGTCTTCTCCAGACTGAACAACACCAGTTGTCTCAGCCTGATATATGTAGGTTTAATCCTCTACCAAGAGAAGAGAAGGAGAAAATTACAAAGTTGACTGTAATAACAAAGAAGAAAAGGAGGGGAGCGTGGCATAGATCCTTCCCCTGGATGGGAAGGAGAGGTCCTTCATGTGTTATACATGAAGTACTTTCACTGAATTTCTACTTGCACTATACAAATGTCCAGCTTGCTGCAGAAGCTAGACTCCATGTGCTGCCTCTATCACAAGCCTTGATGCAGAATTTCCATCTGGCAACTGAAAATATCCCATCTCTTCCCAGCTTAGTGAGGTGATGTACTTAGTGAGGTGAGGTACTTCACCCCAGTGCATGTGTGCAATATGTGTCCTTGTTGCAGACCTCTTCACAGCCAAGAGACAGCTGCTCTCTGAGCTGGGCTAGAGCTCCCTGGTAAATGGATGTGGGACTCTGGAAGTCAGAACTTGCAGTAGTTAGAGCTGCCAGCACTGCTCAGGCCTGTTCTGTACCCGACAGTGCTCCATCATGGCTCAGCTCTCTGCTCCCGCATGCACTGACTGCCAGAGAAGAGCTTGAGGCAAGGAACACAACTCATTTGAAGACACCCAAAGAACATGTGCCACTCACCTCTATTCCAATCTGCTCAGTGATATTGTGGCTGAATTTTTAAGTACTTTCCAGGTGAAAGCCTGGCCAAATCAGGTTGAGTGACCTGCTGTGTCCCATTGTACAGCTGTGCTGTCATTCCAGGCTGAGCTGCAGCTCAAAGGGCTCCGCTGGGAATGCACATGGATTGTCTCACACTACAGCAGAGCTATTACTCTTACACTGTGCATTTGGGTGCATTAAGGAGATTTATCCCTTCCTTAGGAATACCATGGTGCATTGCTAGCAAGAGGAGATTGACCTAGTTGTAAAATGCCACAGTATGATGTGAGCTCTTATTTTAAGCCTCTAGACAACCATTTCCATCCTCTCTGCCAGATGTGAAGATTCTTATTAATATTCAAATTCAGATTTGTGTGTGTTGCAGACTCATCAAAGGATCTGGCACAGTTTGGCTCGGTAGTTTATCTGTGTTTAAAAAGAAGCCAAGCATCACTTTGACAGGACTGTAGTCTAGCAGGGAGTTAACACAATGCTATGCATATCTGCTGTCTGCTGTCATGTTACTAATGATTAAACAAAGTAAAAACAATGCACACTTGGTTCTGTCTCCCAGAGTTTAATTGTTTTCCTGTTGCCCCTTTAGGCAGTCAGATTAATTTGCTCACACTCATTAACTATTCATGTTCTCTCTCAGTCAGTCAGTGACTCTCTTGCTTTCTCTTCACAAGTCTCCTTTTCACCCTACTTCCATGACTGTAGGCCGCCTGATGTGGGGAAATCCATGGCAGAGCCTGTGCTGCAGGAGGAGGGGCAGCAAAGGCCAGAGATGTTCGAGAACCCGCTGTACGGCTCCATGGGCTCCAAGGGCAAGGTGGCCCCCAAGAAAGAGCAGGAATACCCCAAGGCCTTGTGGAAAGAGCAGCCACCACTGCCCGAGCAGAGCTGTCATCTCACGAAGCCACAGGAGCCTGAGTGCAGCAAGACCTCTGGCAAACAGCCATCGCCATCTTTCCTGGTGCCCACACAGCGATTCCGGTCCTACACTTCCCCCTGCCAATCAGAAGAAAAGAATACAGGGGAAAAGAGTCAAGGCAAACCAAAGATGACAACACCATTGGAAAACTCAGCACCACTCAAAAAAATCGTGAAGCCATCAAGGGCTGAAGTCAGCCTGAGCATCCAGGGACAGCAGAACAAGCCACCCCTTCCCTCCAAGAGCCGGGCGGTGCTGGACATGCAGAACTCCAAGGGCCGGGACTATCGGGACAGTTTAGAGCTGCCACACTCCGGGAAGCACCGGATGGAGGAGGGCCCGGTCAGCAGGACAACCACACCGGTGTGTTACTTGGGGGAATGAAGTGGGGTGGAAGTTGTCTTGGGCTGTGATGTCACTGCGACTGGAGTAGCATTGGCTTAGTCACTAAGTCCTCACTCCATGGTTCCTATCCAAGCTCAGTGCTGTCTCACAAACCTACAGGGCTTGCAGAGCAGGGGGTGCCAGGGAATATCCTAAAGCAGTATTGCTGCAGAGGATGGCATGTTGTGAAACTATGGCCTTAGCTTTACAGGAGTTTTTACCTTCTTCCGGACTGTTTAAGCCTGGTGGTCACAAGAGGAATGCAAATAGTCAGTACCATGCTATGTCTTGTTTCAGGCATACTGTGCTGTTACTAAGAGTGGCCAATCCTGGCCTGATAGCACAGATCTGTAGTATTGGGCAATGGATTTGCTTTGATGTAAGTAATAAGAAGATGATTAAAAGTAGTTAGTAGTTAGCGGTAAACACTTAGCAACTTAGAACAGTGTGTCCAAAAACATTACTGAACCCTCTACAGAAACAATCAGACATATACTTTCCTGGGCTGGTGGGTTTATTTGTTGTGGTTTGGTTTGGCTTTGTGTAGTTTTTGGGTTTTTTTCAACAGAACATCATGAGCTTTATGAGAAGGAGTAGGGGAGGCCTTAGTAAGTGGGTTTGGGAGAAAAAGCCCACTTGAGCAAGGTCTAGGATTTTTTTCTATCTCCATTGAGATGGAAACTCGAAACTTGTAGAATTGACAATATACAAGCTGATGTATTCTCTTGTCTCTATAGTGAACATGACACAGCAGCTGGTGGTACCCTAGGAGGAATCTTGACGGGAAGAACGATGGAGACCTACTGCTTTGTTCACACTGATGTCCTCTGGTCTGGTTCTAAAAAAGACTGAGGAATTTTATTTTTGAGGGTGTAGCCCTCCCTGTGATTATGAAAATGTTCTAGCTGAGAAGTTTAAACTGTGTTGCTCAGACCAAGAGGGGCCAGGACCACAATACCAAATGCAAGTTATTCTTTCGAGTGTCACTTTGGTACTTCCATTAAGAGGCGGGTGGCCAAGTACCTGCATTAGTAAATGGAAAAGTTTTGGAAAAGAGGACGGTACAGTACAAGGACTAGGAGATGGAAGGGGTGGATTGAAAGAACCCCCTTCCTACAAAAGCAAGATTTCTATTTTGCGTTACAGGATTCCTATTAAAGAGTGATATGTAAAAGAAAGCTTCTTAAAAGTGGTACAGCTCCAAAAGCATGTCCTATCCATGCAGCAAGGAGGTCAGGGAGGGTGGGGAAAGAGTCTGAATAGCAGATACTGATGCAGGTCACACACTGTCAGTGGAGCCAGCCTTGCCTGGAGCTCAGTGCTGCATCCCTGCAGCACCCAGGGGTCACAGCATGTGAGGGCCAGCCCGTGGCACTGTAGCTCTTTTTCCTTTGAGCACATCCTGCTTTGATACCCCAACAAACAGAGGAAAACACCAGAACCACGGGCAGAAACAGAGGAAGAGGCAGGGCCCATGGCAGCCCAGGAGTACAGCTGCCTGGAGGGGCAGACAACAGCACCCCAGCCTGCCTGGCAGCAAGCACTCTGCTTTGGAGGACACTGGCCAGCTGGTTTTGGAGCATTCTTAATAGATTAATGCCGACCTTACTGTACACTTTTGTTCATTGACTGAGAATGAATAATGTTAACACACTCGTCATTTCTGTTATATTCGTGTTAAGTATTAATGCTGTGGTTACTATTAGGCTAAGCCTGTTGTGACTTAATCACTGCTATTGTTTCCATGTTGATTACTTAAAAAATAATAAAATAGTCACCCTTCTGGTCATTCTTTATTGGAGATTCAGAACTGCCTGTCACATGATTCAGCTTTAGGTGGGTGTTACACCAGCTTGCTCAGTGACAGTAGTCCCTGCCCAGTGAAAACACCAAAGGCACTGAGGAAAGCAGGAAAGACAACTGAGAATGCATCTCTCTGTCTGCACAGACCTTTTGTGGACACAGCTGGTTTGAAAACTACAGCACCTGTTAGCAGGTACAGTTACTAATTGTGTGAGTGTAGAAAAGGTACAGTAATTTTACTGGATCAGAAGAGGCCAAGCACAGGCTTGTGAGAATGGGTGGAAGAGGGACAGCCTGTAGGAAGAAACCTTTTAAGAGGAGATGATTTTGTGCCATGCAGGTTGTAGTTTCAAAGAATCATTACTGAAGCATCTGACTCTCTAACCTACAAATCAGCAAGAGAGACCATGAGCTTACATTCGTCTTGCTTTATTCACCAGAACCCTCTCTGTGTAATCGCCGTAGTTCAGTAGCCGTGGTATTTCCCTGGCCCTGGGGAGCACTTCAGTTTTCCAGGTTGCAGAAGAACTTGTGTGGCCACCAAGTAAAACCTCCCTGGAGCAGGTGAGCTTTCTGTCCAATACAGAGAGTTTCATCAGTTCCCAGTAATTCTGGGCTGTGTTCTTCTATGGGTAGAGATGGAAATAGGATGAGCTTTCTATAAAAAAAAATTAACTTCTCAACCATGAGACAAGCTCAGATTTTTTGTTTTATCCCTGACTCCCTAAACTGTAAAAAATAAAGTATATTCCCCAAAGTTTAGAAACTAAAAGCTGGATATAAAACAAATATAGCTTTCTGTGTAAACATTCTCCTAATTGGGAATGCTGCTTAAATAGTGCACAGATTTGCAGACGAACAGAGTTTGAGAACACTGGACTTGCTAAGGCATAAAAATCTATCCAGGTACTTGACTTGGCCTGTCCTTTAGAAAGGCGTGTTGCTGACAGAGAAGAGCAGCTCTCTGCCAAGTTTCTAGCAGAAAAAAAATACATTCCTATTCCTATGCTTAAAATGGATTGCCTACCCACTTGGGTTTCCAAAGACAGTCTGATGGAATGATGGCAAATGCCACTAGGCTTTGTGCAAGTGGACAGTGTTCAAAAGAAGGCTCTGTAAAGAGCTTTCTGAAGCCTCTGTGGATGAGAGATTTCTCAGGTGAACAGCTTAGACACGGAGTGGAGGAGAAGTGGGACAAGTGGTGACACTACATAGTACTTGTCTCTGTGGCCTGACTGGCTGTGCCTTGGGATGGTAGAAGTGGTAAGAGCAGCTGTGGGAGCTTTGCAGATATGAATATCAGAAAACTGAATTTCACAAATAAGTCTGGTGCTTCTGTTTGTTTCATTTAAATTTTAATTTCTGTCACAAAGCCTCTAAGATGATATCTACTGGTTTTACTGCACGTCTTGAACCACATGAAAACAGAACTGAACACAAGCTGCTACTTTCTCTGACATTCCTGAGCCTGAGACCCTCTTGCCAAACCAGGCACATTGCTCTGCCCTCTCTGCTGTTGTCCAGTTCAGTAGGTACAGGCAGTACAAGCAAAAGACATGAACTGAAAGATATGAATTGTCCAAAAATGTACTGATTTCCCCCAGATACATTATGTATCCATAACCTTCCGGTGTCCTTTAAGTTCTTAAAATAGCTGGATTCTTTTTGTACTTATTTCCATGGAGATCCAGCTGTCAAAAATGCTTGAAGTTCCCAGCTACAGGACGTAATGTTGCAGAACACAGTAAGTTTTAAACCTCCCCATTTCCTGCCTGCACCTGTTGCACCTAACACCACTTTCCTTGTCCTCCTCAGTGTACAGCCACCACAGGGCACCGTTAAGCCTTTTCCTAAGATGTTGTGGGCGACACATTTCCTTCCTGGTAAAGGCAGGGTCTTAGAGAAAATGGCTCAAGGAAGAGGAAAAACAGAAGGAAAACCAAATTAAGGTGAGTTACTCACTCCAAAATAGCAAGGGGAAAATTTTGATGTTAGAAATGATGTTGCTTAAGCCTGTAATCTACTGGGACCAAGCACCCTTTCTCTGCACAGCTTAGTCACTATCCTCCCACTTGTTTTTAAAATGAAAGGTTTGCTAAAATTTTACAACGTTTTTCTGTTGTCCTTGTGATAATGCAATAATAGTCCATGTGACTGAAGGGACGTATTGTCCAGAAATGAATTGATTCTTCACCCCCAGACCAAGCTCCTTATTTTTATAACATTGTGAAGGCTCAGATATTTATGTGTGATTAAACTGTGGGTGTCGGGACTAACTGACCAAGGTGACACAGGGCAGTTCCCAGAGATCTCCTAACCAGTATCAAGAGATGGACTGGAAACAGACAATACCTAGATATTTCACTTTTATTTCCGTCATCTCTGCCTGAGAGAATGTCTCAGTTTTGGAGACAAATTTCAGAAGAAAACACCAGGGAATGAGTGTTTCCTCTAAAGGGAAAGGGCTTTAATGACTCCCTTTCTTCTGCCAATGACAGAAATGGATACCAGGGATGAAAGTGAAAAAAAAAAGGTAAAACTGTTTATTGACAAAGCAAGATACCCACAAAGCACAGGGAAAAAAAAGAATTGAACCTTTCACCCCATCCCCACCTTGCCTCGTGGCTGAGAGGCAAGATGGGGGCTGTCCTTCTTCGTCTCTGGGAAGCGAGGAGAAAAGAATTCATGCAGCGCTGGGAACCTGCTGGATTTCTGTCTTGGGTCTCCTCCTCGCAGCACCCGAAGCTGGTGGAGTTTCATGTACTTTCTTGTGTTGGTTCAGCTCCTCCGAGGTCTCGGGTTAGGGCGGCCCCACTGGTTCCCCAGACAGACCAAAAAGAAAAACAAGCCAAGCCGAAACAGTTCAAGGAAAAAAAAAACAAAAAAGCTGCTGAGAGGATTCCCAGTACACCCTCCAGGCTAGGGGAAGGGAAGGGAAAAAAACCTTCTTTCTTCAAGTTAGCAAGAAACCAATCCAACAAAAGGAACAATGCAGCGTCCCACTCCACGCTGCCCGGAGCACTGGAGGGAGAGAGTTTGAACAGAGCCCGTGCCTACAGCTCCCAGGCTCCGGCCCTGGCCCTTGGTTCATCTTAAAGCTACAACAGCCTTTCTGGGCATAAAGCAGATGATTAGGGAATAGAGTATCTTCATAAAATCACCGCAAGACAGAGAAATCGACACTTTCGCCTGTGGGACATTTGCCAACGAGACTCCATCCCTGCTGTCATTTGTGATGTCCCTTGCTGATAACACAGATCAGAGATGCAGCCAGTGGGCTGGGCTTGGAGAAGTGACAGGTGCTGCAAAGCCTCTTGATCATCAGCTACATCAGCTACATCTGTGTGGTGCTCATGTTGTTGATGAAGCTGAAGTATTTAGTGATGGGGTCAATGGCTTTGCCTGTTCTCTGTGCCCAACTGGCACTGTCTCACACATTGGTCACACCTGCCACCAAAGGGCTGCTGCAGTCCCCAGGGCATTCCTGCAAGGCCTACGGAAGGACTCGTTATGCAAGTGCTACAGAATAATCCAAATACTCCTTTCAATGTGCCAGATCTCCCTTGTGCAGGAAAGGTGTTAGCTGCAGAGGTACAAGATGTTCTTTCTAAATATATATATAAGCAAACATCAAGTTATTATTCACATGAATATGAAAAAGATCCTCCTAACTCCACAGTGTGTGCATGGTGTTGTTTCAAATGAGGCTTCTAATAAAACGTATTTTAAGATCGCATTTGTGTTAAACTGCTGAAGTTTCTCAGAAATTCTTTCAGAGTTGAATCCCAGGTTGACAGAAGAGAGAGACTTCTTTTTGCCTACTGTAATTTGCTGTATTTTTTTCTGCATTATCTTATTATGCATCATCACAAAGCATTATCTCATTATGCATCACCAAATTTCCCTGAACTTCTGTTTTCAGTTTATTACCATTATTCTGTTTCATTAATTTTATTTGCAGATAATCTTCGCTTTAGCTCCCAAGTCAGCTAAGCTAAAGGATACTTCAAAGATCAGATACCTTTTAGATCAAAACCGACATTCTTCTGTAGCTATCAGAAAACTGTCATCAGAACTGTTTTACCAGTATTTCAGCAGCCATCATGAAGACCAGACATGGGTCTGCTGAATGTGGGGCTTGGACTGGAGAATCTCTAGAGGCCCATCCAGACTCAGCTATTCCATACTTGTGTGGTTCTGTTTAACTGAGACCATTCTGTGCCAGGGATGGTAATCTGCTACACATTGTAGTTATTATTAACACTTTACTGCATTTTTTCCCAAGGTCAGGTCTAAATTACATAGAAAATAAATTAGACTCTCTTACCATGAAGTATTAGATTATTTCACAACTAATTAAGATGGCACAGAACAGGGTAGTAAATGTTGGGCTCGGAAGAGAATGCATGGGTGGAAATGGCTGAAGGTGTCCAGCAACATGCAGAAAGGTTGCAGAAAAGCAACCAACAAAGACTTTGTGGAATGAGAGAGAACCCAGCAGAAGGGAGGTGGGTAAAAGCTCTCTCTCATAGAAACAGGTCAGACAAGGGAAGAAAGTAAAGGCAGCAAAGAGACTAGAAAATAAAAAGAGACCTTTGCAACAGAAAGGATGGAGACTTAGTGCAGAATTTATGTCTGCTCCATACTTCACAGTAATTTGCATCTTGACATTATAGCTTGAAGTACAAAGAAAATGATCAGGTGTGGGACATGTTCCCTCTTTTCAAAGGTAAACTGAAGATCCAAAACAAAGCTGAATTCGAAAATGGTGCTTTGAACGTAACTTTGGGAAGGACACTGGTGATCAGCATCTTCCCAGAAAATGAACATTTCTGGTTCCCAGTCAGGAAGCAGTGAAGGAAGTAAGTGAATCTGAGCACCAAGCTTCAGGGAAACATCCCATCAGGAACTGCTCCACTCACCTTGGAGCAGGGATCCTTTTTGTCACCTGAGTGTCAGTCATAACACAGCCAGCTCAGAATCAGAACTTGGCTACAGGGGGCCCTGATGGGACCCTGCAATCCATTCACCTCGCCAGCAAAGCGTAAACTACAAAATGCTTTATCATGTTTTCAAGTGGCCTTATAAATTTCCGGCGTGAGAGGTTCTCATCTGCCTCAAGCAGCCTGTTTCAACCTTCACCAGCTTTTACCAGCCCTGCCTCATCTCTAGTGGCCATTTTTTGGGTAAACTTTAGGCCCTTTCAGTGTAATCCTGTCCCACATGAACAAGCAGACCCAGGGCATTGTCTTAATTTCCTGACATGCATATTTACATGGTGCTGTCATGCTTCCCGTAAGCCTTCTCCTTGTTAGGGTGAACAATTCCAACTGCCCAAGTCTTTCTTCTGGATCAAATCTCCTGTATACATTTGTCATTCCTGCTGGGCTACTTTGACATTCTCAATTCTTCCTGAAGTATGCTGGCTAAACCTGGACACATCTCCGCCAGAAGTCCTGCTTTTCCCTCTGTGGATGTGGAGTGCAATATTCATTGGAGGCACAGTTTTTGCTTCTTCACTGCAGAAGGTGCTTTCTGAAAGCAGGCTAATTTGTTGGTAGTCTGAAATTTTTACTCCTCAATTAGTGTTGAACAAATTGCCAGATTTTGATGCTGCTGGTGGCAAAAAGGTGCTTCAAGTGAAGAAGCCACTTTCAGCCTGAATGAGCTGTTTTGTCACGTGTTCTTACAGTTCTTGTGGATATAAAAGGAGAGCAGGATGACAGATGATGACATGGAGCAGGGATGTGCTATTGGAAAGACTGCCAGAAACCTCACATATATTTAGGAATATTGTGTTGGAGTGGAAAAAACATTGTTAGCAGGTACTGTAAAGAAAATCAGGATGTCCTGCCCACTAAAGAAATCACAGATTACAGAAAGGTGGACATCTGTAACATAGTGTGATTTTTATAAATTCAAACATATACAGATGATAATTAATTAAACTCCTTCCCTTGGAACATTCTGGCAGCTGCTGTAAACAGTAAAACGTGCGATGTTTGAAGTAATTTATTTATCTAATGCTTGAGGACACACTTTTTTTTCCATGTCATTTCTACTCACACTGATTCTTTCAGCAGGCAGGCCCTGCTAAAAGAAATAGGGGACAATTTTTCTCCCTCCCAGTTTTAGTGAGAAAAGCCTGCTGTCAAAGATGAGCTGAAGGATTTTTTTTTTGAGGGGCTGAAAAAAAGCAGGGGGTTGGCAGTTCAAAGGCAGTGAGGCCCTTTGAGGCTGATTATATATTAAAGCCAAGGTAAAAGCCTCAGGAGAGGAGTTACTGAGTCCGATCCCTGTATTTCTGTATCTTTGCCTTTCCCCTCGTCTCATGCTTCATTTGCTTTCCTCTTTCTCTGCAAAGGATTAAGACGTAGAGGAGATTTGACAGGATGAATTTCTCTCAGCACTGCCCTTCAGGAGTTCAGTAACTATAGCTGTAGAATTAGGACTTAACCTTACAATTACAGGTAATTTTAGGTTTTTAAACAACTAATTTGATTTTGTGATGTATAAGTAGAATGAAATAGGCTGTGTGCTTACACTTGGCCAAATTAGCTTTACAGAGAGCACACATAACCTCATCCATTGTGTACTTCATAAGACAGAGTTGTACATGAACTATTATTAACTCAACCAGCAGCACATTCTCCTCCAGTCTAATAATCTAGTGAATCATCTATTTCACGCTGTTAAAATTTCATAACTGCATCTTCATTCATTTACTCAAAAGAAAAAACAAAGCAATTTAGGCACTCCAAGACGAAAAGCGTTACGAGTCCTGCCCAGTTTCAAATTAAATTCTAGTAATATGGTTACCTAACACATTACTTAGGAAGTTAAGCAGTTGAAAGTAGAGCAATGGAGCGAATTGTTACGGAATTTTACATTTGCCAGAGAACATGTGGCTTCTTCGTGAGGCTGAGCAGGAGGTGGGAGTGCAGGGAGGGCTGCACAGAAGCTTCCGCCGTGTTCCAAATTAAGCAGTTTTTCCTAGAAAGCCTCAAGCCCCATTTCATTTCACCACCACCCTCCTTGAAGGCTGAGCTGGGGCTGTTCAGCCTCGAGAGGGGCCCTCAGCCCTGGGTGTCCCTGGCTGCAGGGAGGGCTCTGAGCAGGGCCCAGGCTCTGCTCCGGGGGCCCCGCAATGGCACCGGAGGAACGGGCAGGGACTGACCCGAGCAATTCGCCCTGCACAGAAGGCAGAACTGCTGCCCTGGGCAGGGACCGAGCTGGAACAGAGACCACAAAGGGGATGGAGTCTCCTCCGTGGGGATATTGCAGAGTCCTGTGGACACAATCTATGCCCTGTGTTCTGCGATAGCCCTGGTGGGGCAGGGGGGTGGGACCAGACGAGCCCCTTTGGCCCTGCCAGCCTGACCCATCCCGTTATTCCGTCATTCCTGACAAGCGATGATGGAGGCGGTGGTGTCTTGTGAAGGGGGGAAAGAGCACAAAGACCACTCAACAAATGGCACTGCAGGTGTGTCGTATTTGCTTAGTGTCGTACAACACTCCCTCTGCTCTCTGTGGAGCCCTTAATAAATGTTTAATGTTCATAAACAGTTAACACCCCTGCTTTAACAGCGGCAGGCAGAGGTGTGGCGGTGGCTGCCGAGGCCGGACAGTCCCGGTGCCACGCGGGCACCGGCCCTTCACCTCACCAAAGCCCCGCCAATGTCACTGGCTTGACACAGTGCTGCCGGCCCTGCGGGGACACCGAGCTGCGAGCGCTGTGACCGCGCAGGGCTCGGGCTGTGTGACGGGGCGCGCTCCGTCCGGCCCCGCCACGGCAGCCAACCTGTGCGCATGCGCTGCTGCGGGGCGGCCGGGGCGCTTGGCCACTCTCAAGATGGCGGCTCGGCACTCTCAAGATGGCGACAGGGCCACTCTCAACATGGCAGCGGGATGGCGGCAGGGCCACTCTCAAGATGGCGCCTGCATGGAGGACACAAAATGGCGCGGCGCGCTGCCTCCTCGCCTCAGAAGGCGCCTGTTCTCGCGCCTGAGGCCGACCCCGCCCCCGCGTTTGCAGCGCGATCTCGCGCGGCTCTTTCCGGCCTGGGCACACGGTGGTGGGGTCAGTGGCGCCG
>VZTE01003922.1:247568-370869 GCA_013397775.1 Eulacestoma nigropectus
TTTTTTTTATATCTTAAGAAGCCCATCAGAACTGTGCAGGGTAGTCTTTGGAATGGGATTAAAATGTTGTTGTTTTTCTTTTTTAATAACCTTGGATTCTCTTTCTTAGGAGACGCCAGGCCAGGCTGCAGAAGGAGCTGGCAGAAGCTGCCAAAGAGCCCTTGCCTGTTGAACCGTAAGCAGTCTTGATTTAGAGAGTCTCTTTCATCAGTTCATGCCTCAGGTTTATGCAGATGCACGATAAATGCTATCTTTGTTATTCCTAAATTGGGTGATGTAGAAGAGTGTTTAAACTTCTTGTATGAAGTCAGAAATGTGCGGTAACTCTCCCTACCTGAACTTACAGAAGAAGGACCACTTCTAGGACTGAAAATGAGTGCTTGGACTGAAAGTCCCAGGAATGGTTCATATGGTCAATAGATGTTGTTATAACAAATGTTTTTATGCTGAGATATGTGCCTTTGGTCTTTAAGATAGTTTTTAATGAAACAGAGAAGTCATGAAACAATTACTCTAGAGATGCCTGGATTTTAAAATGTTAGACTACAAATGTGCTCAAGGATTTCCTGTAGGAACAGGTCTGAGTGAATTAACCTGGGTGAAAATACATGGCTTCCATACTGGCAGGGATTTATTGTCTAAGGGAAAACCAGTGGAGTACTTTACCTGGTAAGCTGAAGAGAAATCCCTCTAGTGCCTCATTCTTGCCCCTCCTGTGTTTGGCCCTGGGTGGTGTTGGATCAGGTGGCTGAAGTGGGCAGTGGGAGCTGTGGGTGCTCTGAGCTGGGCTAATATGGGTGTTTGTGTTTGCCTGATCCAGAACAGCTGTACCCGATGCTGTGTTCCTGGGCCCTGCTGAGTGGTGCCAGAGCAGCCTGCAGGCTTTTTCTGGAGATCTTTTCTCTTTATGTTCACATGACAGAGTCACGTTGTGCTGTGCTGCAAGCCCTTGCGCTGGACGGGAGCAGTGCGTCCCTCTGGAAGGGGGGCTATGCGAAAGGCTGGGAGAGTGAGGAAGGGCATATGGAAAGGGAGTATGGGACACCCTATGGCATAATTGCTTCTGTAAACTATTCAAACTCTGCTGCAGAGATGGTTTTGGTTTCTTCTTTATGAGTTTATAATTTGAGAGGGTTTGTGTTGTGTAAATGTGCTGCTTACTGAAGGGAAAAACTGCACCATTTCAGGGGGAGTGCCCTGGTGTTTATAGTTACTTAAAAATACGTTGTTAACTTGGAAAGTTCTTTTGCTACACATAGTTTTAATAGCAGAAACCTTAGATTTTTAAAAATAAATATTGGCAGAACTCAGTAGTTTTTTATTGAAACACCAGCCTCATACATTCAATCAGTGAATATATTTTCCATAGCCTTTTCATGTATACTCTCCTCCAAAATCTTAGAATTGAAAGTGCAGCTGCATTCTGAAATGAGGGATTACAAGTGGTTTCATCCTTTTAAATGCCTTTGCAGCTGACTGTTACCTGATGGCACAAATTGGTTATTTAAATGATTAACTTAAACTTCTGATCAGTCAAATAGCGTTAGGTTGATAAAGTGTGTTTAAACATTGTTTGTCCTGCAAAATCAGCAGTGGAGGAAAAATCATCATTGAAGGAAAAAATACTAGGCTGTCACAGCCCATGATGACTAACGGGGGATAAATCTTCAGCATTAGCTGAGTAATTTAGCTGGAATAATTTATTGTACATGTGTTGGAATCTCACATGTGTTCGGTCGACCACCAACACGTTAATGGAGTGAACAAAGACAGCTCTCACACTTATTGGTGCAGCACCTGAAGTACAACAGTGTAGAAAATATCAGGGTGTCTTTGGTGTAGGTGAAGCAGGAAAATTCAGTCAAACTCTTGTGCTTTTTTTAACACTTCCTTGTTTTGAAACAGCAAAAAAGGTGCTGGTATCACCTATACTTGGTGTTGCAGTAACTCCTGTTTTTGTTGTTCTGTAACTGTTCCAACAAATATCACTCACTCTGTAGTGAAGCCCCGCTCAGGTGTGGTGGGTTGTTACAATGCTGTTTGTAGTTAGTGCTACAGGCTGAAATAGGATGCCTGTAGTAAAGAGAATCTGGAAAGGAGGTCTGAAAACAGAAACAGGGGGATGTGGAAATCCAGCCCTCCTGTCAGTGAAGTGGAGTTGGCAGCTGGAAAGAAAAAACCTGAAATTTAGTTGCTGTATGTATCTGTTTTCAGCCACTGTGTGTTGAGTTACGTCTCTGGCAGTGGCAGCTGTATCAATGTGTGTTGTCTGGATCTACCTGTGTGTTGCTACAGCTGCATAAACCTGGGGTGGGCTGGGCATGGACACTGACAGGCCTCCTGTCAGTTCATGCTGTCAGTGGCTGATTGAAAAGGAGGTGTTTTCTCTCACTTCAGCAGGGATGATGATATCGAAGTGCTTGCGGATGAAACCTCTGACACAGCTGAGGAAACCTCTCCGCTGCCAGCTGTCAGCCGGACGTCCAGGTTTGTGACCAAGAGATTCTTGTAGCATGTCACTGAGGAAGAGCAAGGGGCATAGTAGAGCTGGAACAATGTTGGGAATGTAACTTAGGTTTTTAGTTGTCTTTAGGTGGAACACAGTTTAGTGCTTCTACCAGAGCAGTAGGAAACTCATGCTGGTTTTCCTTTGCTGTTTTAACTAAATTACCCTAGTGCCTGAAAAATCTCTGTTTAATCTTTAAAATAAATGTTTAAAAATGAAATAGTTAATAACATGGGTATTACAATGCCTGTTGTTTTATGCCTCCATTACTCTACAATATGTACAATATCTACAAGATACCAATGTGACTTTGCAAATAGCTGGGTTTAGCTGAAATGCTGAAAATAATCATCTAGATTAAATGCATCTTGTTATTTCTCTAAAATAGCAGTGAGTGGAAAGTAAGAGGTAGTTACATGAGATTATGGATTAATTTGGTTGAAACTTTAGACTTGGCAGACTGTTATATCTAAACCCAGCAATTCACAGGGTGAGGTTGAGGGACATTGAAGAAACTTCACCCTCAAAACATGTTCTGAATTGTAGTTACTGATGACTTTTGCACTGATGCCTGCCTTGGTGTTCTGTCTCTGGGCTGGGTCTGAGGGGAGGGAATCTTTCCAGAGATGTGTTGCTATTAAATGTGTTTGTATTGATCTTTATGTGGAGAAGCTATTCACAAGGTTTAAACCTGTCCTCCCCTCCTTCAGTAAGCGACTCTCCCAGCCAGCTGGAGGCCTTCTGGACTCTATCAGTAATATCTTTGGGTAGGTTAGAACACTTTCACCTCCTTGTTTTGTATATTGGTTTCAATGTACACCAAAATCTTGGTGATGCAGCAAATATTTTCAGCCTTTCTTCTAGCTTCTGCCTTTCTTTTTTTTTTTCTTTTTTGTTCTCCTCAACTTCCTGTTTCTTCCATCTTGCCGTGTGCTGACCTCTGACCTTTCCCTCCAGTCTGTCTGAATCTCCCCTTTTGGGACATCAGTCTTCTGATACTGCCAGGTGAAAACGTTATCCGCTCTTAGTCCGGCATGTGATTGTATTCCATGGAAGTAACATGGAACCCAGCTACTTTGTCCTGATTAGATTCTGCAGTTGATAACTCTGGTTAGAAACTATCTACAGTGAGAGAGGCAATGAGCCCCTCTTTGTGGAGACAATACATGGGGTTTGCTCTTACTTTCCACTGCACTTTACTCCTTTAGTAGGGTTATTTAAAATAAGTTGTTGGGTTTTGTGCTTAGTATCCAGAGTGGAGACAGTCCTTCTAAGCTAAGCTCTGCAGTAGGTGGATGTCTTTGCTTAAATGGAGCAGCCCAAGCTTTGGAACAGAGCATTTTGCTGCCTGGGATGTAGTGCTGCAATGGTGTTGAGTCTTCCTAGACATAAAGATGGAGCTGCAGTCAGTCCCATGTTTCACTTCCTATTGAAAAAATTAAAACACTGCTCCAAAATGAGTTCAGTAATCAGTTCAGCTAACTTATGTGGTGAACTGTGAAATATCTAAAGCCACACGTGAATGTAGTGTTATATGACAAATGTAATTTTTGAAAGATGGGATAAAAATAAAGTTAAAAGCAACTTCCGCCATTTTTTACTTATTGTACAGAGTAGTTAAGTGACAGGTACAGATCAGGATGAACTCAAGAGAAAGAGTGTTCATTTCTCATTTTAAAATGTTTCTGCTTTTTTTCATCTCAGGAGGCGTTCTCTGTCGTCATTCCCTGCACCCCAGGATAATGTAGAGCCACATCCAGGTGCCAGTAAAGAAGTGAGAGTGCCCACTACTGCCATATGTGTCTTTGTGAGTACAGAAGGAATTCTCTGCTCTGCCGTTCTTTGTTCTGATTTTGGAGGAAGAGAATCCTCTGTGTGGGAACTGATACCCTGAAACTCTTTCTATTAGCCCTGCCAAACAGGAATTCTTGGTTTGGTAGAAGCATTCATTCAATTCCTAGCCCAAATGTTTCTCAGAGCCAGTGTGTTTGATGTCTGTCTTACTGAGGTCAATGATGACAAAGAAGTTTTCTGAGGGCACAGGGAAATTCCACCCCATTACCCTCTTGGCTCCCAGCAGTCTCTATTCTATCATGCCATAGTAGAGCTGTGATTGAGGAAGAGATTGCTGACAGTTTGGGATTAATTCAGTTCCAGTTCTCCACAGTGAAGGGAGTTTTGGCACCAAATGTAATCCAACAAACCTGATGAAGAGGAGCTTGTGGTGGTGGGGTGTCCTCATTTGCTGTGCATGATCAAAGGTTTTCAAGCTGAGACCTCCTTTATGTGTTCTTCGGCCTCACAAAGATAAACTTAAGTTTCTGTGCAAGGCATTGTCTTGTGACTGAAGGAAATTGTCTTGTAAGGCAGCTGCTTGTTTGAACATGCCTCTGGAGCTTTCTTGGGCACTCCAGAGCTGGATGTGGATTTTTCATGGATATGAAATTACTTATTTTTCCATCCCAGAGTATGAGTGTGGCTCACTGCAGCAAGGAGGCTTGTGTATTCTTGCCTGCCCTGTTACCATATTCTGTAGTGGAAGTCGTGGATGGAGGGAGTAGCAATGTCACCTCAAGTGAGACTAGAGTAATGACTGAAGTGGCAGCTGGAGTGGCTTGAATAGGGGGCATCAGGGGAGGAGGTGTTAGGCTTTAGCTCCAGTGTTTTGAGTCCAGGTGAAGCGTCAAGACATGTTTAGGTCTGGCAGAGCATTCCACGAATTAACGCAAGGGCTCTGTGGCGGAGGTTTGGCAGATGCAGGGAGCTGACTGGGCTCACCTTTGGAGAGGTAAGTAGGATGTGGAAAAGGTAGTCACTTCAGGAATCATTCCCAGGCATAGCTTCTAGGCAAGGTCTTTCACCAGTTTTGTTGTGAGTGGCTTCTCTGCGTTTGCAGAAAGATCAGATTTGAAGTGTGATGAGCCTTAAATATGAGCTGGCAGACCCATTCAAGCAACAAGTTCCATAAAAACACAAGTTTTCAGAAAAGCTGGTTTTGAAAGAGCAGTTACTAAAAATACTTAAAAAATAATTAAGATTGTGGTGGTAATATTGTGTGGGTAAGTAGTATAAAGCCGTGAAATTAACAGAGGAATAAAAAAGGAATGAATCTTAAAATTCTCATAGGGTTTAAAAGTTTAAGAATTCAGAACATGAAGCTGTGAGAAGCAGGGGTGCTAGGGGGTCAGTGCATCTGCAGAGAGGAGGCACAGCTTAAGCCCAAGTCCTCAGCAAGCAAGTGCTGTTGCAGCTGTACTTGTACTGTTTAATCACCAACACACCCAGTGAATGCAGTGCACCTGCTGTACTTTTTCCTATCAGACCTGCCCAACTCAAGCCTGACTTAAGTGTTCCATGGTTGCATGAACTGATTGGATCATGTTCCATGGCTGTCTCTAGATGGAGGAATGAAAAGTTACTTTTCTTCTACAGCACATCACCTGTTACTGTTTTTTGTCCTGTCCTTTCCTTATTTTTGTTTCTCATGTGACTTAAGAGCCTAAGCTTAGGAAGCATGGTAAGGCTTTTGGTAGTTTGTTATCACTGCTGAGTCCTTGCTGCTGTTTTTCTTGATGTGCCTTTGTTTTTTCTTCAGATAAAGATCAGCCTTTTTGCTGTCTGTACACCACCAGCCACAGCAGAGTTTGTCTGTGGCTTTATTTCCTATATACTGCTGAAAGATGCACAGCTGTGATTCTATGTAACCTTTAAGTTCTGTAGCTTTCTGGTCTGTGGGTTACAGGTGTGTGCTAATTCCCTTTTGGGTGGCTGTTCTGTTCCTCCTCCTCCTCAGGATGCACATGATGGGGAGGTGAATGCAGTGCAGTTCAGCCCTGGCTCCCGGTTACTAGCAACAGGAGGCATGGACCGGAGGGTTAAGCTGTGGGAAGTCTTGGGAGGTAAACCTTTTTGCTTTGGGGTATGATGGGATGCTAAATAAACTCGTATTACAGGTCACTTTGTGTCAACTTCTGTTCTAATCTGTTGCTCAAGTTTTTGTTCATCTTTCTCTGTGCAGATAGGTGTGAGCCCAAAGGTTCCCTCTCTGGCAGTAATGCTGGGATTACAAGCATAGAATTTGATAGTGCTGTGAGTATCTGTGCAATATCCACTGTTAGTAATTGGGAATAAATTAATTATGTTGTTATCTACTATTGTTTCCATTCTAATTGAAATATTACCTAAGAAATGAGTTAAAACATGAAAGTAGCTGAAAGTAGTTAAAATTGTACAAAAGATTTTTATTTGATAAGTTGCAGTCTGTAATTCTGATCCTTGCTTTACAATTCAGATGGTGATATGCAGCTCAGACATTGGCTGTTAGGGATTTTTGTTTTAAGTAAGAAATTAGTCTTCAGCTTTCCACTGAAGCTGGCATAACAGCACAGAAGAAGCAAATACACTAAGGTAGTATTTCTGTGAAGTTTTATTTCTGTAAGTGCTTTACTGAGGTCTGTGATGAATAGTAAAAGGTCTGATTATCCCAAGACTTGCAGTTCCATGCCCACTTCTCCCAGCAGTTTCTCCCCAGCCATGGCACAGCAATGGTGTGGCTGGCAGAGTGTTTGCTGACAGTGTGAGATGTGCTCAGGTCATGTTCACCTGGAGCAGCGGAGACATGACTGGGATCAGCATCCAACAGTCCTACTTGAAGGAGTTTGGGGTCTTGGAGTGGTCTAACTGGACATGTGATCTGACTTTTCTGCTGAGACCTCTTCCATAACACAAAGCTGATTTAATTTCTGCCATTTGGTGATTCTGTGTGCTAAATTATGGTACACACCCAAGAGGATCCTTCTTTTGGACACTGACCAGCTCATTAGGGATGTGCTGTTAATCTGCAGGAGAAGCTAGTCCTGAGTTTTGGCAAGTTGCTTGAACACATTTGCAGTGAAAAGTGCCTGAGTGAAATGCTGAAGGATTACAAGGATTCAGGAAAGTCTTTTGAGATAGACAGGAGTGCAAGCATAAATTTTGTGGTGACCTTTCTCGACCTGTGGGAGCCCTAAGCCTAAAGCCATGAACAAGTCGATTTTTCTCTCCTCAGGCAGATTTCATTTTTGAAATCTTAGCTTAAAATGGTAAAATTTTAATGAAAATGGCAAGAATCAGACTAATTCTGCTCTGAGACCTGTCTAAGCAGTGAGAGTAGATGATGCAGGGCTTTTTCCCTCTGAAAAAAAAACCAACAAAAAAGAGGAAAACAACTCCACAACAGATGAGGGTAAACTAGAACACGTTTCCTCGCTGCAGCAGAAGGGAAAGATTTATGTCCTTTTTCTGGTCCGGTTATTGTTACAATTGTATATTGGTATACATTTTTCTTGTTATAATGAATATATTGTTTTATCTGTAGCCATGATTCTACAAACTCTCCCATTTTGGTGAGAAGCAGGTGCCATAGCCCTTTGGGAAGGGTTACATTAGCTTTCCATACTGGTATTTGCTACTGTGGTTTTGGTTTTATTCTTCTTTTCCTTTGGCAAAATAGCGCTAATATGGTTTTAATGATGTATTGTAACTATTTGAGTTTGGTTTGCATATTGACTAGCAGAAGGAATTTTAAAGGAATCTTGTCTTCACAGGGTTCTTACCTCTTAGCAGCTTCAAATGACTTTGCCAGCAGAATTTGGACAGTTGATGACAATCGATTACGGGTGAGTCTTGTGAGGCAAACCAGTGCACAGGTTGTTTGTGTCTTGTATTCCCAGTTTTGTCTAATGGGGACATGGCAATTTTGGAAGTTGGGCATTTACAGACACTTTTAATAGTTCTTTTTGTTGAGAGGTTCTTTATCTCTTGAAGGTCTTCACAGCAAGACCTAAAATACAGTGTTGATCTCCACACAGCCTTGCAGGAAGCTCCAGTTACTGTGTATTTTCCCAGTACAACCCCCAATTAGAAAAACGTTACCACATGAAGTGCACTTTTGTGTACCCCTCTGGGGAAGTTTAAATGCTTCTTATGGTTTATGGAGAGCCACCTCAATGTTTCAGCCTCACTCAAAGGGCTTTGCAGAAGACAAAGAGGGACTTTTGTTTTAAGTCAGGAGCAGCATTCTTGAAAAGAAGCCTTTTGCCTGGCTGCGCAAGGCTGCAAGCCTCAACATGCTGGACTTCATCCTCAATGTCTTTTGAAAAGTTCCTCCTTTCCTCCCAAATACTTTGTACTCATATTCTTCTGTAACACTTGGCTCTGATTTGAAAATTATCCTTTGATTGACCAAAAGTTTCTTCACAGCTTTCCAAGAGCTTTTTTAAATTGTCATTTTCTATGTACATTTCCTCAACTTTTTATTTTAGGAAGATGCTACTTTGATGTTCAAATCGTCTGACATTTCAGTGTTGGTTATAACCAACAGATGCACTGTAATTCATTGGGTAGTTCTCATTATGGAGATTTCAGGTCTCAGGAAAGTGAAGAGTGTCAGTTCTTTTGCACCTGCTCCTTGGCTGCAAAACCTACTGTTGGATTATAGTGAATACAAGTTTAGCAGATGTTTAGATTACTCACTGCAAAAAGTTAGTTACACCTGCTAACATTCACCTGGCTTCACATAATCTTCCTGTAATTCTTTGGAGTACATTCATTGTTTGCTGAGATAAAATAGTGCTCTCTGCTTTGAGTGTGAGCGGTGTGGACTTTTCGTGGCTTGCACATAAGAAGGAGGCAGTAAAGCTGAAATCACTGTAAACTTTGCTAGAACTCCCTGCCTAAATGCAGATATCTGTGTGTGATGTCTGTGCAGCAAGGGCAGAAGAGAGGTGCAGAGTGAAAGATCGATCCTCTTTGCTGGAGTTTGTGGTCCTTTCTTAAGGCAAGGTGGTCTCTTTGGGACGATCTTTTGAGTTTGTGTTGTGTATCATGTTTGGTGTTTTTTCCCAAACTTTGCTCCCATTTCTTTCCATTCTTAAGGGCTTATATTTTGTGTTTCCCCAAGCCCAGATTGCTTTGTGTAATCTGATACTCTGTTGAGTATTTTAAAAAATCTAACTATATACAGAGATTTCTGTCTTGTTTTTCATAACTCTTACTTTAGTAATTTTGTGATTTAGTATGTAAATGTTGAGCAATTCTAGGCAAATGTGGTTCATCTTGTCAGCCCCACAGAGCCTCCCTCTGCACTTAGAGAAGCTGCTGCAGGCAGTTTTTCTGAAATCCCTGGTTGTCTCAGCTTTCAGGCTTTAAGATGTAGTAACAGTTGAGACTCGATACTCTGTTGTGTCCTTGAGGGAAGAAGCTCCGTATGAAAGCAGGAAGGCACAATTTCCATTTTTAGCATGCTTTAACCCCTTCTCATCAGTTTGTCCTGCACGGCTGTGTTGCATTTGCTATCTGTCCATGAAATGTAGGTGTACAGAGTGCTGAGGAAGGAACTGGCAGGTTCCTGAGTAACTGGAGAAACTGCAGCCAAAGGTTTCCCAGCTCCAGGCTGGACTCTGGTAATTAACCCTCTTACTCAATGTTGATCTCTGTTTAACTGTAATAGATGTTTTTTCTGCCAAACAATGCAGGAGACATGCGAATTATGATTTGAGCAAGTGGAAATACTCAGTTTCACCATGTCAATCTCCTGTCCCCAGCACACCTTGACAGGTCACAGTGGTAAAGTTCTGTCAGCCAAGTTCTTGCTGGACAATGCACGTATTGTTTCGGGAAGTCACGACCGGACCCTCAAGCTCTGGGACCTCCGCAGCAAAGTTTGTAAGGAAGCCTAACTTCTGTCCTTCATCCATATTCTGTGCTCATGGCAGTCTGGCATCAGATCAATTATTGAATCATTTTGCCAGTAGAAAAATAGAAAAAGCTAGCAGTCATCGCATTTTCTGTTATTCTTTAAGTAGCTGAATTCTTTCTGCCTGTTACCTGCAATAAGAAATCCTGTGTGTGCAGGAAGCACTGTTAACGCTATTCTACTGAGAGCAGCTGTTTTTGGGAGTGTTCTTTGTTTACCAGTTTGGGGATGGGTGTTTTAGTCTTCCATTAAAAACTTGGAGCCAGGCTGGGTTTTTAACCCTGAGGTAGATGGAAGTGTCTCTTGGAAACACACCAAAAATTTCAGCATCTCAAGTGAAGGAATTGCTCGAATCCAGGCTTTTCTTCAGGAGAAACACCTTATTTCCTTGGTTTTTCTCCTACTGTGGGCTCTTAAATCTGCTTGCACTGAGAGAGCATTTGAGGTTCAAAGTTACCTTGATACCTGAATTGCAAACATAGGTCAAGGAGACAGATTCATGTTGTTTAACAGCAGCAAATTATAGCTGGCTAAATATGAAGTGGAAATGAAGCAGCTGTCATGGGAATATTTAAAGTCCCAGCAAAGGAGATTGAGAAGGGCAGAGAGGTTGAAGACTTAATCAGGATTATTTTAAGACAGTTTGTCCTGTGCCACTCCTTGGGCACTGCTCTGTGTGTCCACTGTATGTGGGGGGGGTGTGGTTTAGGGATTGTTTTCTGTCTCTATTTTCATCAGTTTGGACAATGTGAATTTAAGTGTCACCACTGGTTCCTTCTTTTTAGGTATAAAAACAGTATTTGCAGGATCTAGCTGCAATGACATCGTGTGTACTGAGCAGTGTGTAATGAGTGGACATTTTGATAAGAAAATTCGTTTCTGGGACATCAGGTAAAACTACTGTAGGAGAGCTTATGATGTAGGAGTGGTTATGGGTTTGCTGTCAGGTTAATCTGAAGTAGGGAACTCTTCTTCCTGAGCTTAGCAGCTGGGGAGACTGTTGTAAAAGTGGCAAAAGGCCACTAAAGAGACTACTTGTATAGTCTGGTACTATAGGTTTGGGGTTTTTCTTTTTTTTTTTTTTTTTGAGATGCCATTTCTTTTCTGAAAAGGCAACCTGCTTGCTGGTAAATATTTTTCATTGGTCAGTACTTGCTGTTCTAGGGTGGGGTTGTGAGGAAAATAGTGTCTAACTGTTAGCTGGCAATGCTGTCCACAAGGTGGGATCTAGCTTGGGAAAGAAAGAAAACATAAGAATAAACCAGTAATCCTTTTTCTCCTCTTCCACATTGGGACAAATCAAAGTTTTGATGCACTGGTTTGGCTTCTGGACCCTAGTTCACTGCTTTCTTTTTTCCTTCCCTTTTTTTTTTCTCTTTGTATCTGTAGGACTGAAAGCATAGTAAAAGAACTGGAGCTGCTTGGAAGAATCACAGCTCTGGACCTGAACCCAGAGCGAACAGAGCTTCTGACTTGTTCCCGTGATGATCTACTCAAGATCATCGATCTGCGGGTCAGTGCTGTCAAGCAGACGTTCAGGTGAGTGTATTCTTCACAGGAACACTGTGAATTTCAGAACCTTGTGTTGTGGGTTACCCTCAGTGCTGGAGTGGTTTTCAGGACCTCTGTGGAGAGAGCAGTCTCCTCACTTGTTTTTCTGCATGGCTGGCAAAGTTCTCTAGAATGTGTAGAAACAGCAAAGATCTACTCTGATAGATCTTCTCATGTGTCTCTTTAAAGAAGGCAGCTTGACTTAGAAGTCTGTGGTCTAAAGGAAAGAATTTCTTCAGGTGCCATTGAGAGAAGGGTGTATGAGAAACATTAATTGGGATAAAGGGATGCTGGAGTTTATTCTGAACCATGCAGAAATCCTTAACATTGTCTTTAGTAATTATCTCTTCTTAAAAATTAATAAGAGTTAACAGTTATCTGATTCTAACTTTCCAGTGCCCAGGGATTCAAATGTGGTTCTGACTGGACGAGAGTTGTGTTCAGGTAAGGTCAGACAAAACAAGATACTTGATAAACCTTTCCCCAGCTAAACGGAGTGATTCCTGATGCTTGTCTGCACTGGTCCCCAGTTACAGCTAGAAAAACTGAGGGAGAGTTTGTAATTTGCCCAGGGTTACCTCTTGGTCAGGCCAGAGTGTATCTGTAGATATTGATCTAATGTCTTGGAAATGCTCTGATTTTAAAGTGCTTTCACCTCTTAGTATTAGCAGGTGATAACACATAACTCCTAAAAGACTGTTTAATGCCAAGTTTCTTGCTTAGGAAGTTGTGGGTGGAATTATAATGTGTGCTGAAAATTGCTGACTTGAAAATTGTTCCTTGCCCTCTGTGCCTCGTCTGATCTCACAGCCCTGACGGTAACTATGTGGCTGCTGGCTCAGCTGATGGGGCCCTCTACATTTGGAATGTGCTTACTGGGAAATTGGAGAGGACCCTTGCAAAGCATCACAGGTGAGGGGAAGTGGGACATGCAGCCTGAGGTGGGGGTCTGGGTTGTGGATCTTGCTGAGGTATGAAAAAGTTGGAGTTGTACAGCTTTGCAACTTTTATTGGCGTCTGAGAATTACTGGATACACAAAGTCTTTGTGGATTCACGGCAGTATTCTGTAGATTGAATTAGATTAGATTTGTTGTTATCTTGTTAAGCTGAGATATAATTCTAATGAAGTGCATTCAATACATTTTGAAGAAATTGTACCTCCCTCAGATGTATTAAAAGCTGTATTAAAGATGTATTAAAATCTCTCTTGAGATCTGAGAAAGTGGGGGGTATTTTTGTTGGTAATAAGAGTATTATAGTATTACAGTATTTCATTCCAGTGCTAAGTGCTGTTGTGGAATTCAGCTTTCTTGTAAACTTACCTGCCTTCTCTTTCAGTTCTTCTATCAATGCAGTCGCGTGGTCACCAGCGGGTGCCCACGTGGTCAGTGTGGACAAAGGAAACAAGGCTGTGCTGTGGTCTGAGTTTTGACTGACGGAGGGTGAAAGGCTGTGTGTGGTGGTGGTGCTGTTCCGTGGCTGCACAGCATGGAGACCTGAGCCGAGATCCATCCGGAGTCAGGATATTGACAAGCGCATGGGCTTTGCTTTCCTGAGGGAAGTTCTAAAGCAATGGAGAAAGGAATCTGATTCAGAGACTTCTCACAGCCGTAACTGCACTGTGGCACTTGGACTCAGCATGGGATTAGCTGTTCTGGATGCCAGGAGAATGCTACTTAGTCTTGCCTTTACATGCAGTATCTATGCACCACATGGAGCTGAAGATACTAGTGGGATTCCTCACCAGACAGCTGTGCCAAATATCCTGTCACAAAAATATATTGACAGCACTTCTGAGGTGGAAACTTTGGAAAGAAGTCATTGTGTACGCTGACTTAAAGCATGTCCTGTCTCCTGTGTTCTGTTCTGGTGGCCTAGTTCAGGGATGGGGTGAGAAGATCCTGAAACACATCCTAGGCAGTTTGAAATGTTGGAACAGCTTTTAAAGAGAGTCTCCCATGGCTCTGACAGATCTGCTTTTGAGTCTTCAGCTCAGTTTGGATCTGTTCTGTTCCTGGCACAGGCTCTCCAGCACTGTCATGTGAACTCTGTGTATCAGTTCTTCAGGCAACATTCTGTTCTTCAGGACTTCTGCACCCTTGTGTTGAAGTGCCCTTCAACAGCTTGGGCATCACGAAATAGGAGGTTTTTAATCTTTTTATACCACAGAAAGTTTGGTTACTGGGCATGAGGAGAGAGCTCAGCTTGTTAAGGTTGTTGTAGAAGTTGTGCTGCAATGATGAGGGATGTAGTTATCTTGTGATTTCAGTCCTGGAACACAGACGTTTGGTCCCTTTTTCTGTTCATCCGTCCTGTCCTGGCTACTGTCAGTAGAACACAGGGGAGCAGCGGCATCAAATCCCAAATCTATTGTTTTGGTGCTGGCAATTCCAGGCCACTTGCCCTGTTCTTGAGCACATGTGCAATATTCCCATTTGCGCTGGAGCCCTGTGTGGTACGGAGCAGTGTCTTGGCTCTGTTCCTCTTCTGGCACCCCAAACCATGATGTGACTGAGTGTGAGCTACCTGGCATATCTTTATCCAGCCAAACCTTTCCACGTTGTCTAGGCCTCAAGACAAGCCACCAGCGGTTTATTGCCTTTTTATTTGCACTTTATTTTCTTCTTTCCCGATAGTGTTTTACTATGGAAGTGTGTGAAGTTCTTTGGAGGGGCTGGGTTGGAGGAGCTGCTCTGACAGGCTCCCTCTAACCCAGCCTTTTGTTCAGACACTTTCTGCAGAGGGAAATTAGAGTATATGGGGCAAAGTTTTTATTTATTCAGCTGCCCATAAGAACTTGATTGTAAATAAACCTGTGTTCTGCTTTTAAAACCCCACAGTGCTCTGATTCATTTATTTGTGCATCTGTGTGCAAGATCTTGTTTGGAATGAGTGCAGAGGGGAACCTGAAATGTCATTTTCCTGGTGAATTGTGGATTTATGTTCACCCCCATTGTGGGATTTGGTGTAGAGGGGGAAAGAGGATAATGCTCTTAGCTTGGGGCTGGATGTCCCGCAGGTGCAGGCTGGGCTTGCCCTGTCTCAGGAGTCTGGCCTTGAGACTGAAGGAAGTCTTGCCACATTGAACAAGTGCCTCTGTCTCTGTCCTTGAAAGATTGATGTGTTCTTGGATGTTTTAGATAAACTACTGGACTGAGGAAATCAGGATCTGTATTTCAAACACTGCTGAAAATAGGCGGCTTTTTCTGCTGTGAGACTTTGATTCCTACCTTGTCAAGTTTTTAAGTCAGGAATAGGAGTTGCACATTTCTTCAAAAACACAAAAACCGTGTTGAAGATGTTGCCCTGATTCTAGGTTCAGAGTAACGAAGCAGTCTTCAGCTCTTCAGTGTACAAATTTTGTAACTAAGAACCATCACTGGCCACCCTCCTTTTTTCATAATAAGCTTCTATCCAGATCATGCAAGTGAGAACTATAGCAAAAATGAAAAGTTTGCATTCTGAACAGTTTTTAAAGGCAAGATATTTTTTCTTCTGCCTGTTGCAGTGGCAGATGGTCCTTGAAAAGGCACCTGCCACTAGTCCAGGTGACCTTGGTTACTGCAGGAAAGCAGATCATGAAGTGGCAAGTCAGCATAATGAAAGATTATTGGGAGATTAGCATAATAAAAACTGCAGGCTCTGCTGAAGAGGATCAGATTGGGTTTAGGATGTTTCTAATTTAGGCTGCTACATTTGTGTTTTTCTACAGCACGGAACAGATCTTACACAAAGGGCTTCGTTTGGCCCATTGATGCTGTTATGAAGCAGGTCAATAATGCTGAAGGATAACAGCCAGCTAGCTAAGTCCTTAAGCATTTTAGATTAAAGTTCGTTAGCACCAAGATATGTAAGAAATTCTAGTGAGCAATTTTAGCTTTTGTTTTTTTCCTATATTTTGATTACTTCTATTGCCTCCTTTTCTGCTTCAGCCTGCAGAGGGAAGAAGAGCAAATGAAGGTACCTGCAGTGCAGAGGTGGCTGTAGCAGTTTTGCTGCCAGAGGTGGAGCTGCCCTTCAAGTGGATCTGGGGGTGGGTTGGGCGACTTCCTCTGGGTTAAGGGTGCACTAGGAGCATGTGTTAAGGCGAAGCTGTTTCCAAGATCCCCTGAAGGTGTTTGCAGTGGTATACCAACAGGAATGCTCATCCTCTCCTGGAGAACTAAGAACCCTGCAGTGGCTGCAGCTCAGACTTGTACAAAACCAGCTTCCTCCCTTTTGCTTTTGCAAAGTGTGACTGAGCAGAACATGTCTGGGTTTTCTTCCCTGCTTCCTACAATCAAGACCTGACTTTCCTTCTGCAGCACAGGCACATGTTAATTTCTGTGGTTCCAGCCTGGCTGGTTTGTGTTTGCCAGAGTTTAAATTAGATAGAGTAGTGATTAAGCTTTCCAAATAATCCACCTCCAGTTAATAAAATATTGCTGGAACCCTGAAAGAGCTGAGGAAGACTGGTTCTGTCATTCGTTTTTTGGAATAATTTGTGTAACTCGGCCACTATACTCAGGGAAATGTTGGTGATTGATTGTGAAAAGCAAGCTTGATTTGTGACTGCAAGGTTGCTTGAGCTGGAGGGAGCTGTTAGGCTGGCAAGTGGACAGAATATCATGTGATTCTTGTAATCAAATGAACAGATGCAGCCAGAGGAAAGCTACAGCTGTTCCTGCAGCTCACAAACCAAAAGTTAACACATACTGTTATGCAAAATACCAGGGCCAAATTCATTGGTGAGGGGAAAGCTA
The DNA here is from genome assembly GCA_013397775.1 of Eulacestoma nigropectus. NCBI lineage: Eukaryota > Metazoa > Chordata > Aves > Passeriformes > Eulacestoma > Eulacestoma nigropectus. The sequence goes on from VZTE01003922.1 coordinate 264,104, forward strand.
CTCTTGGAAGACTAATGAACAGAAAAGATAAACTTAACTGAAATATCTGTGTTTCTTAAATCCTGGATGTTGTGCTTTTGTAAGTGAATTGAGGAGGGGATTGTACAAGCCAGCAGTGTATTGTTTTGCATCAGCATGTCAGCTGGATGCTGGTGAAGCAGTAATAAATAAATTGCTTAGTGATCATGAGAACAGTGCCTTGTTCTCAGTGTTTGACAGTCCATCAAAATGGCATTTTAGTGTTTTAGGAACACTAAATTCACTAATTCCACTTTTTTCTTTTTAGTGTTTAAAAACATTAATTCCCTTTTTCATAAATGGCTCTTGACTGTTCAGTTTCTTACCAAGCTGGGTGTCTTGCAGCCCTAGGAAGGAGGAGATACAGCTTTAAAATAAATAAAGTTGCTTTTAGTAGCTGTCCTATGCTACATAAGTGTAGTCTTTGCAAAACATGTGAGTAGGATGTTGTAGACCTCTTCGCTGACTACCTGAGTGTCCTTAGGTAATGCTTAATGTTGCTGACTTAACCAGCTGAATCTTAGCCCAGGTACAATATTTGCTCTTGGAGAGGGATTAATTCTTGAAATCCTGGATGGATGCAACTAGAGACGAGCTTTCAAATCCCCTACAAATTGTCTTCCTTGTTTGTGAAGAGGGCAGTGATTCCCTCTGGTAGATGCAAAGAAGCATAGGACACAGCTGCCTTGGAAAATTCATCTTTCTTCAATAATTTAGAAGTTCCCATTGCTGTCCGTGGAAGCTCCTGTGCCATTTGGAACACAGCAAGGTATTTAATGTTATTTGCTGGTGTGTTTCTTTGAGTCTACAGCATGAGTAGTGTGTCTAGTCAGCAACAAATACTGGTCTGGGCTTGAAAAACCTACTTCATAAAAATAGAAATGCTTTCATGTATATGGTCTGTTTCTAATGTCTGCCTTACATTTTTTTCAGCTTTCCAAGAAGCCAAGTGCTTCCTTTTTCTATGGTTTGTTGTCTGCAAATAGGCCCTAGAAACTGTTTTACTCTTGAAGCAGTTTTAAAATGGGAAAGCAAGCAGAGAAGTAGAATGGGAGCAAACTGCAAGGACAGTCATACTCCATCAGAGCTGGCGTCTGTCCTAACACAGTGCTCTCATTCACACAGCTCTGATGGTGAGGAATGTAAGGACAGGGTACGTGTGGTGTCGTCCTTTCCCAATGCTGCTCCTCTGCTTCAGAATCTTACAGGGTTAAGGTTGCTCCTGAATCATTGTCCAACAGCTGCCAAAGGCCTTTTCCCTGTGAATGTGTCTAATCCTGTGATTCAATTAATATTGATGATATCCAGAGCCACCTTGAATCTTCTGTTAACTGGGGAAATGCTTCACCTTATTTTAAATTTGCTGTCTGAGCATTAACTGGATGCTGTTTTATGACTTAAAATGAAAAGCTAATCTCTCTGCTTTGTACCACTTAGGTTTTCTGGACTTCTCTCTCTGGATATCTCTTGTGCCCTTGTGGTCTCCCCTTTCTCTTCTTCCTTCCTCTTCTTTTTTCCACTGCTTCTCTTCTTTTTCCCCTGTTCTTTTTTTTCCCCCCCTTTCTTTCCCTCCTTATTTTTCTTCTCCTGAAGATTTTTTTATTCCATCTGTTTTCTACCCCTCACGTGCAAGCTGTTCCCTACCTCTGAGTATAACTTTTGCCTTTCTGGACTGTTCTACCCTTAAGGTCCATTCTGATTTGAACTCAGTGCTACTCTGCCCATAATGGGTTGCTTTGGGTTCTGGTTGAGGAAAATGCAGCAGGACAGATGAGGTCTCATTTGGGGGTTGGTCTGACTCCTTATCAACACAAACCACCTTCATAGATTTTAGACAGAGCCACCATTTGGATGTGTGAGGGGTTCTGAAACAGCACAGGAGTACAGTGCTTTACCCACTGCTTTTATGTCATCCAGCGATTTTTCCCAGGCATCTGAGACAGGACATTTTGGGACAGAAAAGCTTTGTTCACCCACAGTCGCATCCTTGTCTTCGACCATGAGCTGCTCTGACTCTCAAAAGACTGGGATGGGTGGGAAGAATGCTGATTCTCCTCAAAAACAAGTTATCTTCAGAAAAAGAACCCGTGACAAAGCTGTGAGTACAGTAATAATGGGCTTATTTAGGTTTGAGTTTTACCTGTTGTCAGACTGGAGACGTATTAGAAAGCTCTTTCCTGTCCCCTTTATTTTTTTCTGAAGAAGGAGCGTGAGCCCTATTTATCACTAAGTTTGAGGATGTAAATAGTTTTTAGGGCAAACTTTTCATGTGTTACAATACAAGAGGAAGGCAGCTCACCTCACTCTCCTCCTGGGTTGTACTTCTGCTGGCAAATGTTTAAAACAAAGCTGATTCATTGTCTTTCCAACTTGACAGCACCAAAAATCTTAAAATCTACACTTCTTTGTCCCATGCACACGTATTTGTGTTGTGCCTTTGGGAATTGGTCTAGATCAGGTCTTCAGTTCTGATGTCCTGAAGCATGTGAATAATCCTGTTGAGTCTGGTGGGGGTTGCATGTTTGCTGGAAAAAAATAAATATTCCATTTAAAATGGAGTTGTTCTGATCTCTGCAAGATTTATAGCTCTCTGATATGTGTGTCCCCCTTCCCTCAACAACCACAAACATTTTATAGTTCAGCTGTGGTCATCCTCTCCCCACAGCTGACCATCTACCTGGGAAAGCGGGACTTCATTGACAGCATAGGTAATGTGGAACCTGTAGGTAAGTCCACAAGTTTGTGTGCTGCTCTTCCTGCTCTCAACCCTGCTTTTCCTCTGTTAATCTTGATTTTTTTCCTTTCTTTCAGATGGTGTTGTATTGGTGGATCCTGCTATTATCAAGGGGAAAAAAGGTTTGAGGTTTTATGCAATGTATGTCTCAGAAATTGTTTGTCTTTCTGAGTGAGATGCTGAGGCAGAACCTTTTTATTCTTTGAAGGGTACAAATGTAACTCTCTTCTCCAGTGAATGGGCTTCTTATCAATGTAATGGCTGTTGTTACACATGGGATGAATTGGGTTATACAAGTGTTGAAATGAGTTTCCATGTCTCCCTGAGGCAGGAGATGTCCCCATCCCAGCCTGGCTTCACTGTTGTCCTGCTGTGTGTGTCACCTGTCCTGTGCTTCTTCCCAGTGTTCGTGTCCCTCACCTGCGCGTTCCGCTATGGCCAGGAAGACATTGATGTGATTGGCCTCACCTTCCGCCGGGACCTGTTCTTCTCCAGGCTCCAGGTGTACCCACCTGCTGACAAGCCAGAGTCTCTCACCCTCTTGCAGGAATCTCTGCTGAAGAAGCTGGGGAAAAATGCTTATCCCTTTTTCTTTACAGTAAGTATCTGAGAAGAGCCTCTGATTCTATTCGTGTCTGTACTTACCAGGCTTTTGAGGCCTGGTGATGGACTGAAGATGGGAATAAAGAGTGAATTCATGTTCTGCAAGTTCCAATTTTGAGTGACAGGTGGTGTTACCAATGTTTTTTTCCTTCTTGCAGTCCTGAGAGGCAAAGTGCAAGAAGATCCTAACTGTGCAGTGATCACAGCACTGTGAAAAGTGTTTTCTTTAAAAAGGCAAGGGAATTTGCAATGGCTTTATGCTAGCAACAGCCCCATATATCCTTGCCTTCCCATTCCTGAGGGGCTGGGATACTTTATACCATTGCCCCAGTGCCAAATCCTTTTCCTTTAAAAACTTTGTGGATCAAATGAGGAGATGAAAAGCTCTTTACCAGATGTTGTCAGCAAATGACAGCTGACTGCCAAATGCTAACAGGAAATCTTTCCAGTACTGTCAGTCATGTCTGCCTTAGTGTTCCCAAGGAAGATTATTGTTGTGTATGGACTTCTTTTTTTTCTTTCTTGATTTTTAAAGTATTTTTGGAGGAGGGGGATTTGTTCATTCAAGGCAAGTATACTAGCCGAAATTCCAAAGGGTTGCTGCATTACAATGAGTGACCCCTTGTCTTCAGGACTGCTTTTGTGAGCAGTATGTTACCTAGAACATCTGTGTACTATTGCTTTGGTGCATTTCCTCTTCTTCCTCACGCAGTTTCCAGATTACCTGCCTTGCTCAGTCTGTCTGCAGCCTGCACCTCGTGATGGTGATAAGGTGAGACCAGTGGGACACTTGTGCTTATCATGGTTAAAGAAAGTCAGATGGAAAAAAATCATGTGAATTTGTCTAGCTTGAGAGTAGGAGAAGGTGATACTGATTTTACTGTGCTGTACCACAGATGTCAAGAACTAAGGGCTAGAAGTGTGTGTCACAGAATTGGAGTTGAAATCCTCAAAATAAGAAAGGGAATCCAGACAAATAGCAGCAAGCTGTATCTTCCTTAAGACTACCACATGATTTGTGGGTTGGCTGCTCATAAAGTGATTGTGGCTGTGAGGCTATATGAAAGAAAAGGAGACTGAGTGCCTAAAATCTCACAGATTGCTATAAATAACATGTGTTAAGACCTGCCCTGAATTAAATGCAGAGAAGATCTGGCTTGTACGTATGTGTAAACAGAACAAAAACCCTGGAGTAAAAGTCACTAAATAATGATATGTTCTGCAAGGTTTCTGATACTGTTAAAAAGATTCCTTTTATACTTCATTGGATGCTTGTCTGGACAGCAGAACCAGGCAATCAGCCAGGCAAAATGGGATGAGGGTCGTATAATCTAGTGCAAAAAGGATAACATGTGTTTTATGCCAGGGAATGATATTCTAGCAAAAATGTCTCTGTAGAGAGTTACCTGGGACTCACACAGGTGTCCCATGATGCTATAAACCTGTTAAAGCAAGGTTAGCTTGGCCTGATCACTTCCACTCCTTAGATGCTGGTATTGGCATTACAAAGCCAACTCAGAAATTCAGTTCAGAAACCCAGGATGGGCCAGAGAGCATTGCACACTGGTCAGTCTTACGAGGTGACCTTTCCAGCACTGCTCTCACAGGAAGCCTTTCAGGAGCAGGGACGTCATCTTTCAGAGGCTGGGATTAAGCCTCATTTATCAGAAGCACCATGGAACAGGTGGATGTACCAACACCAGTTGTAAGGGATGTCTGTGACAATGGTGGGAAGCCAGAAGAATTTGCAGCTCGCAGGAGTCTTCCCGTTTCTGGTGTACAGAAAGATACTGAAACATTTGCAGATGTTCCTGTCTTCTGATCCTGATTTCACAGCTGTCTTCCCTCTCTCTGGCAGACTTGTGGGGTGGACTTTGAGGTGAAAGCTTTCTCAACAGAAAATGTGGAAGAAAGAATTCATAGGAGGTAACAGGATGTGTTTCTCTTCAGCTTTGCCCTAAAGGAGATGGGTGATCCAGTGATGCACCCTGGTTGCTTGTTCAGCTTTGCCTCCATTATCAGTGACTTCTTGGGTGTGAGCACGTGGGAGTGCAGAACTCCTGCCTCTGCCAAGCACCAGGTGTCACCATGTTGTCCTTTGTTGCTTCCCAGGAACTCTGCACGTCTGCTGATCCGTAAGGTGCAGTATGCTCCAGAGAAGCCAGGACCCCAGCCTTGTGCGGAGACCACGTGGCAGTTCTTCATGTCCAACAAGCCCCTGCACCTGAAAGCTTGCCTCAGTAAAGAGGTGAGGGGGTGTTTGCCCTGGGGTTGGGGACATTATGGTATCTGCAGGCCAATGGGTATTTTTGCTTTCTCAGCTGAGACTGACTTGTCCCAGCATTCAAGGGCTCTAATGTAATTTCTGCTAGGGGTGGCTGAAACCCTCTTATCAAACATATTTGAAACCATGAATCGCTGGGAAGGGTCATCTTCTCCTGTCTGGCCTCTGTGAGGTGTAATCTGGGGGGAAATAGAGGGGTTTAGGGCTTGGAAGAAGCCTCTTGGCTGGATTTCTGAGCATCACATTCCTTCTAGGTATACTACCATGGCGAGCCCATTCCAGTCACTGTCACCATCAACAACAGCACAGAGAAAACAGTGAAGAAGATCAAAGTCCAGGGTATGTATTTACTGTTGCTTGGGATTCTTTGAGTACAATAGGACTGAAAGAGAGCCAGAATTTAGTGCTTGTAACAGTTTAAGGCGGCAGTTGGGGGTATCAGGAATTTGTCCCTCCCACCTGTGTGTTGCTGTTTCCTTGATGTTCATCAAGTGAAGTGCTGTAGCTTTTTTCCTGATTCTTGTGGTTACTTGTATGTCTTAATTTCAGGCACCAGATTGTCCCCCCTAGAAAAAGAGAAAGGGTCTGGCACCTGCAGTGGGCAATGCAGGTGTGGGAAAAGTGGGGGAAAATCCACATTTTTGGGAGGTCAGTGGGAAGGGCTCCCTGTCAGTGTGATGCTCCTGCTAACTGTGAATGTGCCTAGATCACGTACAGCTTTGCCTGGCATTCCAGAAACCTCTGGCAGTGTGAGAAACAGCCACTCTGCCAGCAGTGGTGTCATTCCTCCTGAGGAAGCTGAGGGCAGGGGCTGAGCTTCAGTGCTGTGCCAGTGTTTTATCTGTGACACTGCATGTTTTCATCCCACAAGCTGCGGAGCTGGGGAAGACAGTCTGAAAGACAAAGGATGGGAAAGAGAAAAGAAGGCAGGGAGGGAACAAAATGACTGAGGTTGCTACAGAACTATAGCAGAGAAAGCTGTTTCAGTGCCAGTCTGGGATGCACCATGATTCCCAAATATTTTTAGGCTGATATGCCTCTATTAGGCTTAAAAAGACCTTGTTGGTCCCAGATTCTCTCCTCTTTAGTGTTTCAGTCAGAATTAACTTGGGGTTTTTGTGTAGGATTGGAGAATATAAGCCATTTGTTACCACAGGCTCTTGACCGCAGTCTGTGCTGATGCTGTCTCCACATGCAGGGACTGTAGGCACACAAGAGATATCAGGACCAGAGATAAAAGCAGACCTAAACAGAGAAGGAAGAGGGAGATCTTTATAATAGAAAGAGAAGATCCCAAGAGAATCTTCTTGTGGGTTATTGACTTTCTGTGGTCTCCAAATCAAGGCCAGGTGCCTTTCAGGGAAGACAGACTTTGGCCACTGGTGTGCTGTTGGTCTCTGTCCAGGTCAGGCTATCTGACCTGGTGGTCCCTTCAGGCTCTAAATGGATGGGGTTTTCTGCTGTCTTCACCATGTTTCCCATTCCTGGGACTCGGGGTGGGGGCGACTGTGTTGTTTGTGGACACCTGAGTGTCTGCTTTCTTCTTTGTCCCTAAGTGGAGCAGGTGGCCAATGTGGTGCTGTACTCCAGTGACTTCTATACCAAAGTGGTGGCTGCTGAGGAAGCACAGTGAGTGAATGCTCCTGCTCCTTCACACCCTTTAAATTACCCTTGTCGTCAGTAATGGGAGGTTCTCATAATTACAGTCTGGCAGGCTCCTGCTGTTACAATGCTCTCTCCTCCTACCTTGTGTGTGCCACACCACTCATTCTCTCTGGGTGCAGCTGGTCCCCTTTTCACAGACCAGCAGAGATCCTAATGTTTTTTCAGAGAATGGGGATGTTGCAGAAGAGGTTTGAAGAGTAATTACCTGATAGACAAGCTTAGTGGTGGCAGCAGAAGGTTCCCCATTGCTGGAAATCTTCAAATAGAGATGCAACGCTTTTCTGAAAGGTGCTGCTGTTTGAGTGGAAGTCATGGACCCTCTTGCCTGAGCAAGAGCATTTCATTTGATTTCTTCTGGCCTGAGAAAGCCCACAGAAACTTTGAGCCTATAGATGTTATGGAGAACCACTTGCTTTTTTTTGCTGCACTGGCAGTGCAGCTCTAAACCTCACACTGTGAGGAGGGTTGGGTACACCCAGGTACTTTATATTTGTCTGGTGTTACACTCTGTAGCTTAGGGACATGTTTTCCATTCAGTATTGGTATTCTCAACTAGGATTCATTCTGTCCAAATTCAGAGGTCTGCAGCATAGAGAAAGTGGCCTCAAGTTGCACCTGGGGAGGTGCAGGTTGGATATTAGGAAAAATAGGTGTGGCACTTGGGGACAGGGTTCACTGGTGGCCTTGGCAGTGCTGGCTTAGTGGTTGGACTTGATGTAAAGGGCTTTTCCAACCTAAACTATGCTATTATTCTATGGTTTTGACCTACTTTTCTGCCTTAATGTGAAATCAAGCATTTTCTGTAAGTGCTTGTTTTTCTCTGCTGATTATAAAGGGAAGTTTGCTGACTAGATTAGAGGTGAACATCTGCATTGTTGACAACTGACTTTGGACAGATAAATTCCTCTCCTTTTGGGCAACTTTGTAATTGGTTTTGAAATTCTCCTAGTTGGGTGTGTAACAAATCACTGTGTATCACTTCCCTTCTTATTTTAAGGGAAAAGGTGCAGCCCGGCAGCAGCCTGACCAAGACACTGACACTTTTGCCCTTGCTTGCAAATAACCAGGAGACACGGGAAATAGCTCTGGATGGAAAACTGAAGGATGAGGACACCAACTTGGCTTCTAGTACTATGTGAGTGGAGTTTTAATTGGTCCCAGGTAGTGAGAGAGTTACAGAGAAGAGGGGAGGATGGAGGAGACACTTCCCTCAGGACTTTGTAAAGGTGTGCCCAGATGGGTACATGTAGCACCATTACTTAAGCCATCATGTTCATTCAGGGTGAACAGTGATCACAGATCAGAGAGGTGTTGGCTGTACCTGAGGCTTGCCTGCTCTCCCACTTTCAGGAGGTTCCCCTAGTTCTTGCTCCAAGTGTGTATTGTTGCTATGTTGCTGTGCCACCTCACACTGCTCTCTGTTTTCTCTGGCAGCATTAAGGATGGAATAGACAAGGCAGTGATGGGGATTCTGGTTTCCTACAGGGTCAAAGTGAAGCTCACTGTTCCAGGGTAAGTGTAACACAGTTTTTGCTATGTCAGCCTACAGTTAAGGGAGGGGAGTATGTTTATCTCATTGATGGGTGAGGAGAGAGCAGAACAGTACACCCCAAGAGAAATGGCACATGTTATAGGACATAAGGCTCCCTATAAAGCATAAATTGCCTGGAAAACAATCTTGGCCTATCCATAGAACTTGTCCTGAGCCAAAGGGTTTGTATTACTCTCCTTAGGTACCATATAACTTTATGGTTGAAGTAGGAACCTCTGGTTTGCATTGCAATTTTTTGTTTCAAAGCCATAACCTATTTTGTGAGAAGTGAGGTGAAACTTTGTGTGAACCTTTATGTTGGCATTGCTGTTCTCCCAGAGCAGAAGGTGAAAACGCCTGCCTGAGAGTCATTAATACTGTAGCTCAGGTTCCGTACTCAGCCAGCTTTCTGGGTAAAGCTGATGTTATCAACATGAGCTAGTTCCAGGATACAGTGCAAAAAAGGACAAGGATAGTGACTCTCAGCTGATGCTAGTCACTGTTTACATTTGTATTTCATTCATCTGTCCTTTGTTCTAGTATAGAAATGCATCAAAGATTTGCAAAAAGCATGATAAAATGCCTGCTGCCTTCTGTGGTCATCCACTTGCCTTTTGGCTCTTGGAAAAGGGGCCATGCCCAACACTTGGTCAGGATTTCAAAAACTTAGACTCTCTCTCCATAGGAATGACACGAGAAAGTAAGACTACCTGTTTTAAAAACAAGTTCAGTTGAATTTGTGTCAAGTAGAAAACAGTATATGAGGAAAGTGATTTCAGTAGTCCACCAATAAAACAGCATTTGCTGGAGCACCAGAATGGAAAGGCATTAAATATGCTTTGTTTTTCTCCTTGTTTTCTTTTGTAGCATGCTGGGAGACCTCACTTCCAGGTACATGTCATCTTTTCAGACCATGCAGTCCTAGTTGTTAGTTCGTCTTTTTATTCTCTTTCTTATTCCCATTCTCATCTCCCTAAAAAAAGTAACTATCCTTTAAGCTGTTAGAAGTGAGAAGTTTGTGGTTCAGCTGTGAAAATGAAGCAATTACAAAAATATCTTTTGATTTTATGTACATGCAAGTACCATCAGCACACAATAAAGCCACTCTATGAAAGTGGATATGCCTGGGATATTTGTGGGGAAATTGGAGCTTAACTTTTTTTGAGGGGAAAATTATGATTACAAAAATATGAAAGAATGGGTAAAGCTGGAGCTGAGGGCTCAGGCTGGCCTAAGGAGGAAGGAGGCTGAACCAGGCATGTGTGTGGAGCTGTGGATCTGAAGCATTCTTTCTTCTCCCTAAAGTGAAGTGGGCACAGAGCTGCCATTTCGTCTCATGCACCCCAAACCTGAGGAAAAGAACCCAGCAGGTCAGTTACACCTGGTTTTTGCCTTTGTTCATTAACAGGCTCTGGTGAGATCTCACCTTTGTAAGGCTGAGAGTGATTTGTGCTACAGAAAGCCTTCAGAGCCTACAAGGCTCCAGTATGGAGCTGCTCTGTGTGTTTGTGTGTATGTATATGTGTGTATGTATGTACGTAGGTATCAACCTCCAGGCACTAAATAACAGAGAGCAGGGATGCTAAGATGGGAGAAAATGGAAATGAGTCATGTTCCCTTTCATCTTTAATGTATGGAATCACAGCTCGAAGTGCAAGGGTTTGAGGAAGCTCTGCACAGTTAAATCTCATGACTGCAGTGCAAAATATCCTACATGAAGCTGTCAGCAATTCCCAGCCAGATTGCAGTATAAGCAAAAAAAAAAATTCGACACAGAAAACACCTAACACACTTGAGCATTGCACAAAGCCAAATACTTTTAAGCAAAGTGAAGAGGTGATAAAACTACTGGTGATTCTTGAGTCTCTGTTATCTTGATGTGGCATTTGCCATCGTGTCTGTGATGCGGCCTTCTTGTTCCGTGGTTATCCAAGTTGAACATCTCTTCAATGTCAGGTCTCTACGTGGAAGTGGGGGAATTCTGTAACAGTGTAAGGAGCAAGCCTTCCCCAGGCATCTTGAGGCTTGGGATCAGATGCCAAAACCATAGGCTGTCAGGAGCATCCTCCTACTTCCTCAGACCCTGCCTGGCTCTGTTCACCAGTGGTGAGCACCAGAGGTTGCAAGGTGCCCACACTAAATCAGAAGCTCCTGTACAGCATCTGAAGCTGCTCTTGACCACCAGACACACCAGCCCTTTCATGCTGAGACTGTTACAGATGAACCATCTTGTCCTACCCTCTGTACTGGGACAGAGTTTCGTGGGCTCCAAACAAAAGCCATGGCTGCTTTTGTGCTACTTTTTATTTCTTTCTTTTTCTTTTTCTCTTTGTGCCCAAACTGACCTAAAGCTGATGTTTCTAAGAACATGAAACTTGAAAGTGATGGTGGAACCTGTGAGAAGAATTATCCTGAGATGGATGCTTTGTTCTATACTAGAAGTATTAGAAAGGGGTGACTTGAGTCCTTACTGTGTGAAATTGTTGGAGGAACCAAGTGTGAGCAATGAGAAGAGAGCTGGTGGTCCACTCCACCTTCAGATGCTCTGGTTGGGAATCAGGCTTTGCTAATTATGGATGTGCTGGAGTGGACAAAGGTAGGCTTTATCTCTCCTGTAACAGTTGCACTACAGGAAACTCATTTTCCCTGGGAAAGCCCCTGCTGTGAGCAGTGCCAGCACATTCTTTTGGCACAGAAGTGGTGGGGGGCTGGGATGGCACTGGTGATCCCAGGAGTGTGGCTGGTGAGGGCCATCTAGTGCCTCTGGGCAGCTCAGGAGCTTTCATGGACACCAAGGAAAGCTTGAAAACTTTTAACAAGGCTCATCCAAAGGTTTAGGCAGCTATAAAGAATTTTACATTTTTAGAGTGGTGTGAAATTTTTTTTACATTACTTTTTTGGTGTTAAAAATGCCACAACCCCCTTTTTATTACTTTATACGTCTGGCAGCAGCATTTGTAATATGAGGAAAAATGGAAGTCAGACAATTCTCCCTTCTAAGATCATTTCAAAGGAGGGCTGATGCCCTCCTTTATACAGTACGCTCAAAAGGTTGTGGGCAGAAGACTTTACAAGGGAAATGGAGAGCTGCAATATTTCTCAGATCACTTCCCCCAGCACATCCTCTTACAAGAGGCACAGCCCACGTGGTGTTTGCTACATCAAAGTCTTCTAGGAGCTTGCTAGCAGAAGTGTCAGCTACGGTCCATGCATTTTGTACAGATGGAAATACCAGGTTTCTTATAAACTGAAAAAAATGCAGGTAGTTTCAGGAGCTATCCCATGGGAAAGCCCTGCAAATGGTTAACTCAGGAAATAAATGCTTTCTCTTAAAAAAAGATACTCTAACACAACAGAAGATTCCTCTGAAGCCTGAATAGCTGACTTGAAAACTGTGCTGGAATGTGATGTCTGAGCTTATTACAGGGAATAAAACAGTCTCCCATATGAAGCTGGTAAACTGAAACACTTTTCAGCTTTATTGGCTGGTAGTTTTCCATGCACTGTGCTTCATCACTTTTCCCAGTTGTGAGTTCAGGCTTTTTAATTTTTTATTGTACCACTTTAGCTCATGAACTCTGGGAAACATAATGTGTTTCATTAGTGAAATACCATCTAATTTGGAATCAAGCAAATCAAGACTTAATTGCAGAGATGGAGCTTCAACAAACAGTGTTTAGACTCTTGAAGGTCCCAAAAGATGGAATTTTTCTTTGTTGGCTTGTTCAGCAGCCAGGGTGTAGGCAGAGGTGCATGCACAGGGAGCTTTGAGATCACTCCTTATTTTCTTTTTCCATTCCCTTTTGTTTTTACTGACAAGTCAGTAGTGACCAGTTTGCCTATTTCACCTTCCTGCTCATTTGATTGTCCTAAGGCACAGCTGGAAGAACAGAAAGAAGTCAGAGCAACCATCTTATAGAGTTAAAACTGGAGTGGGATTAAAAAATGTCACTTATTATGATTTATTTTGCAGTGGATGAATATCCTTTTCTCTAGGCAAGGTGATTTATGGCAGAAGTAAAACATGTAGCATCAATGCATTTAATCATGCAGGGCTGACTTGAGTACAGAGAACCTCAGAAACATAAGCTTCCCAAGAACATGATGTAATTTTTTCAGGGCCAAGCTGGGGCAAGTGTGAGCAAGTGCTGTGTGCTCTGTTTCACAGCAGATGGCTTTGCCCTCTCTAGTTGTCTGTGAGCAAGCTCTGAAGCATTCATCACTCAGTAAACAGCAGGTCTGTCACAGTGCATGGCTATTGCAGATTGCTTGATCTTTCTTCCCTGTGCCTGGAGGAGACAGAAAAGAAACAGCTTGCTACCTTTCCTTCCCTATGTTTATTTATCACTTCCTTCTCTTGGACTTCTGCTAGGCCAGGATTTGCATGTTTCATGTGTGCTGGTTTTGTGACTGTTTTTGGACCCATGTGGTTCACATGTGGTTATTTTTAGGCAAAGCAGCTCCTGTCACATTGGCAGTCTGTCTCTTCTGCCTGTTGACAAAAAATGTGTAGGGATCTGTTCTTTTAAAGATAGATTCAAACTGGGCTGTATCTCTTCATGCTTCCAAGACCTTTCCTGGTCAGCAGTTAGCCCAGAAATTCCTGCTGAGTCTTCCTCAAGGCTGTGGTCTCAGCATGAGTTCTTTGCTCTGGGGTTTTCCTGCCAGTCTCCTGATGTTTTACGTTTTGTGGGCCTATGTCTTGGACACTGGCCTTTGTTTTGGCTGTTGTTCAACAAATGGCCATTTATCAGCTCCCTGGTTGAACTTGCACAAAAGGGCTGTTTTCAAGAAACCCAGGAATGCTTTGTCCCTCTAACAGTAAAGCAGTACTTTCCCTGTTTCGGTATTGTGACTTTCAGAAATTAGGAAATTTTAAAGCATTGAATGTCTTGGAAAATAACAAAACCTACTCTCTTTTTCTTTTCTCCCCCATCAAGTTAAGAGAGGTTAAAAGCAAGTTTATAATGAAAAATACCGCATGCTATGACTTTAATTATATGGAATAATTTCTGTGGCTGCATAATAAAAGCTTCCAGAAAACCCTCTGCTGAGAGGGCGATGGTATTCTGGACCCTCATTGATCCCCCTCCCATCCCAACCCTCAAAACAATTGCTGGAGTGCTAATTAAAAGAAGCAAAAGACTACCCATTTTCTGAGAATTTTTCAATATTATAATATTAAATAAGCCACAGGACAGCCAGAGAACTCTGGAGTGGACCAAACTCCTGCTAGGGTGCAATTGTAGCATGTTGGAGATAGTGTTGCAGCGTGAAGGAGAAGTGGTGCATCTTTGAATGTAATCTTCCATCTGAGGTATATTATAAGCACTACTCTGCTGCCACACTATCTATGTATTGAGTCAGTAATCATTTATCTGACAGTAAAATATATGCCCAATTGAAACAATACCTATTTCCTCCCTCACTCCATTTTGTAAAATCGGTTTCAAATCACTGATGGGGATCTTGCTCAGCTTCATGCATGTCACTGATACCACTGTTCCCATAGTAATGAAAGTACCTCCAAGTGGGGAAAGAGAGCAGACTAAAGAATAAAAATTGGAGGAAAAATGGAATGAGAATGATGCTTTATATGTTGGAAATTTTAGAAGCTCTAAATGTTTCATTTTAAATCCATTTCAATCAAGCATACATGCCCTGAGACTTTCCAGACTTCATCTTGTCTTCTGTGAGTATTTGAAACCATCCTGGTCTGGAGAGATGCCATCAGGAGTGTCTTTACACAACCCATCCTTTGAGGTATTTTGGCTGGAGTTGGCCCCCTTTGGCACACTTTTAATGCTGACTTTTCCAGCAGTGCTTGTCACGACTCGGTTACCCTTGATTGCAGTGTGTGTTGTGGATGGGAATTCTCCGGGTAGCGAGTTATCCAATGGAGTGCCCCAGATTCGTGCTGACTTCTGTCAGCTTTGCTCCCTAACCCAAAGCCATGGGAAGTAAACCAGTGAAGTGACTGTGCCTTGCTAAAATAACTGTGAGAACAATAAAATCCCTGCAAATACAGTCTGTTCTGCTTATTTTAGGCTGTGCTGAAACAGCTTCCAAGGAAGCCTCCTGGCAAGCAGGATTTGTTATAGTGTGGTTAGCAAAGGTCCCACTAAAGAAACACAAATGCCGAAGGTCTTGAGACCATTTTTAGGGCAAGATGAAATCAGGAGTGTTGGTCCAAAGGGTTTAATCCATCTGATGAGAGATGCCTGAGGTGTCTCCGTACTTTGACCTTTAATTTTAATACCTTCATGTTTATTGAACAAGAGCATTGTCTTCTCATCAGCTGACTTCTTCAATCACAGTGACAGAGCAATTAAATCTGACATCATGTCATGCAAGCACTGTCAGCTCAGAGTCCAGGTGTGTGCACAGATGTCTCCCACAGCTGTGACCACCAGCAAGCGTAGATGGGAAAGACTGTCTTTGTTCCTCAGCCCTTCAGATGGCTTGGGCAGCATTGCTGGAATGCTTTTCCGTTTGGGAGATCAAGTTTTGCCTCATCAGATGTATGTATGCACATTTTGAGACTTTCTGGAATTCTACTTATACTGCTGCAAATCCTGCTTCTTGTCACTGCTCTGACTTGTCAGTCTATACATTTTTGCATTAAATATTTTGCAAATGTTTTAGCATCTGCTCTTCTGACTACCCGGTGTGTCTTTTTTCCTCCTTTGCTGCATGCTCATGACTACAGGGAAGGATGGGTAAGTTTCTTTTAGTATTTCACATTCTAGCTACACTTGTGCATTGACTCTTTTAAAAACTCCTCAAAATTGTCCAGAAATCCCCAGCTTGAAATCCAAAGTGAGCAAGTTACTGTGGCCTGACAAATGACTGCTCTGAGTTAAACAGCAGTGACTGACCATGTGAAGATAGATTAAGAGATCATGTTTTGCCTAACAGTGCAAACAAACGCGGGAGGGGTGTGTTTATGTTCAGCTGATGCCCTGTAGCTCGAAGTTTAAGGAACTTAATCGGTTTGACCATGTGCCTCTATTTTCATACAGAAGAAATAAGGATGAAAGGTTTCATATTTTATTCCTGCAGAAAGCCCCTTCCAGGCTCTAGGCTGTTCAGCTAGCTGATAAATATGTATCTGGAATGGACGTGATTCAGTACAGATGAAAACATCCTCAGTTTGTGCCTTGACTTGCTCAATCACCTGCTTTTCATTTTAAACAGAATAGCACCAGTGAAGATGGTGCCTGGGGAAATGTGGTCCAAATCCCTTTGGAGACAAAGGAAACACTACCAGTTTGCTCCAGGCTTCTCTTCTTTCTCCTATGTGTTGCCTCTTGTCTACTGGTGTAAAAATAGGGTAACATCGTTTTGAAAGACCTGTGTTTCTTCCATTGCAGTGAAGCAGAGCTGGTATTCGAGGAGTTTGCTCGTCAGCAGCTAAAAAGTACACCTGATGAAGAGGACAAGAATTCACCCTCAACTGATGAGTGATTAAAAGAACAGGCTGACAGAGGAGCTGTGTTGTCTGGCTTCAATTAGAAATGTAGGACCTAAGTTTCTAGTAATCTGCATGTTCTTGGTTCATGTATGGTCTTCCAGGGATTAGCCCTGAGGTCAGTGGACATGACATCAGGAATCTCTATTGCTTATTACAAGATTCGCCTCTGGAGGAATGTGGCAAACACAGCACCTGGTGCTTACTCGAGCTACCAGAGGAGGACAGGACGGCTGCCTTCTCATGACTTCTGCTTTCAGGGCTGCCTAATAAAAAGGTTGGTTGCTTTCAGCACTGGTGAGAGCTTAAATGAGGGGTTTATGCAGCCTGCCTGGACTTAGTGTCAGAGTCTGTGACTTTGAAGTGCCAGTGAACTAAATCCTAGCCTGGAAGGCTGGCTTGCAGCTCTGGGTGATTCATCAAAGTTTTTCAGCAGACTGTACAAAACTGATTTTATTTCCTTTTGATTGCTTTTGCAAATTGATTTGCAAGTTGATGCTTTACCAAATTCAGCCAGTGAATTTTTTCAGTGCTTTCAGTGCAGTGTCCCCATGTGGCTTTTACATTCACTTTCTATACCAGTAAATGTCTCGCAAGTTGTCTCCCACAGCAGAGACAATGCTGATACACAGTATTAGCTTTCTAGCAATATGCTTAACAACCACGTTATTAAAGATGAGATAAATGTGCACTGTCCATGAATTGCTTAAAGCTCTCTATATACAACCCCAAACAGAAATACAAGTCCAGACAGAGCCTGTATTTAATCTAGTTTCCTGTAGGCAACTACTTCAAAAGAGGGTGCAGGAAAACTAAGGAGGAAATTATGGCACAGCCTTCCCTGAGGAGCCTTTCCCAACATCCATCCGTCTGCCAGCAGCTGGTTTATGCTCTAAGAAATGAGATTGCGTTCTGCAAACTTTGTTTTCTCTTGTTGATCTGGATATTCTCATTATCCATGTAAATGTTGGATCTTTTCCTGAATCTCACTTAGGTTTTTGCTGAAGTGAGTTGTATCAGCTAATTACATTTTGCATGTAAAACAATGGGTGTTTTCTTCTTCTCATTTTTGCTTTAACTCTGCTTTTCAGTGTCCCTGGTTTAAATTCTCCTGGAAAGTCTGAATGCAGGGCCCACATTTATTAATACAGACTTATGTTTCCCACCCTACACTCTGGAAAATGGCATTAAGAACTTTATACTTACATATTTTTGCTTCTGTAAACTGGTCTTGATTAAGATGGTGGAAACAGTTAATTAAGACCACAGCTGACTTCAGGGTTCCATCAGTGCTCTCCCCTAATACACCTGTTTCTTGGTGCTGTCCATTAGTCACAGGTGTCTCACCTTATTATTCACCTTATGAATTGCAAGAGGCACAATGTTTGCTCTGCACTGGGTGCTTTACTGCTGAAGGAACCGGGCCAGCTCCAGGTGTTTGTGATCAAGATAATTTGTGTGTGATTTCAGCTTTTGGGGAGGGCCAGGCATTTGCAGCTGGATGTCTGGGAAGGCTTTTCCATGGTATTTTTATTACTAATTTGTTGATGGCTCGAGAACACACAGAAGATACAGTAAGGCTGAACAAATTGCTGGTCGTGAATATGCTGGTCTTGGAAAGCAAGTGTTCAGAAAATCCTTTAAAGATCTAAGACAAGGAGGGGGAGCAGGGTTCCCCCATCTTGCTTCAAAGTGCATCTTTCTTCACAGAGGTGTTTCCTTCAGTGTTTCTGGCTACTGGACCTGTAAGTATGGGACTAGTAAACTCAGAGATCTGATTCCTTTTTTTTTCTTCTTTTTTTAAAATTTCTTATATGTCATCTTTGTGAGGGGCCTCTGTCGCTGCCTGATTTTCCTCTCAAATTCAGCTGTGGTGATGACTTCTGTAAGCTAAGTGTGACAAAATCACAGTGCACTCTTTTGTGCAAGGGGGAGGAAATGGTTGTTAAATGGTTATTAAATCTGTTCTTTTGTCTGGGCTTGGGAAAGCACTTTGAGACACTGTTTATTTAGTTCATGCTAGACATTTGCTCAGAGAGCAATGAGGGCTTTCTGCTGGTCCCTGCAGTTCCCTGTCCTGCAGGACAAGCTGGACTTCTATTCTCTGGCCCTTCAGCCAGCAGATGCTGACTTCTGTCAGCAGAAAATAGGTCTCTAGCTAGAAGTGTTTGCCTTTTATCTTCCCTTTCTTCTGGTTCTGGTGTTATGTTGATCTACCGAGTCAGACCTGTGGCCTGCTCCTCCTGTTTACAGCTGGGGGAGAGCAGGTCCAACTTCCTGACTCCGTGGCTTCGATGTGGTGGGACTCCGTTTGTAGAGAGCTTGCTAGCTCCCGGAGAGGGATGCGCTCTGGGAGCGATGGCATCTCTGGATCTGCTGTGTTTGAAGACAGCTTAGAGCAAATATATGACAGGACGAGTTTGGTAACAGACGCTTTCCACTCGCACATCTCCGTGAGATCCCAGCGGGAACACCACCCTGTAGCTGATGGGTGGTAAGAGAGGCGGGGGGAGTTACCTGGCCATTGCGAATGGGGTGGGGCCGGGCCAGGGGTGCTGAGGCCCCGGGCCCAGGCCGGGCTCGGCAGCCGGAGAGGCCCGGCCCTCGCCCTCAGCGGGGTCCCACGGCCTCAGCGCCCCTGAAGTGCCCTTCGGGGCGGGGGGCGGCAGGGTGTGCTCGCAGCATTTCATTAAATCCTGGGAACACGGAGAGGGCTTTGGGAGGGGCTGCGCAGGGAGATGGAGTCCTCGTCCGTGGAGGTGTTCAAGGAGCGACGGGACGTGGCACTCAGTGTTCTGGTGTGGCTGACAAAGTGGTGTTCGGTTATAGGTTGGACTCGATGATGTCAGAGGTCTTTTCCAACCCGAATGATTCTGTGATTCTGTGCTGCAGTAACCACAAAGAATGGGGAGAAATGGGGGCCGCGGTCTGGGCTGTCGG
The DNA here is from genome assembly GCA_013397775.1 of Eulacestoma nigropectus. Lineage (NCBI taxonomy): Eukaryota > Metazoa > Chordata > Aves > Passeriformes > Eulacestoma > Eulacestoma nigropectus. Next base: position 283,350 of record VZTE01003922.1, read on the forward strand.
GCTCGCCTCAGCAGGGAGGGCTGCGCTGAACACCTCTGCCCAGGCTCCAAGGAGCCACGGCCGGCCCGGTGCGATCGGCGCTCGGGCGGTTCGCAGGGAGCGCGGAGGGGCAGGGTGGCCGTAACCGTCCCGTTACAGCGGCCGGACCCTTTCCCGCCCCGGCCCCTCTCGCTCCTCCGCCGCCGCCGCCCTGTGACGCGGCCGCCGCTGGGGGGCGCCGCGCGCGCGGAGCCAGTAGGGGGCGCCGGGCTCGCCGCCGGTCCGTGCAGCATGGCGGCGGCGGGGGCTGAGCAGACACAGGCGGAGCCGGCCGCCGGCGCCGCGCCCGAGGAGTCGTCGGACAGCGAGCCGGAGCAGGAGCCCGGCTCCCTGCAGAAGCTCATCCGCAAAGTCTCGACGTCCGGGCAGATCCGCCAGAAGGTGCGTGCGGCGGGAGGGGGCCGCGGGCAGGGCCTTGGGCTCCTGGCGGCGCTGCGGCCGGCGCTGCCTCCGCGTTGCGCTCGGTCCCGCCGTCTCTCCCTCCCGCCCGTCGTAGTCTGCGCCGCCGCCAGCCCGGGCCGCCGCTTTGGGAGTTGCCAGAGACCCCCGAAGCTTTCCCCGGGGGCCTGCCACCGAGCCCGTCCGTCGGGGAGCTGCTGGCGATCCCCCACACATCCTGCTCCTCTCCCCTCACAACGACCCCTCAGGGATATGCCGGTGACCACCTCACATCCGCCAAAGCGCCCCTCAGGGACTCGGCCATTTCCCCCTTTCCCCCTGTTGGGAAAATCTTTAATTTTAACAAATAGTGTTTATGTTAGAGAGTTTTATTTATCCTGTTGTTTTCGGTGACAGCCGAACCACCCTTCAGGGTCCTGCTGGCTACCCCCAACCCACACAGCAGAGACTCCCTGACAACACCCCCAACAGCTTTCCAGGCACTTGTGAACCCCAAAATGCCCCTCAGGGATCCCCATAATGAACTGTGTCTCAGGTGCCCGTTAACAGCTGCCCCCTAAATGCCCTTCAGCGTCCAGCCAACTGCCCTCAGGGGCTCCTGGAGTTGCCCCCGATCACCCGGCAGGTGCCATCCCCAAACCGCCTCTCTGAACCACTCCAGTTCCCCTCCCCAGCTTAGGTAGCCCAGCTTACGCCACCTTCTTCCCAGTGCCCAGGTTCAGACCTTCCAGGGAGCTTTACTCAGCTCAGTGATCAGTGTACCCAGGCTCAACAGAACCCTGTCTTACTTCTTTCCTTCCTTACTCTCTTTCCCTGTAATATTTTCTTGGAGTCATGGAGATCAGATTTGGACTCCTCCTCCCTAATGCTGCCCCATTTACCTGGTATTTGAATCCTTAAGGGCATCCTCACCCCGTGAAGCTGCTTCTCCCCTCTCCTCCCCATGTCACCGTTGCCATGGGCTCCTTCCTCACCTCCTTATGCCTTCCCTGAGAACCTCTGCACATCCCTAGCCATAGCTCCCTGTCACATTGTTCCATTATCACCTTCCAACACCTCCCTCCTCCGTGGTCTTGTTCTACTTGGCACAAGTCGCTGTCTCATCATCAGAGCTCTGCTTTGGAAGGTGCAGTCTTTATTGTTATTTCCTACAGTCATTGTGTGTGCCTCCTTCAGCATCTTCCCATCCTTTTTGTGCATCCTAATTTTTCCCATCTTGCACTGTGCTGTTTTACCCTTCTGTAGCCATATAGCAATATTTGGCTTTCTGTCTGGTCAAGCAGTGATCTTCCAGCTGGTTAGTCTTTGTTCCCAGCTTTGTCTGTCCTAATTTGCCTTCCTGGTAAGGTACAGTCCTTTCCACCCAGATTCCCTTGGCCCAGTCATATTTTACCCCTCTGTGGTGCGTCCTGGAACAATAACACCGTTTTTAGGGGCAGTAACAACATTCTGAAACTACAGCCACAACTGTAGTTCCTCTGTATTGTTACTGTAAGAGATGTGAAGGTTTCCTTCAACCTTAGACTGGGAACCACCCATAGGGAGTTTCCCTTTTCTGTACTATTTTTATTATAGCAGCATGATTTTTCTTTGTAGCCATTAAGCTCCTGTGTAACTCTTGGACTGTTGTGTCATGTGTTTCTGCTTAGAAATACCAGGTTAGTTACTCTGCTATCACCTGCCTTGTGCTCACCTTGTCTCTGCAGCATGGACAAGCATGGTGCAGCTGTGGGGATGCAAAAGCTCGCTCAGCACTGGTGCTGCAGCTCAGTGTTGCTTCTCTTGTATCAAAGGAGAGTCTTTGCATGGTGCAGTGTCTGAAGCATTGTTCAAAGGGCTCTTCTTCATGCTGGCTGGTTTGCCCTGCTTTCAAACACAGGATCTGCCATCGTTCTGCTGCACATCATTGTTTGGCTGCATTGGTGCCAGTTGTGAAACCCCTGTGACAAAGTGCAGTCATATGTGAGGACCTTGATGGCGCTGCTTCCTCCATCTTTGAGGTGCTGCTGGCACTGCCACTGGCTTCTTGAGCTGAGGCACTGGGGGTGGGCTGTTAGATGATTCTTTTGACCACACCAGGAAACCCTGGAGTCCTCTAAACCTGTTGATGTTTTGTATCAAGCAGATTTCAGCTGTGCTGTAGCACCAGGTGACTTAAGCTAGTCTGTTATTCTGCTGTGAAAAAAAAATAAACCTTTTGAGGTCTTTTCCTGCAACCAGAGTGCTGAATAATAAGAATATGTCTTGCTGGAGATTGGATGAACCTTGGGATTTATTAACACCACTTGTGGCAGGGGTGTCATGTGGAAAGGGAGGAAGGATGCAATAGTCTGTCTCCATGGTGTTCGTGATGAGAGCAGGGATACAAAGACTTTTCCAGTGCTAGAGTGGCAACTCTTGCTTATAGCAGGATGTTAGAGATGCTAAGGTAAAAGGTGTATTGGATTGTATTTTTGTTTGACTGTAGCAGAACATGTCCTCCTGTCCCTACTTAATCATTTTCCCTGTTTTACATCACTTCCCACGTCAGCACGGCTGGAAAAAGATGAAAGCAGCCACTTGGATATGCAAACATAAGCATATTAAGAACAAGGATTATAAACAGATATCGTCTACAGCTATTCAGCCTTCTGTGTGTTAATCTGCAGAAAACCTTTGACTAAATAGTGTCAAATTTTCCAACTAAGCCCAGGTATTATGGTGTTCAGGATTGATTTCTTCTATTGTTTGTTGATGTCGTTTTGGTTTGTCATCAACTTTTCTGTATGCTGCTGCATGTATGCTCTTTCCTTGCCCTGAGGGCAAGGAGCAAAGACAACTTCGTGGGTAATCATAGTTTTGATGAGACTTTGAGGAGCTCACTTCCTTTGTAAAGGCAGACCTAATTCTGAATTTGTCTGTTGAATGATAGAGTGCAGACTCCTGTAAGCTGTAGAAGCTGTTGGACAAGTCTGTCAGTGACAGCAAGAGATGCAGGCAGACTTTTACTGTGGCCTGAGGATATGAATCTCTTCTGACCACATCTTTTGCTGCCGTTAGCTTAAGACCATGCCTGTAAGTATAGCTAAATCACCATGGAAGCTTACTGTTATTGTAGCTTGAGTGTGAAGTCTGCTGTGGCCATGGAATTCCTCAGAATTTACTTGTTTGTCACAGTTGCAAGCACTTTGAAGGTATGTTTTCCTTCCTCTGGTCCTGCCATTTGTTTTCCTAAGAAATGCTGTAAATTAAAACTGCTTGCTTGCTTGCAAGACCATAAAACTTCAGTGATCTTGTCTCAGAGCCCAGAAGATTGTCCAACTGTGTTTTGACTGAAGTAGCTTGGTGTGGTAGTAGTGGGCAAGCGGAATTGTGTGGATGTTTAAGGACTGAGGTGTTGATGTGCAGGGTCTAAAGGCAAATCACAGGTAACATCTCTTTAGCTAAAAAACCTGTCCCTTGTGAGGCAGAGGGCAGGGGAAGGAAAAGTGGAAGGCGCAGTGTTTGGAAAGTGAAATACTGTGTTCTAATGTACTTACTAGCTTTTAGCTAGAAAGAATTTTTGAGGCAGAGAAGAAGGTGTAAGGGAAGCATGTTTAACAGTCTTTTAATGATTATTATTATGGGGAAAGAAGAAAGCCTCACGTGATCAGGTGTAGGAGGTAGTGTGAGTGCTCTTGTTTCAGCTGGCCAAGAAGCAGAGGCTGCACTGTGTGCTTGATCAGCCATTTCGAGACCTGATGGACTTGTACCAGCATCAAGCTTCAGAGAGGACTGCTTTAAGCTCCTCTCTGGTGTCAGGCTGGTCTTGGTGCAGCTGCAGAAACTGTTGGTCAGCTAAGATTAAGTATTTTTGAATGGATAGGAATTAGGAAAGAGATGGAATTAACTAAGAGAAGAAAGATGTGTGTGAGGAAAGGCAACAGCAGGACCTTGCTCCCACCTCCTAAGCAGTGCTGAGACCTCAGCTGGAACCAGCTGAAATGGTAATGTCATCTTATTTTCACTTGGCATGGACTGAGGCACAGGAATATCCAAAGTGGTCCTGGCAGCTCAGGGTGTGAAACCAAGGAGCGCAGCGCCTTTTATAAGCTCTGACAGTGAAGTGTGCTTCTTCCTTTGTACTTGACCTTTCATTTTCAGCATCACATTACAATCCTCAGAAAGCAGGAGGGTGGATGAACAGGCCATCTTCCCATTTCATTCATCAGTTCTGTGGGATTTCCAGCCTGCCAGCTTTGGTGTGTTGAGCTCTCATTTTGTTTACCAGACAGGATTTCAGCAGCGTCCTTGGGTGGCATCAAGAGAACTTCTTGTTTAGACTAGTTCAGTCTAAGTTCTGTTTACTTTCACAAACAATTTCTCTGTAATATTTTCATTTTTGTAAGCATTTATCATTGCCTTGAACTTTTTAAGACAAGTTTGCAGTATACATTTCACCAGACTTGCAAACAGAGCGAGCAGCTTTCCAAACTTTCTGGGATACTGGAAGCTGTCTAGCTCCAGTAGCAGAGATAGGTCAAGTTCATTTATATTCTGAAAAGCAGTACAAATGAACTGGTATTGAGCTTTATGCTGTAGGGGACAGACTGTTCAGTATCTGAACTAGCACATTTCCCTTCTCTGTGCTGTGTGCCAGGTATAGGTGATGCCTTTTGTGCTATGGGAAGTTGTGGTTCTCTTTCTGACGAGTAGCCTTGAGGTCTTGGAGCCACCTTGCAGCATAAAGGCAGAAAAATGGGGAAGTAAAATGTTTGTCCTGGTTTTTGTGCAGGTTTCCAGAGCATACTATGCTGAGTCCTCAGAGATACGGTGGGCAGCATGGGCAACTGAAGGAAGCTCGTTTTGTTTCCTCTTATATTGCCTATTAGATAAAATGTCCATTTTATAGGTAAAGAAGTGTTATTTTTATTTCTGGAGGGCAAATGTTTTAAGGTTTCCTGAGATGAAAGTGAGGAAAATGAGAAGTTTATTAGTTTGAAATACAATATTGAAAGAAGTATTATGATAAGAAGCAGAGCATTTCAGTAAAGCAACATTGTAAAAGAAATAAGCAAGAAATGAGGAAGGAATTTTCAGGAATTCATTCCTAATTCATGTTCTGTGACATCTTCCACTAAAACATATTAAAATATCTTTCTGGTTTTGTTTTGCTGCCTTCTAACAGGGTATCTGAAAGAGGACATTTTAGGAGCTTCATGTGTCATAAATTGTGGTGGCTTATGCTTTAATCCAGGTAGAAACTGGGAACTCTTCACCTAAAAAGAGAGAGAACTGTTGCAAAAGAAGTTTTTGTGATTGAACTGAAACTGAACATCTTGAGCACAGGTTTAAGGACATGAATTTTCTTGGATTAACAGCATGAAATTACTTGTTTCTTCTCTGAGCACTCAGGACAAAGGTAGGATTTTAGGCTGTATGAATGTTTCTGTCCCTTACTCTACATTCTGTTTTGTGTGCACTTCAGACTCATCTGTTCTGACACCATTTGGGAAGCCTCCCAGCACTTTTTCCACTGGTGTGCTGTAAGTTTGCCTTGCTGCTGGAGAGTTTTGGATGCTGTATGAAAGCAACAGCTGTTACTTCCTTGTTAAAAAAAACCCAAAAAACAACAAACTAAAAAAACCCCACTGCACAACAAAACAAAGCACAAAACCACACGCACTTGTAGTGTTTCTCATTCCTTCTAACTATAGATCATGTGCCAGGAACTCAAGAGCTAACATTAAACTTTTGCATGTTTTGAGAGCATGGATTTGCTTAGACCACATCGCTGAAAAGTTTCCAGGCTACTAATTATTCTCTCTAATAAAATTAGAGACAAAATAAAATAGGTATTGAATGTTTTGGTTTGATTGCTTGGTTTTTAAAAATAAAACTTAGGTCAAATATTTAGAGTATTTTCCCCTACCCAAAACCTCTCATTACGGAAAAATTACTGAGTTTTTACTTTGGAGGAGTACAGGATTATAAATGAAAACTGTGAAATGTCTATCTCCAGATTACCGATTAGGAAATCCACTATACCATGTAAGACACTGCATAACTTTACCTTCTTTAATTAAAAATCCAGTCTGATTCTTTCTGAAATACCAGCTATACCTACATATGCAAGAGAAAGCACAAGTGAGATAGAGAGGGTTTTTTCCCCTATTCCTGAAAAGCTTAGGGTTTACCCTAGATATTGGCACAGCATCATTGGAAATTTCGCACCACACTACTGTCCCAAGTGAACATGTGTTCCTTTTGGAACACATTTTTTTCAAGATCTCAAATGCGCTAACCATTATTTAAAGGATATTTTATTAACTCTCCACTGAAACAGTTTGTTCCCTGCTTTTTCTTCACTAAGTTGTTATTGCTTCTTGTTTCACTAAGAATTTATGTCTCGTAAAGAAAGAAGATGCTTCTGTTTGGTACTGCAGCCCTGCGGTATAGTTATCCAGGTGTAGCTGAGCTTCAGGCAGAATAGCTGAGGCAGCAGCACTGTTCCACAGCAGCTGCCATGGTTTGTGGTCCCTCCTCATGCATTTTATATAAAACACTCCAGAAAGCAATGATCTTATCATGCATGCCCTGTTCAGTAGTGCTGCACCTCTGCAGCAGCAGTGCAGTGCTTCCACAGGATATGGAGCTTGCAGTCTGCAGGCCCTGGACCACACCTGGACACGAGAGCACTTACATAGAGGAGGAGGAGGTCTAAAGCTGGCTGCTTTCGTCCAGAGAGGAAAAGGTTGGCTTGATGACTACAACATTACCGCTTCTGAGTTAGATGATTGATTAGTACAAGATTGCTTCATTTCGTTTTAGAGGAGATCTTTTTGTTTCCTCATTGTCTCATTGCTATGTTGAAAAGTTTTGCATCTGATCACTGTTCTGATGTTGTGGTTTGCCTTTTTTCAGAAAGGAAATGCCCTCTTGATCACATAATGCTTGCATCGAGCACATTGCACTGGAGTCTTGCAAGCTTTAGTAAATTTATCCATGTAATTTTCTAGTGAGGAGAGGTGATACCACTCGCAGTTTTCTATAGGGGGAATGTAGATATACACTTTCTGTATCAAATGCATGAAATCACCCAGGGCATCCCCAGACCTGGGAACTGAGGCAGGTGGTTCAAGCTCCTGGTAATGTCTTACCCTGTGGGACAGCTGCCTTCAGTGGTCTTTGAACGACAGAAATGTGTCTGATAAAACAGGGAGGGCGAGCTGCCTGCTCTTGGAACTGCTCTTGGCTGAGGCAGGGCAGAGCATTCTCTAGAATGTGTAGATCTATCATTGAGGTTTTATTAAAAATTAGTATTCTAGGAACTTGCGCCAGCCCCTTCTGTTCTGTTCAGCTGAAAGTTAACAAAATGGTTTTCCCAGGGCTGTGCTCATCTTCTTTGTTGTTGCTGGTGCTGATCAAGAAGTCTTGGCATGGTCAAAGGTATTTGCAGGACATTAAAACAGGGAAAGTGGAAAAACAAATTAAAACTTTGCAGTATCCTTTAAAAACTATGTTAAATAGATGAGGGGAAAAAAAAAACTTAAAAGCATAGGTTGTTTAATACATAAATATGGAAAATCTGATTACAACAGTTGTTACAGATGGGATAAAAATAAATTCTAAGATACCTAAGTATTAATTAAATGGCCAAAGGCCAAAAGCCGCTTTCTGCTCTCAACCTCTTTGAATACCAGTTAGAGTAAAAGGATGAGGATTTGGCTCTGCATCTACCTAACCAAACAAGTCCCTACCAAACAAGGCTCCTTGCAGAATTCAGTAGCAGAGGTGATGGGAATCCAGACACAGTGGGAGGAAGCTGTCTTTCTTTCAGCCTCCTCAACACAAGGGCAAAGGATTCAGTGTTCTTCCTCAAGATATAACTTTCGCTTTCCCATGTCCTGAAGTTCTCATACCAGTACTTTCTGCTGACTTTTCCTTCCTACTTGGCCAAGGTCTCCATGACGTTCAGTGGTGTGGGAAGGATGGGGCGGTTATGAGTGTGAGGATGAGATCCGCAGCTGTATTTTGTGTGTGCTTTACCTTATGTTTGCTGTTCTGTGCTTGCACTGGTCACACTCGCCAGCCTGGTACTCTTCATGTCAAATGGCCCCGACAGCCCACTATGGTGAGTGCCTGGCTCCTTCTGCCTGCTGGTGAAGTGGATGGGGGGGCTTAGACATGTGTTTTTTGGTAGTAACTTGTCTCTCTGAATGAATAAGAGTGTGACTTAAGCTGTGGTGGTACAGGCTGCAGCATTAGAGGGTTCTGTGTACAAGCTGTGATTCCAAATGAGGTTCTGTCACTGCGCCTCAGCAGCAGAGCTACGTGCTTCTGAGTTCAGACAGGGGATTCTGGGGTGCTGGTGCATAGCTTGTGACAGGTATGTCTCAGACCTGAAGGTTTTACAGTAGGTAGCGTGTTTTGACATTTTTTGTGTATAGGGAAAATGCCCAAGGAAGGGATGTAGTCATGTATATATAATTGTAGATGGTAGAAAAAATAACAGTCAAACTTTTCATGTTTGTCCTTAAATGTATAAAGCTCACGTTTAATTAGTACCCTTTAAAATTTTATTCCATTCCAAAATTTTCAGGTAGCTGTTAAACTATTGCCTTTTTGGCTTTAATTACCTCTGTAGATGGGTCTGAGCCCTTATCTTCCAGCTTTGCTATAGTTTGACTGGAGCTTTTTGCTCAGTTTCCCTCTTGTGATAAATGTGTTTGGGAAGGATGCCGGGAGCCTATGGAAAGCATCCTGAGGCTTAAGCAGTTAGTGTGCCAGGAGTTGTCTGGCTCCTAACTCATCCTGAACCAGTGTACTGGTGTGTTTTTCATTCTCCCTTCTAAATAGCTGACCAGAGTATTCATCTGTTTTAAGTACTTTGCTTGGAGCTCTCTGACAGAGCTCATTTTACCAAGGGGCTGTGCGTTGATATGCTGTATGTTGTATTTCCTTCCCCATATACATTTTTGCGTGCTTTCAAACTGGTTTTCATTTGTTAATTTGTTCACTTTAGGTCTGTGACTGTACATCCCTTTTAGGAGAGTCACTCATAATAGTAGCAGATGAACCTGGTATTGAAAGAAGCTGGTTCAAAGACCTGTTCTTTGTTTATTGGCTGCAGCATTAACTAATGAAGAACGAGGTGTTTGACCATTTATCTGTGCCAAGGCAAATTAAAGCCTTTTCAGTATTTATTTGATACAAACTCCTGTTTTTTACTGCGGATCTGGAGAATGAGCTTGCATTTCCTGTTTCAGTGACATATCTCAGCTACTCCATGAATAGGTTGCTGTCTCGGGAGTTGCAGGGAGGCTGTAGGAGAGCTGTTGGCCATGCTCGCCCCAGTGTCTCATTGAGTGTGTCGAGTCCAGCTCATTCAGCAGGGCTGGAGGTTACAAAAGAGGAGAATTGGGAGGATGATTGTTAGGAGAGTTTTCGCAGGCTTTCCCATGTGGTTGTACACAGGTTTGTGCTATAACCCCCTTCATCACTTGTAGTGCTCAGCTTCTGTTACCGGGCCTCTGACTCACTGCCCCAGCTTCTATTTTGACATTTGATTCCAGCTGTGATTTTCTTTTCTCTTTCTCCTCTTCAGGAGTCCTTTTTTTGCTGTGAGTTCTCATAATGTCTTGCTCTTTTGATACCAGAGAAAGAAATCTTAATGCCATTTTCACTTTTTCAAGAGCAAAGTGCATTTGTGGAATGCATTTTGCTCTTGAAATGTAGAATTCCCAAACAGGACTATGTAACCGATAATTACTTTGTGCTCCCCTATAGATCTGTATAGCTCTCTGTGTGTCCCATAGTTAGAATTGCTTTACTGATCAGATTTCCCCTCTTCAAACTTCCTGGAGTTCATTTCCAGGGTGTGACCACTGTCTGGTGGAAGGATGTTGCTCTCAGATTAGCTTGTTAACCCCTACCCTTTTGACCTTTCATGTCTTTTTCTATGGGGTTGGTTAGATTTACTCCTTTAGTTTCTTTGTTGGATTTACTGTGTTTTATTTGATTTCTAAATATTAATTAGTTTCATGTTTATGACCACAGAGAGCTTTTATGATATCAGCTACTAAAGCTGTTTTACCCACAACAAGGTACAGCACTCAGATTTGTACCTGCCCTAGCACGGCAAGACTGTCTGGCCGTGTTTCAGCACCTGCAGACCTACTCCTATCCTTTTTGCCATGGCTTACCCAAAATTAGTGACTAGATGAGGTTGTTTGGTCCCTGGGGATCAGCTGCTTGTAATATTCTCTAGTAAGCATCTATAAAGATAGCCCAGTTCCGCATATGCTTTTGCATTTTGTTTTTTCCTCTCTGCATTTGATGCTTTGTTTAGTCAATTATTTGTTGTTTGGCATCATTTTATGGTACATACAAATGAAAACTGTGTGTGTCCCAAAGTTTTTACATTCTGAAGACACATGGAAAACAGAGAAATCCAGATGCTGAGGACTTCAGGTTTGAGATTCTTTAGTTGCTATTTAGATAGCTTTGAATCATTTTGCTGTTACCTTGTACATAGTTCTTTTTCTGCATTGGAAAGAAGCGTCAGTGGAGCATAATTCTTGTTTTAGATATGCTGCACTGAGTAATTGCCCCTGAGAATATGTTATGATCGCAGCAGTGAAATAAGTTGCATTGTTCTTCCTCTGTCTCTATCAAACATGGTTTGGAGCCTCTCTGTGCCAAGGGACACTTGCCAGCCTGACACCAGGACAAGCTTGATAGTCACCCTCAGTTTGGCTAATAGGGCTTGTTTTCCAGGTTAGGAAATTAGTTTTATCAAGAGCCCTACTTCCAAATGGGGCAATAGGTTTAAGCTTCTGGAAAGCTTCTGTCTGCTCCTGTGTTTCACTTGGTGAGCAATACTATGTGCAGGAGAACGAGGGATGTAATCTGAAAGTAGCTGAAATCTGACGTGATCCTTCCTAATTTTTAGTAGAATCAGTCATGTTATCAGTGTAGAAAGCACTTAAATCTATGTAGGCTGTCTCTGACCTCCTGACATGGGTTACTGGGTGCAGAGACACCTCAGATGAGCAGTGCTGCCGAAAACGCAACTGTGTCTTGCTGGTTTTCTGAACAGCTCCCGTTAATCTTCTGGCTTCTTGTTCTTACAAGGTGGAAAGGGGAAACAGTGACGCATTAGGCTCTCTTTTAAGTTCTTTTTTTAAGTCCTCTGAGTTGTTTGAAACCATTCCTTTTGAGGTCAGTGGCAAAACTTTTCTTTTGTCAGTTCAGGATTAGGCCTGAACCCCGCACCTATTTTGACAGGAGAAATCTGAGAACACACTATGTCTCTTACTAAATATCAAGTTTTGAAAGGGGATGAGCTGTGGGGAGGGTTGTGTATTGCTTGCCATGAACTGAATTTTTTTTCTGCAGGAAGTTGCTGTTCTTCAAGGCCAAAGATAAATACTAAAATGCTAGAAATTGCCTAGGCCTTGCCTTTCAGCTGTCTAATCTTGTTCTTTTCAGACTTCTTAAGACTGTGCTATGTGCAGTGTTGCTTTAAAGTGTCAGTTTGTTCAGTAACCTTTTTTACACTGACTTGCAATATGATAAAAGGGGGTTGGTGTTGAAACCAGTAGCACATCATTTTACTCTTGATCCAAGAAGATAATTCCTTTTTTCATAGTGTTATCTGCCCATGGAATGCCATGCCACAGGACACCACACTGAAAAGGGACTCAGCTGGATAGAAAGCAGTCTGCATAGTTCCATTGCAAACAGTTTTAGTATTTATCCTGCATAGGATGCACATAATCAAACCTCATAATGTTTCAGGGCAGTAGCTTTTCCTGTAGGATCCAATATATGGTACTAAAAATAGACTTAACACTCTCTTTTCATTATGGGAGAAGCAATTTCACTTTTATCTTGATGAATTAAATGCCCAGTAATCTGATCAGAGTAGATCTTCTATTAAAACTCTGCGGAGAGGCTGGGGAGCAGAAGTAACTGTTCGCCTCCCCGCTTTTATTTAATTTGTGTCACTTTGCAGTCAGGTCCTTTCCCCAGTTCATTTTCTTCAGCTGCATTCCTCTGCAAGTAGCAACTCCTTTGGCTGTAAAGTCAAAATAGATGAGGAGAAAGGCAGCGATGTCTGCATCATTTTATAAAGTCGTCTTGATCTTATCTCTGGCCATTTCCGCCCAAACCCACCAAACTGCTGAGCTGAGTGCCTATAAATAGCCTGGCTGCTCTCATGCAGAGATGGGCAGTGCTGAACCAGAGGCATGTTTGCTGTGAGCAGAGCGAGCACTCCTGCTCTGGCCTTTCATGTCTGAGCTGGGTAGCTGTGAGGTTTTCTATAGATAGAGCCTGGCAATGACAGAAACTGCTGCTTAGGGCGGGGCAAGGTGACCTCTGTGCTAAGTGTTGCCTTTTGGTTAAAAAAAAAAAAAAAAAAAAAAGGGGTTTGAAAGAGGAATGGAGGAATGCACGTCTTGTGCAGAGGTGAGTGAGCCCAACTGAGGTGAGGGAGCAGGCGGGAGTGGTGGGAGCTGAGGGAAAGCAGAGGCATTGTTTTGCTGAGAGTTACTGTGCTGATGGGCTGGGCAAGAGTTTGGCTAAAGTGATGCTGCCTGAGCCTGGAGTGTGTAAGGGCTCTGACTGACCCCAGTTTAACCATAGCTGTAAATAGGCATAGCAACAGAGCTCTGAAATCTCCTCCTGCAAGTTGCTATTTTTTGATCAGCCTCCTTGTTGACTTGATATCTTCAGGCTTTGCATCCCAGGAGTCTTCCAGATTTTTAGTTCCTCTCTGATTTTGGTTCAGGGCTTTGCAGAGTTCAGTAGCTGCTTTCTCTGTCTCATTTTTTATTTATATGTGTTTTTTTCCAGGGAACGCAAAAGATCACTCCATGTTTCTGTCTTAATCTGGAAAATCTCCTGCCACTTTCCCATTTTCTTCCCTGTAAAAAAATGAGCTGCAGAAATGTGTGATTTCTTTTGCGTGGTAATTTGGATGCTGGTGCTTTACATTTCTCTTTGATACTCAGGTGCTGGAGGTTGTGAGACAAATATATTTTTAGTGGGTTTCCACAGAGTTGGCTAGTGCTGTTTGTTCCACTTGCTAGATGGGGGATGAAGAGACACAGAGTGAAAATTGCTTTATTGGGAACTCATAAAAAGTCCATGGCAGAGTAGGAGCATGAATGCATCCTTCCCGGTTTCACATGAGTGCCTTGCCTTCAGGGTCGTTTCAGCAAGGGATACTGTTTGGTCAGTCTTTGCACTCCATTTTCTCCTGTGCTGAAGCTTCGGCTAAGATAACGTCTGAATTTTGGATTATTTATGTAACACCAGCTCTAAGGTGGTTTAACATTTTGTTACTGAGTATTGCTATAGTGTGTTTAACTTCCAGACCCTAAAGCCATTCCCAGATACTTTATGGCTTCTTAGAGTGTATTCCTCCTGCTGTGTCCTGTGAAAACGACTGCCAGGATGCCTTTCAGTGACTGATTCAGAGCTGTGGGGAGCTGGTGTGGGAATCCTTATAGGAGCTTAATCCTCAATTGTGCATTTTCGTTTTCTCTTTTCATTCTGCTGGAAGTACTGTGGAGTTTGGCAATTCCCAGTTGAAGCAGGCACACTAAGCTGGTGTTTGCCTGAGCACTGGCAGGTATTTCTGCCAGTGTGTAGGTGACTTTGTGAAACAGACCACTGGGAAGCGTTGAGGCTTGGGGTTTGCTGACCTTGGAGCTGGCCAGGGCCCACGATCCAAGGTAGATTATGTTCTTCCAGGAGACAGGGGAGCTGTCCCCCTCTTCTCTTTCCCAACGTAGTGGAGGAAGATTATAGTGGGGCTTCTATATCCAACAGCTCTCTTTAGGATCTGGTGGAATGTGGAGCCTGCTGTTTCCCAGCTGATTTGTGAGTAGAGGCTTCACCATGGTGGTCCAGACCCTGTGATCTCTCAGACCAGTTGAGGATGGCTCAGTTTAGCAAAAGAGAAGCATATATTGTCAGATGGATGTTTCTCCTTACAGTCAGCATTTTTTTCGACGTGGTTTTTGAGGAGACTTTGAGCTTGGCAAGGGCCAGTGTATGTGGAACGTATTAAAATCTGCAGCTGTTTCAAAAACTAAAGGCACACGTTAGAAATATAGATAGCATTTTAAAAGCAAGTTTAATGCCCTGGAAAGGATTTCTGAAATGAACTAAACCCTGTGGATCAGTAAGAGTATTTTATTTTGTGTGCTGTAGTAGCCTGGCAGTGTCCATTTGGTGCTGTGTTTGTGAATTAATTGATACTTATCAGTGACCTGACTGTTACAAACCTGAATTCCACTGAAACCTCTGGTATGTTAAACCTGTGTCATTTTCCTGGCACCAAGATACAGAATAACCTGTCTTACAAGATTGTCAGACCATTTGTGTCCTGTGTTTTAACTGTGTATTATTGTGTTGGGCTCTCTCAGCAAGAAGGAGGTTCCTGCAACTTTTTTGGGGAGAGAAGTAGGATTCTTGTGATACTGAGGCATAACATAGCACTGCTTGTAGCTCCTAGGCAGTACTTACAATCAGGAATTTGGGGTTGGACATTCAGCCCTGATTTTTTTGCCTTTTGTCTTTCTGAACTGCAGTTTTTGAAATTATTTTCATGTAGCTGTTGGTATTCAAACCTGTCCTCAGCAAAGAAATCAAATGTATTTGACGATGCAGAATGAAGTGCATATGGATTAAATCCATACCCCCACGTATGCACAGTGCATGAACAAGCATGTGAGCCTGTGTATGCTGGTATGTCAGTCTAGTTATAAAGCAGTTAAAGAAAAAAAGTCAGTGTGCGTAGACAGTTTTGGCACTGCAGCCCTGGGAAATGGCAGCTGGCCAGAGAGTACCGAGGCAGGGCCAAGTCTAGCTGAAGAATACCAAATGCTGAGGTCGGATATAGCTCCTTCTTTGCTCTGGTTTCACTCTTCACCCCCTGGGCTTGCAGCTTTCCACCTCTGTGCCAGGTAGATGCTGGTAGTTTCACAAGGCACAGCTGGAGGTAGAGAGAGATATCCTGGGTGTGTATGTGCTGGTAATCAGATGCCAATTAAATGAAAGGTGCAATTACCTGTGACTGAAATCTGACCTCGGTGAGTTTAACTGTTACACTCCCCGAGTCACTGTTAGATTTGAAATGCTCATTCAGTGTTAAGTTACTTATCTTCTTTGGTATCGCGATAGCACTGGAGACAAGGGTAAAACCGCACCGCAGTATGGGCTCTGTGTTCGTGGGAGTTTTATCTTGTGAAGGCTGCTCAGTTTTGCTGAATGAATCTGTGAAACGCTTCCAGCAGAGGGCACTGAGGTTATTGGTCTCCAACTCCAGTTGTTTCCCTACGGGTGTGTGCTGGGGGAGCAGAAAAGGTGCCTGTCAGTAAAACCTGTGCTTCACTCCTCTCCTCTGATGCTTTTGTAGACTGTCATAAAAGAGGGGATGCTGATGAAACAGACCAGCTCCTTCCAGCGCTGGAAGAGACGATACTTTAAACTGCGAGGACGAACGCTCTACTATGCAAAAACTGCCAAGGTAAGGTCCTGACAGTACCTGTGAGGCTAAGGAAGGAAGTCAGTGGAGAGGCTTTGGAGGCAGGTGGGTGTCAGTGGGGAGGCAGCCTCAGCAGAGCAAAGAACTCTTTAAGCACTGGTCTTCGGGCTTTGTAGCTACTAGAAGATTCCTGTGTTGTGCCTCACACTTGGAAATCCTTGGTTTTGAAGTGAAGCATCATGTGGACCTATGATACTGATTTTTCCTTATTTTTTCCCCCTTTGGTGCTTGTTAGTAGGGAATGGACTCTGAATCAATAGGAGGGAGAGAATACAAATGAAAAGAGAAAGTAGATGAAACAAGCAAGGCTAGAATTTATCAAATCAGAGATGCTATGCATATGGTTTAGTATATTGATAGTCAACTAGATATAAAACTGTCTCCTTTCACAAGAACAAAACCTACAGTTATTTGGTGTTCTTTTTAAATAATCCTTTAATAAAAATAAAGTCATTGTGTTCACTGTCTGAAGACAGGCCAGAGTGATCCCCAGTATATGGAACTAGACTTCCAGGTCCTTGATGATGTTGGTCCTGTGTCTTTCCTTCAGATCATAAAAGGCTATGATATAGAGCGTGCTAGGCAGACTCCCTTTGAGTCTGCTGCTTATATATTAGATTCAAGAATTTATTGGGATTTTGAATTTTTTTTTCCAGTCCATTATTTTTGATGAGGTGGATCTGACAGATGCCAGTGTGGCAGAATCCAGCACAAAGAATGTCAACAATAGCTTCACGGTAGGACTTTTAGCATTATTTTCTGTTCTTGCATCTTTTCCCCACATCCCATCTCTTTTGCAGAGTTGAAAAATGTCTGAACAATCTTCACAGCGTCTTTCACTAAAAATAAGAAAAATATAAACTTACTTTTCTTTACAATATGATAACTCATATTTGTGCACGTGGGAACTACCTCAGGGAAATACCTCAGGTTACTACGTATTGTGCTAAGACTTGGCATTCTGGGATTTTCTTACCTATAAGCTATGAGGGTTTGATAGAACCCGTTTGCACAGTGGGACAGAAAAATTTGTTCTGCTGAAGGAGTTAGAGGTGATGTTCATGTTTATGCTGGAGATCTTGCTAAAGGAATTTAGTTTTTCCCACAGGCATTAAAATATGTAAACTTCTTTCTCTGACTCTATTTGTGTGCGTCTGTGTGTGTGTTTATATATGCATGCTATATATAGTGGGAAAGCAAAAGGAGGAACAGAAAGAAATAGCACAGAAAGAACTGTGAGATTGGTTCAGGATACTCATTACATGTGGACTGTGTGCTAAGTATTTGCAGTCTGGAAACGTGGTGATGTCCCTGCTTCGTTTTCTCCAGGCTCAGGAACAAGGAGGGAAAATGATTGTATTTCTAAGATGCAGGTGTTCTGCAAGCTCCAATTTGGGGGAGCACCTGGCGTGCAAAAGAAAAAGCCACTAATGTCAGCCCTGCAGGGTGATTGTTGAGCTGGTGGGCAGCAACAAACCTCCACACAGCTCCTGAGGGGCTCAGAATGGTGGAAAAGAAGAGCTTGGGAAAAGGAAGTGTTGCTCTAAGGCAAGGTGAAGGGGGGAGCAATCCAGGTGGAGGGAGGAATCCCTCCTGATCCTGCGAGTGGTCACCAACACTGACCAGTGTATCTTGTGCTGCAGCAGGAGTGACCTGCTGCTTTAAATATCTGCCAAAGGGTGTTTCTGTTTTGTAGCTGTAGCATTTGGCTTTGTAGTGCCTGTGTCCAGATAAAACCCCAACACCTTCCCAAAGCTTGAAAACAGTTTCTGCACTCATAGTTAGACAGGTAGGAGGCACATCTGGGTATGGTAAGTAACTATTGATATTAGGTGTCAGTGTGAGAGTACAAAGAGAAGGTTTATGCAGTGATTCAAATAGGGGATATGTTTTCAAGAATGTGATGTTATTTACCTGTTAATAAAGCATTTTATCCTAGATTTTGCTTCAGTTTTCTCAAATATAAAGATTGATTTTTCAGGTAAGTGTACTGTTACTGTGCTGCTTACTGTTGTAGTTGGGAGAGATCTAATCTCCATCAGGAAGACTGCGTTAGGGACAGAAGGAGGTAGTATATTTGCTCTCTCAGATTGCCCTATCCAAGTCCAACAGTGAAGGGTTATTTCCAAGACTCTGGTATCAGGCTCTGCCAGTCCCTGCCTTCCCTAGCCGATAAAAGGTAAAGGGTTACCTTGAAATTCAAGCAGGTACAGTTTGCACTGTCTCCAGCTGAGCAGTGTATCATGGGGCTTAGGTAAACTTCAAGAAAAACATGTTTCCTCCTAATTTCTATCTGATTTTTCTATTGTGGCTTATGGAGGTGCTTCACTCGTTTACCTTGAGCTCTAAAAGCACTTAGGAAATCCGAAAGTGGCCTAGTCTTGCTGCTCTTTGCTCTGTTACATCATTGTCGGTGCTTTGAATTCCTTGCGGTCATGCAGTTTTCTGTTGGTTTTCTTTGAGAGCACTGTGCTTCCCCTCTGTATCTTCCTTTCTAAAATTCAGAGTGATGCATTTTTTTCCCTGTTTCAAATCAGTGGGTCATACGATTTGAGTTTTTCTCCTAAACTGAAAGTATGTAGCATTTGGTGTTGTAAGCAGAGTTTTAGATGTTCTGGTTTTCTTTTTGGTTTTCTGGTTTTTTCAATGGAGACTGGTACTTGTGGATTTATGAAAGAGTGGTTTCTTTCTGAGAAAACTCAGCCTCTCTCCAGGCATCTGTACTGCCTAATGTATAGATTCTGCAGGTCAGGTTGCCTGAATGACACCACTAAGATCCCAATGTAAAAGACAAGCAACAAAAACATCAGATAAACCACTTGAAGGAACAATGTGTATCCAAAACAAAGAGGTAATAGTCAGAAGAGAAACTGTTGAAAGTGCATTGAGGAGCATGGGGAGGCAGCATCATGAGAGGAGAAAACCAGAGCACAAAGCCAGCAAAGGTTGTGCTGCACGGATAGAGGAATAAGGTTAAAAAATGGCTGCCAGTAAACCTTTTACATAGGACATGCCTGACAGGTAATTTGTTTGCTCTCAACAGGAAGGAGAGCAAGAAAAATGAGTTTTAAGACACAGACCTCTTCCTCTAAAAAAAAGTGTGTAATAGCAAATTCCACCATGGTTTACTTGGTTGATCTTGCATAGATTTCCTCAGTAAGTGTATCCTGTTTGCAATGGGGACAGTTTTCAGGACTGCTACCCAGAATTAATGGATAGATGACTACAGAATGGGCTGGGACTATGTGACATGGGGCGTTTTTGAGCTTAAGATGTTGTACAGCTCCATTCCCTGATGTGTAATGAAGAGCTTTTTATTTAGCTATTGTTCTTTTAGGTCAGGCAGCGTGGCTGCAGAGGTATTTAACAGGAAGCCTCTAGGAACAAGTCTTATAGAAGCCCTATGCCAGAGCTTTCTTTTCTCATTAGGCTTTTAGGTGTGGTGTTTGCTGGTTGTGTCACATCTCTGCCTTCTCTGTCCTTGAGAGTCACCTGTCTACAAGGTAAATTCTTCTGAGATGTCTGGGCTGTGACGGGTGTTTTCCACATATGATCCCTTGGTTTGTGGTGAATAGATCTCTCACCAGTGCCTTTTCCTAGGGTTGTTGTCTTGCACAGGGCCTTAGAGAAGATCTGCTGTAGCATTAATGCAATGATAACTGTGTTGTCCTGGTAGTTCAGGACCCTTTATTTCAAAGAGAGCAGTCAACTTTTAGCCTGGAGTCTTGCCATCGGTGTGTGCTATATTTGTATTCCTAACAAAACAGAGATTGCAGCAGCATTGGATGGGTGAGGTGAAATCAGCCTGGCCCTGATTTCTGAGCAATGCTTTCTCAGTGATACCCTAAAAACCTCCTATAATTTCTAAAAAGCGGGTGATCTGGGATCACACTGGGTGCATTTGGTCTTCCCAGTGAGACTTCAGCTCTTTCCATGAACAGTTTTTTCTTGGACAGTGCAGTTTTGCAGTAACATGATTTGTTAAGGTGCCCACGTAATGGACGAGCCTGCAGTTGTGTTAGAAGCATTAAAACAAAATCTGCAATGAGGATGAGTTCCATACTTTAACCTGGAATAGTGTTTTTTTCACGATGATGCTGGGAAGCCTAGGTTTTATTGATTTCTGTCTCAAAATGATCTGCTTTACCTGTGTCATGGACCCGAGCCATCCATCATGCCTGTTTTCCCCTGTGACACCTGTAAGGTTTGGAAACGCCAATCACTCTATTGCCTGTTGCTCAGGTCAACACTTTGCCACCACAGCTGTCCTCTCAAAAGTCTTCGAAAAGACTTTGGGTCATCTCCTTTGGCCCAGTTTTGTAAGTGTTTGTGTGGTGAACAAACTCCTCCTCCTTAGACTGGTGTGTGGGCTGAAGATCTGCTCTCTTTTAGAAGGTGCCAACTGAGTTAAGCCTGCTGCCTTCAGTGTAATTGGTACAGTTAAAGAAGTGAGTCCTTATCAATTCCTTGACCTGTTTCTGCTTTGTGGAGGATTTGTATAAAGTATGTATTCTTTAACACTAGTCAAAAATGCTTTTCCTTGTCAGGAGAGGGCCTGGAAAGGACATCATATCTTTCCAGGTACACATTTTGTGTTCTGATATGATTCTCACATGGTGGTTTAGTAAATGTTTTCCAGTTATTGCTACTAAGTGGTGATGTGGACTTTCACCCTCATTCACATGACATGAATGACAACATTTACTTCTTATCCCATCTGATTTAGAGCTTTGAGATCCCATAGGAGAAAGCTCCTCTGTGTGGAGAGGGAATTTTGTGTAATTTGGTTTCTTCTTTCTGATGCTTTGGTGAAAGGGAAGGTGGTTCAGAGCACGTTTTTGAGTGCCAGGAGCCATGTTAGTGACCCTTCCTCCATAGTTAAAGGCTCTTCACTGGAAGAGGTGGAGCTTGAGTTCCTGAGCTCCTGTAAACCCTTTTTTGTTGGGAAGTACCTCTCAGCTCAGCCACAGACAGGAAACAGCATATTATTACAATCAGCGCCTGCCTCTCCACTTCATTGCCGTCAGAAGGAAATTTATCCCAGCTCCTCCTTAAGCAGGCAGCTAATCAGCTTGTGGCAAGTGGAACATAGCTCAGAGAGACTGACCACAGATGAGACTAATCCTATTAATTGCGTGTCAAGCAATCTGTTTAGGTTTTTTTCTGAGGGAGTAGGCTGCTCTGGACACTAGTTTAGAGGAAGACTGAACGTGAAAGGTAAGATCAGGAGTGTGAGTTTCCTGGATTGAGCACTGGGAAACATGGCAACTGTGCCAGCGTAACAGATATCAGGAGCTCAGGTTCTTTGGAATACGTTTGCTATAAGCTCTTATTGTTCAAGTGTTCTCTCCTGAGTGGATTTATGTAGATGTGTTCTCTAGAACAGGACTAAAGGGAAATGTGCCTCCAGTGCTGTTGGAAATGCTGCACCCAGTTAAGAAATACTGTTTATTAACTGATGATTCACCCTGACCAATGTCCCAGGAGAGAGGAAGTATTGAGGTTAGAGTAATACCTCTCTTCCAGAGCACTTGCATGACTGGAGGCGACAGTGGTTGTGGTAGGCTGAGGAACAGGGAGTTCCTGATGCCCCTGAATGAGAGAGTGCAATAATCTCTGAGGAGTATGGATGTCATTCTCCAGCCGTATGGAAGCCTGAGGTGTGCTACAATTTTTTATTATAACCTTGTTACTTAGTACTGACTTTATTCAGCAGCAAAGTTGCCAGTTTCTGTCTTGTGAAGTTTTACGTTACTGATCTCCTCCAGAGTGTGTATTTTTGCTGTATTGTCCCAGGGCTTATTGACGGTGTGGGAAATAGCATGAATTTTCATTTTGGGGTAAGTAACCTTTCCTATGAACAGAGGGCAAAGTGCTTGAACTTGGGTAAAAAATCAAAGTGCTGACAGTCCTTCCTAATGGGGGGAGTATGTTGTTAATGTTTGCACTTCATTCACAATGAAGTGCCTTTGCCTCTTCATGATTTTGTGTCAAGTTGAATTATTTATGTAGGTGCTCGTAAGTTAAAATACATCCTTTTCAGCAGAGCAGGCAGTGAGGTCTTCTCTGAAGAGTTTGGTTTTGAAAGAATATAGAGCTGCTGAAGCTACAGAAAGTTTGCTGCTCATGCCTAGCACAGGAGCCCTGTGCCTGTAAGGCACTGTTGGAACAAGAGGAACCCAGATCAGACGTTAGTTGTGCTGGTTTGAAATACAGGCTTCGAGAAAGAGCATGTGACTTATTTTTATGAGGAGAAAGAATATAAGAACTTTTGTTGCAAGCTGTTTGCAGGAAGTCATAGTTGGACTTCAAGCTTCGGCTGATAGAGATCAGGAAAATCTGTGTGGTTTAACACTTGCATAGATTCCCAAAACTGCCTGGTGTGGCCTCAGCCCTCTGAAAAAAAAGTGGAATTGAACATATGCTCCAGGGAGTCACTGGGCTTCCTAGCAAGGGAGAGGATTTTCCTCCCCTGCTTCCTCAACATGGGGGTAAAGGGACCCGGAGAGAAGGCATCAGCTGAGCAAAAAGCCTGACTGATCCAGGGACACAGTGACACAGGGCAGTCCCAGGTGTCCTGAATTCTCACACA
Organism: Eulacestoma nigropectus; assembly: GCA_013397775.1. Taxonomy (NCBI): domain Eukaryota; kingdom Metazoa; phylum Chordata; class Aves; order Passeriformes; genus Eulacestoma; species Eulacestoma nigropectus. The sequence continues at coordinate 305,900 of VZTE01003922.1, forward strand.
ATCATGGATTGCCCTGTTAATGTTTGGAAAAGGGAAAGATTAGAAAAGAGGGACTTCTGAACAGGATGGTTCTTTCTTCCTTGTTTTTAAACTCTCTCCTCTAAATTGGGCAAAATTAGAGCACATGTTGGAAATTCAGGTTTTGCTGGGGGTTGTTGTCTTTTCCACACCCATGTGTGTGCACGCTCAGGAATTGTACACTCTTTGCTAGTGCTTGTACTCTGTTTATATCGGCAACTGTCAGAATTTCGTTTATAAGCAAGTGAAAATATGAGTAGAGCTGTGTATTGCCGTGTCTAGAATTGCTCTGCTGGTTTTCCGCCTCCCTTCATTAAGTGCAGCTCAGTCCCCATTTCCTGTCAGAACTGCTGCAGTTTCAAAATACTTTGCTATTTTAGTAGTTGGTAATCCAGACTTCAGTGCAGTTTTTTTTCTCCTTGAGAAAAGGCCCTTTGGTAAACAGACCATTCTGAGTCACTGTTAGTCAGTGAAAATAGTCATTTAAAATCCTTTCATGTCAAGGATTTTTGGGACTCTTAATCCAGCCCCCTGTGGGAGCTGGTCATTAGTCTGCTGTCACAAAAGAAGGAAAAATCTGGAGAAAAACTATCAAAGAGAAGATAAACATGGAAGCAGAGTTAGAGAGTCTGGAAGAAGTTGCTGTGGGTGGAGAGATCTGGCAGTTGCTACTGTATGTTACAGAGTGACCCGAAAATATGCAGGAGGTTTTGAAAGAGATGAAACTACTGTAAGAACAAGTCAGACTGAGCTTTTTCTGTTTTACTGTGGGACAGGACAGACAGGGTGCTGAAAAGTGAAAGTGACTGTGAAGGGCTTTTGTTTTCCTAGAGGGAAGTTTACAGCTTCGAAATTCGTGTCTGCCCTTGTGCCTGAACACTGGAAGCTTTTGTTTGATAATCTCCTTGCTCTTTGTAACCGTCATGCTGAGTTAAGGTTTCACCTACCTTCCTGAGCAAGACTGCAGATTTCAGCGTCTTCTCCCCTTCCAGGTGAGGGCACAGAGGCAGAACAACATGTGGTCATTTGACAACATGTTCAGCTTTACATGGAAGCTGCTCTAGAAGGAAAAGGCTCCTTTTTGTGCAGGGAGAGGCTTGCTAGCATTACTTGCAGAAATGCCTCCCTGTTTCTGGTGCTTGTGATGGTGCATGAAACAGAACTTGTCTTTGCCTGGTGACCCGGTGTGGAAAGCTCCTGGCTTCATCAAGCTGTTGAAAGCTATTAATTTCCTTTTGTGCTAGCTACCAGCCTCTGTTCAACACCGCTGAAGTTAGGGGGCTGTGAGGAGCTGCTGCTAACAATAAACTCCCAGTAATAGGCCATTTTCCTACCATGGACAAGATCTTTTGTTGCCCAGTGCTGTGATTTATTAGGTGCTAACCTTGCCATGTGTGAGCCCACCAAGACAGCTCTGGGGAGCAGTCCTGCCCCTCTGTTCTTCATGGGTTTGCTTCTGTTTGAGTGACTAGGAAGCTTTCTCTGAAATATCCCTTACCTTCCCAAATGGGCTGCCCTTTCTGAATAGAGTGGTTCTGTTTAGGAGCTCTTCCTGGCAGGGCTGTGTCCTTTGGAAAACAGGTAAAGGGGTGCATATGCATCTGCTGCATGAAGTGGAAGGTGTGTGGGTAATGGAGCTGTGCGAAGATGCTCTGGCACTTGGTACAGCCACCCTGTCCACTCCCATTGGGTACTGCTCCATCCATGGAGATCTCTAGGGATTAACAGGCCTGAACTACCAGGATAGTTTGCATTTCTTACCTGCTAACAGTGGCAACGATCTTGCACGCTCTAGGTTTTGACATCTGTTAAGTTGTTGCTAAAGTCTTAAAATCCTCTCCGTGTCTGTGCCCATCTTACCGAATTGCCAAGAACAGGAATGTGTCTTGTTTAGGAACAGTTTCCAGAATCCTGTAGGAATGTGACCCTGGTATGAGAGATGATAATTTTCCCAGGGAACACTCTGTCTGGTCTAGTTTCCTGCTGCAGCATGGGGAAGGATAGGGACTGAGAGAAATCCCAGATGGAGGATCAGCATGAGTTGAACTTGACCTGTGCCACAGCATAGCTCCGTAAGTGCCAGTGCCATTGCTCAGAGAAAATGCACTGCTGCTCTGGCTCAGGAGGGACAGATTGCAAGGTGAGTGAACCTAATAATGTAAAAGTGGTCCTAAAGAGACCACAACACGCGCTGGACCTGCTTTCCTATGGAAATGACCTGTCCTGGATTTGACAGATTGAAAATGAAGGTAAAACAGCCACATGGAAGGTGGGGATAAAAATACCCAGTGTATTGTGAACAGAGATTTGGCCACTTAGGGCTTTGAGGAAAATCTTGTTATTGCTATTTGAAAAAAAAAAAAAAAAGGAAAGGAATTTGGCACAACTGTAAGAACATTAATGACTTGTTTTATTTGGTGAAATTAAGTGTTTCCATAGGTGGAAGATGGTCATTTTAGCAGGAAATTAAGATCTTGCACTATAAAAAACCATACAAAACTGGTGCATTTCTCCAGTGTTATATAAAAAGCTACTTTTTCTTTCCCGTATCATCCAGGTTTTGGGGGAAGAGAATTGGTGTGGTTCTGGAGAGCTCTAACTGACCTCTGCAGTGAGTTTATGGGATTTGTTGGCAAAACTGGGTGAAAGCTGAATTGCAGAATAGAATAGGGCTGTAGTCTGTGGAGGAAGGCAAGGCTTGGGCCCTCATGAGTCTTTGATACTCATATTATTGCTCTCTTCCGAACTGTAGAGACCTGCTAAAGTCATACTGACTCACTGCCTAATGTTTTGCTGGCCTGATGCTAAGCTCCAGATTGTTTCAGAAACAGACATCAGTGAGACAGACGTTAAAGATTTTAAGTGTTAAGGACTGGTTTGAATCTCAGACTCGTATTTTCTTCTCCCTTTTCCAGTCTTCTGTTTTGTGTATTTGCTGAGGGAGTAGCACTTGCTAATCCACACTTAATCCATTTTGCCCTGTGTGAGTTCAGTAATTGTGTTTGAAACACAGTGGATTTGCTGGTTTGTGAACCTTGCTGATGAATACAGGTGAGATATTTTATTATATTCCAGTGTTCGTTTCACTATTGCTGTCACTGAAACAGGAGCTGAAGTGGAAAAATGGCTGGGTCCTCATTACAGTCTCACCCAGTTTTCCTTCCTGAGTCTTGGGCTCTCAGGATGCCAAGAGCATTCACCACCATACAGAGCGGACATAGCAGTTAGCTACAGGTGGTGTGAATGGTTTCCCTACCTTTGCCATATGTGATCCAGTTGAAGGTTTTGAAGCTTTTTTTATTTTTTCTAGTTTCTAGGTCTCTAGAGCTCCAGAAATTCCTGTTGGCTCTGTACTCAAGTCATCAACTGTTTCTCTTAGGGGGATTTATGGCTAGCACCTTTGAATGTAAGACTATATTTGAACAGGATATGAGTAAAAGGAAGCAGTCAGAATGACCAGGTGTTCTCGTACCCCCACTTTTGGCCATTCTGAGAAATGTACACATCAGGAAAATTATATTTAGCAAAGTTCAATGTCCCCCCACCTCGTCTCCCCCCGCAGCATTTCTTCTGTCAGCTCTGTGATTGGGCCAGTGTGATCTTAACTTGCTTTGCCATCTTTTGTGGTCACTGAGCTCACCAGATGTACTCTGATAATAAACAGTCCCAGGGCATGCTTGGCTAGACTGTCACTTTATTGCTGAGAAGTTTCTGGGCAGCCAGAAAATGCCTCAGTGTGCAGAGATGATAAAGTTGTCTTGGGTAGCAGCAAGACCAGCGGATAAAGTTTTGCTCCAGCTGTTGGATAGGGGAAGGTTGCTCAGTACAGCAAAGGGTGAACTATAGCAGATTTCTGTTTAAAATTTGGTCTAATATAGGAGTCTTTTTTGGACTGCCTTTCTAATCTGATTATTCACAGCTGTTCATCAGGGAAGGACATCCAGGGACATTAGTCCATTTTTAGAACATGAAATGAGGAATTTTCTTTGGTTGGCTCTGTTGTTTGTTAGCTGGCTGGATTTGAAATGTCAGTAAACTGGTGTTAGTTTTGGACAGAGGAGTGTGGGTCAACGTGAGAGGTGGGGGTTAACAGCTGGTAAGAGGGAATGGGCCATGTGAGAGAGAGACAGAGGAGATGTAGCTAAATTTTCATTGTCAAGAGTGTCCATGTTTGCACAAGACAGCCAATGAAGGCATGGTTATTTTCAGATTTAGGTTTTTTTTAGAGTTAGAGTGGGCAAGCTTGAAAATTGAGAATTTCTCTAGTAGACTTGAGATGAGTCATGGAGGGCGCATAACTACCTGCTGGGGACCTGAGTGTCACCCCCATTTCTGCAAAACGTATTTCAGGGGTTTCATATGCAGTGAGAAGTTTGTAATTAACCTGTGTCCTGATTTGAAATATCTTTAACCCTTCCTGCCATTCCTGTGTATCCTTATGACTCTGCAGGAGTGATTAGAGGGATTGGCAGCCTTTTTTTCCCCCGTGACTGCGGAGCTCTTTTTCTGGTCAGGATTAGGTGTCAGTCATGTCACCATGTGGTGAGCTCTGGGCACCCAGTTTCTTCTAATGAATGAAATCTAAAGAACCACACCCAGAAGTTCAGCAGCATTTAGGATCAAAAAAGTTTTTAATATTCACTTTTTAGGCAGAACAAACATTTAAATTAGTGTAATTGCTCATATCTAGTTAAAATTCTGAGTTATTTCAGGGCATGAACGCTCAGAGTTCTGCCAATCCCCGAACAGGCAAAAAATCTGTGAGATTAAAGAATAAATCTGAAAACTTTTTGTTGGAGGTTTTTTTTTAACTCCTACTCAGGCAGCCCTCATACTAACTCAGAAGCTATCAGATAGTTGTTTTTGTGCTCTCCATTTATGAGAACAAGAGGTCACTGGTGACATTACTGCTCTGTAAATTTAGAACAAATAAAAGGAAATGCTGCTTCACCTAGTGCGTCGTCATCCTGTGGAATATACTGTTCCAGGATGTTAGTCAAAAGCTGTAGCCGGAACATAAAAAAATAGCTGGAGTGTGCTCATTTGTAGCCATGTTCGCCAACAGTGATAACCAAGCCTTGTGTTCTACAATGTTGGCTCATTGCAGCTGTAGCTGAGAGTGAACTCCCTGGACTCCTGGCTGGGAAAGGACAGCTTTCCAGGGGGAAGATTGCTGTAGCTTCTTTTGAGATGACAAGAACGATTTTATTTTTTGTGGTGCAAGGTGTTAGATTGGCCATCGCTCTTGCCCGGATGATGCGGTGTATATAACAGCCTTGCCCCTCTGTCAGTATCCTTCAGCAGGTGGATGTCTGGAGCTGAAATAGCTGGTTCAAGGAGAGGGAGGGAACAGTGGTAGGAGGAGTGTGAGTGAGAGTTTCTGTTGTTCAGCCCAGTGCTGTAGCACATGTGCTGCCCACCAGCCTGCGCAGGAAGGAGCTGGCAGCTGCAGAGCAGGCACGAGAGGCTGATGCTCCCCAGGTACCTGGGCTGGGCTAGGGGGTGTGGGGTATGTGAACGGCAGAGCTGTTGAACTGCTCTGCAAGGAAGGGGCCCTATTAACACGTTTCTGGATTCCTGATTATCGTCGTTAAGATGTTTAATTGTATTACTGCTGCATATTAATCAGGAAAACAGGTTTGTATGGTTTCTTCATTTCCCCGAATAATTGCTGCACTAGTTACATTAAAATCTTGTCTGTCCTTCATAGGGAAGTCTGAATTGTCCCAGTTTGTTCTTCTTAGGAGCAAGCTTTTTAAAGAGATTTATTCTTTTATTTCCCATCTCTGGTAATACCAATAAATCCCTGTGCAAATGTTGCTTTTGAACTGACTAATGGGGAATACTCTTCGTATATTTATCCTGCACAGTTACATTTTTATTTGCAGTTTCGTAGTTACACAGTAGACCCTTTATTTTAAATCTGTGACTCTTTGTCTGGATGATTCATGTATGAAAATCTTTTAATCTCTTTATTTATCCTTCTGTCTTATAAACTTTGACTTTGTTCTTTGAACAGAGGGTTGTCTAACACTGAATGTGCGGATTCTTTTTAAGATGATGCAGTAGGTGACTGAAGAAGGAATTAGTTGTTTTCTGTATTGGATGATCCATCCAATGATCCAGGAAGTCAGTAGCCTCAGAAATTAATTCTTATCAAAGGAGTGTCTGCATTTCTGTATTTTATGTCAATATTTTAAATTTCTTGTCTTCCAATGTGATTAAAAACGATGCTATAGTTTGCATTTTCCTTCCCTCCCCCCAAAAAGGCAGAAAAATAGGAGAAGGGACAGCACTGAGTAGAAGTGTTCTGAAGCTGTTCTTCTCCAGTGCCCCAGAGCATGCCAGTGACTCAGATGAACTGGTGGTTCCTTATGGAATTTGGCTGGTTTTACAGCCATGAAAAGTCCTTGGATGCTTCATCCAAGGATGTTTGGACTTTGCATGTGCTACTGTTGTACATATGCAACTACAGATGTTCTTGGCCTTATTACCAGGAAGAAAGTGAGGCCCAGTGGTGTCTGAACAAATTAGTTAACCTTGGTTTTACTTCCAGGGAAAAAGGTGCTTCCTCTTAGCAGAGCTCAGACGTGCCCCTTGTTCTTCTCTAACTTCACACTGATTTTTGAATCAGTGTTTCACTCTCCGGAAAAAGTTTCTCTAGGGTAGCCATTCTTACATAGCAGAGTTTTTGATGGAAATACATTTAACTAAACACTTTCCTGCTTTCACAAGGAAGAAGAAACATTCCTGTGATTACCTTCTTTGGAAATAAATTTTTTCGAAGCTGGAAATGTTTAAAGGCAAGTGAGGGAAGAAAGAAGGAGTTCTTCAAAGTTTTATTTTTAGAATAGTGTAAACATTTACTTCTGTGTGCTTACAGTTGATACAGATCAGGTCATTTTGTCCGAGATAGAATGCTCCAAATGCTAAAACTGTGTTTCTAATATGAATGGCCAGTCCTTTCTTTAAAAAGGGATTTAGCTCCTTTCATTGCCTACTTAATGTGTCTGTAGCACCTGTTTCTAGGTATTGGTCATGCCTCTGGGTAAGGTGGTATTATTGCACGTGCATCTGCAGTCTATCAATGAAAAGAAATACAGTCTGAAAACTGAAGAGCTTAAAATACAGCAGCACTTTCCAAGTGTATCTTTTTTGTTGACATTACATCCACATTTCTTAGCAGATGCTCTGAGGCACTTCAGCATCAACTAAAAGTTTGGTGTTCAACTTGAGAGGCTTTTATTTTTAATCTGTTTTATGAATGATAATGAGAGAAGTGAGAAACAGACTGGAAAACAGGGGTCGTGTATTGGGGTGATGTGTGTGGGTGTTTTAATGTTCATTAACAAAACCTTAGCTGAATGGTTGAGCCTCATGAGATTGACACAATCCTAGTTTATTTTAATCCATTCTTTCAGATGTTAGGTACAATTTGCTTGAAAAGCAGATGATGTAGGCAAATTTTTCCATGTACAATATGTAGAGGGGTGCAGGAGAGTCTGGGCCACTGGAAATTTTTAGAGTTGACATAAAAGAGAGCCTTTTGATTTTTGTTAACAGTTGCTCAACCTTAATGCAGCTATTCTTAAATCCAGGTCTTGCAAGCACTTCAGTATTGGTCTAATTTAGGTCAGCTTGATGGAAATCAATACAGAGGTGTGCACAAAGAGACAATGAGATAACTACACTGTGGGGAAGAAAGACTTTTGTCTTAGGAAGAATAAAGGTTGATACATGGTCAAGTCGACTCTAGCTGAATAGGCAGCCCTGAGAACAGTAGACATGGTCCTCTGAAGAGCAGGGAGCTTTTATTTCTCTCTGCTGCCACCAGCTGACTGAAGGAGAGGGAGTTGGTGGTAGAGGACACAGGGACCTGGTGCCTCCCTGGGCAGAGGGAAACTTTGGCCACCCTGCGTGTCTTCTGCTGGTTTGTTAAAACATTGTTTATTTAACACAGGGCAACTAATGCATGGGAATTAGCCCAGGGTACAAACACACTGAGGACAGGATTGTTAGAGGAGGGCAAACTCACTGCAGCCTCAGCCTGATAGGGGAGCATTTGTTGGAGTATCTTTTAGGTATGTAGAACAAGCCCTCAGGAAACATGAGGGTTCAAAATACAGTGATTTCTCCTCTAGATTATTTGATTTCTCTTCTAAATTGCTTATTTTGTTTTATTTCTCCGCTCCTCATGAGGGAGACTAAACAAATTTTTAGTATGATATTGTAGAGTATGTTATCTGAGTCATTGCTAGAAACTGGTATGTTATGCTATTAACAAAATGTCTTAATGTTCTTACCGGTTTTAAAAGTACAATAAGTCCTTTAAAAAGACTTATGCAAGGTCTGTACATAATTACTTCTGCTGCTCTGTGCTTGATTTGTGTTGTACTGTTATTTAGGTATGAGAGATTTTTTTACTCAGTTCAGTATTGGGAATGACAGCTGAAATCTTGGTGGCTCCGTACATTTAGGAAGAAATTAAGGTGTGCTCTGGTGGAAGAGAAACACAGTTCAGAGGTGCAAATAACTTTTGTTGTGCAGCTCTGAAAATAGCTTCAACAGACTGCACTAGTGGTAAGGTGTTCTCTTGCTGTCTCTCACTGACATGCCCACTCCTCATTTTCTCTCTCTTCAGATTATCACTCCATGTCGGAAGCTCATCCTTTGTGCTGATAACAGAAAAGAAATGGAAGATTGGATTGCAGCACTGAAGACTGTACAAAACCGTGAACATTTTGAGGTAATAGGAAAATGTTTACCTTTGTATTCTGTGCTTCGTCTGCTAAATCACAGCTTGTTTTGAGAGTCAGCTTCCAGTGAAGTTAATAGAAGTTATTTTATTGACTATAATGGGTCATAGTGTTAGGACCTTCTGTAAAATTGATCCCAAAAATACTGAAGTGATTCTCCAAAGAATGTTTGGCTTTTGTATATGCTCCCTTGGGAGTTTGGAGAGAACTTTTCAGAGTATGGGTAGGTTATGAAACAAAGTTCTCCTCCGACTGTCTTTTCATTCTTCAGTTATCCTCCCTGTCCTAATTCACATCTTGCCTCCTTGGTATTCTGCCAGCTTCAGTGCATCTGCCTGCTTCCTGGGACTGAGTGAGACCAGCACTGCTACCACGAGAAGCTGTCTTGTGTTTTCCCCACTCTGATGCTTGCCTCCCGCATGCTGACACAAGCATTTCTCTGCTACACAATGAGCCAGGTTGGGGAACTGATCTTGCTGAAAATTTAATCCAACAAAAAAATGGGGATAAATTCTCCAGCAGATAAATTCTCCAGTTCATTTCCCTACACACACTGGTAGTAAGACAAGGATGAGAAGTGGTACAGGACCTGTAATGAAGGTGTGACTTTTTCAGGTAGTCTCTTTTGCCTTAGAGACCTTCTTGAGTTGCAGCTAATGTGTACAAACTGCATATGGCCTACTCTTCCCTAGTAAAAAAGTGTTTTGTTTCTGCCTTTTCTGACTGCTTCACACAAGTCTTCAGAGAAAAAAAAGTGTTGTTGCTCTACTTTAGACTTTGCTGTAATACATTTATATCATCAGTCTACCCAGTACAGCATGGACCATTTCTCAGGGATGCATAACTGGTATGCCTGCTCCCATGCCCGGCCAACGTACTGCAACGTGTGTCGGGAGGCCTTGTCTGGGGTCACATCACACGGGCTGTCCTGTGAAGGTAAGCGTGCCCTCTGCGTCTCCTGCCTGGGGAGGGACAGCCTTATTTTATTTTTGGTTTTGCCCATATACCCAAATACTGCCATCCCTTAATAAAGTCATATGTCTGCAATGAGCAGATACACGCTTCTGAGGTATCTGAGAGAATATTTGTAAGAAGACTCCTGTTCGCAAGAAGAATTGTATTTGTAAGAACATCCTTGTTAAGTGTTTGAGTGCCAGGACGTTATTCTTTCTCAGCTTTGGCTTAGCAGAAATGCCTGGCTGTGCACAGCTCATGCTTCTAACATGAATGAGGTGACACCTACGCTGTGTAAAAGGATGGAGGAGTGTAAATCATGTTAAATTTAACAAGGTGATAACTAAGCTTTGTACAAGCAACTGGCAAAAGTGACAAGAATTAATAGCTAGATCAGAACACTTACAGCTGATCATTTTGGCGGTGCTAAAACGGATAGTGTGTGCCTGTGCTTTCTTCTGGAGCCAAACATGCACTGCCACATTAGACTTCCTGAGGCAGGATTAATACATTTTTCGCTTCCTCTCTAGTGTGCAAGTTTAAAGCCCACAAGCGCTGTGCTGTGCGGGCAACCAACAATTGCAAGTGGACAACTCTGGCCTCTATCGGGAAGGATATCATTGAGGGTGAAGATGGGGTAGGTGTTAGTCTGAACTCTTCCAGCTTTACCTTAATATGGAAGCACTGCCTTATGTTCTATAGCTTTTTATCACTTCAAAAATAGCAGATTCTGCCTTTACACGGAAAAGATTTCTACTGTCAGAGCATGCGATTCTGTGTTAAAAGTCCAACCAGGGTAGCAAGGACTCCTTAGTAGGAATAAACTGCTATGTACTGGGGGAGTTGAGATTAAATAATTGGAGGCATGGGAAACTTGGTCGGAGTTTTGGCAAAAGAAAAATAAATGAGTGTTTGGAACAGCACCTTAGCGTATTGGGATGCTTGATGCAAGTCAGTGTTTCCTTGGTAGCCTGGAGTGAGTCACCTGGACTCTTTGTGCTTGAGCATGATGTAAAATGCCAGAATTGGTCCTCAGGCTTTTTCTAGAAATTGCCTTTGCTGTCCTCAAACAGTGCATATAAAGAGTTGCTTCTCTGTGTCTCAGAGCCATGGTGCCTCCTGTACCTTTAAGCTTCTGTCCCTTTGTGCCTTTTGCAGATCTCAATGCCGCATCAGTGGCTGGAAGGAAACCTGCCTGTGAGTGCCAAATGCACTGTGTGTGATAAAACCTGTGGCAGTGTCCTGCGTTTGCAAGACTGGCGCTGCTTGTGGTGTAAAGCCATGGTGAGTTGAATAAGCGTGACCATTTCAGTAAAAGAACAGTTTTTGATCAACTCTGTGGTATGTTCTTTTAATGACATTTGCTTAGAATAAAATCTCTAACCAAGCTCTCCGTGTTTGCCATTAAGGACTTTATTGTTCTGCAAGAAATAGAAATTTGATTTGTGCTCAGAAGTGTTGCTGTGATACATAAAAACAAGGCCTCAAAAAAGTATCCAGCTTCTAGCCAAGCTCATTTTATTTTCAGAGTGAGCTTTCATAGAAAAATCTAATTACAGTAGACATGAATCAATGCTTCAGACATGGCATATGTTGGGTTTTAAGGTTATTTGTTATTTCTACAGGTTGAAAAGGTGCAACAAACTATAAAGAATACTCAGCTGTTTTAATAATAGCAATTTCCTTTCCATTGCAATAAATTGCCCTTGCCTAACCACTGAAGTGATGCAGATCTTGCTATGTTTCCAGTTGTCTATAATACTAGTAAGAGAAGTATCACAAAGTATTTTTAGAATGGGGGGCTCAAATGCCAAGCAAACCCTCTGTCTTGCAGTCTTTATGTACCAGAAAAGCCCTGCTCTACTTTGTATTTCCTTTTTTGTGTGGCTTCATTAATCTCCTCTTACCTCTTATGTCCCTCATGTCTTCCTGCTTTGTTTTTTGCTTTCTTGTTCTCTTGAGTTCCCAACTTTTTCTTTTGTTGCTACTTCAGATCTCTCAGCTGAGGCTGGGATTTTGAAAGCAGAATGCCTGAAGGCTCCTAAAGCCACAGAATCTGTTATCTGGTTCTCTCAGCAGCCAAAGTGCTGGTCTCATAAATTCAAGTGGCAGGAAAGTACATACTAATGGAAATAAGAGAATTAGTAGAAGGCTCTGATTAGATCATTCTTAAAATAACCTTATCAGTAAATTTATCAATTGACATTTTTTGATGATTTCACCCCCTCTGCCTTTCTTCCTCTTACAACTTATTTTGGGTGGCTTTAGGAGTTATACCACAGTGTCCAAAAGAGTATGATTTATTCTTTTTTGGTGGTGTTTCCAGGTACACACAGCATGTAAAGAGTTGTTGCCAAACAAGTGCCCTCTTGGGCTCTGCAAAGTGTCTGTCATTCCTCCTACTGCTCTTAACAGCATTGATTCAGATGGTAAGTACTGCTAGTAAGTAGCACTTCTTTCTCTTCCCTCAGTCTCAGTGACTTCAGCTGGCACTACTAATGCCAGGTTCTGTCAGCTGAAAATTCTGCTTTTTCTGTTGCTGAAACTCCCCACTGGAAGCCATTGCTGAGTATGGCAGTGAACTGTTTGCTTTGCTTTTGCATTCAGTTTATTTCCCTGTAGTGTCAGTGTTTGCTGAGCTGCAGCTGGTTATTTGTTGACAATAACTATATTGCAGAAGCGCTTTGGGAAGATTGGGGAAGCTGAAAATTTTGGAATACTGCTAGGAGATAAGTGTGACATTTAGCAGCATGAGATGTGGTTCATGCTGGATTCAGGGCTGTGCACATTTGGCATTCACCCAGTGAGTGCCATAAGCACAAGGAAAATACTAGGTGCTTCATAGCTGGGCTGGGGTGTGGGCTGTTGGTTTTTCTCTTTCCATCCCCATGGGCAGCTTCACATCTCTTGGCTTTCCCTCCCTCTCACTTCCCTTTGCCCCAACAGGTTTCTGGAAAGCTACTTGTCCCCCTTCTTGTACAAGCCCTTTGTTGGTCTTTGTCAACTCAAAAAGTGGAGACAACCAAGGTGTAAAATTTCTACGAAGATTCAAGCAACTGCTGAATCCAGCCCAGGTCTTTGACCTCATGAATGGAGGACCTCACCTTGGGTAGGCAGATGTTCTATGAAAACAAAAATTCCTTGTAAATACCTGAAAAGTACAAGGGATTTATTTGATTAAGCTCGTCCTCAAATGTAACAGAGAACCTATTCCTCAGAGAAGACTAAACACATGAGGTTTGTAGGGGTTTTCCTCTCTCTGTGTTTAGTGTTATTGATTAGCTAAAACCAAAAACGTTGTCAAAAAGGTTATTATATCCATTCATCAGTAATAGCAGGACAGCTTGAGGCTGTTTTGGGGGAATTGCAGAAACACTCCCCTGGAAGAAGACCAAGCGTGGAAAGCTTGAATCCATAAGAAAACTTGTCAGCAAACAGTCTTGTAACAAACATCCTGATGTACTGCTAAGAAGAGTTAACTTCAGTTAACTCAAGTGAACAGACTGATGTCATAGATAGCAAATTAATATTGTCAAGATGAGATTTATTGAGAAATAACTTACCTGAGAAGTCTGTGAAACTTCCATCCCTCAAAGACTTTGTAGTTGATATTGTGGAAAGATCTCTTATGAGTGCATTTGGTAAAGTTGGTTCTTCCCTAGGATCTAAGTTACATTTCAGACTTTTTACCAGATTATGCTAGAATATCTGTAGATATAAAAAAAAGTGAGTGCTGTGAAATAAATTTCTTCTGTGTATTTCTCGCTTAAAAAAAAATTTAGTCTTTAGTTTGCCCACTTCCAAATGTTTTTTGTTGCATCAGATTTGAGTAACTTTTGTCATTAATTGGTGCTCCTTATATTAAGAGCCAACACAAGGTGAATTTTCCTCATCTTTTCCTAACTGTGACTCCAAGTCTTTGACTAGATCTGTAGATGCAGGGGGCTAAATCTGGGAGTGTCCCTTCCTGGATGAGTGATCATTGGGTTCTGCTCTCCTGAGAACTGTTGTGGTTCTTTGCCATAGCATATTGCAAAACACTGGCATTTAAAACTGCAGAATTCTGTCCAGGGGATGTGTTTGGCTGAAAAATAATTTACAAAAGACTTGTGAAATTGAGTACTTTTCTTGTTCCCCTCCTCAGCTGGACTGACTATTGTGAGGAATTTTGCTTTTAAGCAGGAATGGAAGGGAGGGAATCAATTACCTTATCGAGCTGTGGTGCACACTTCTAAAACAGCTGCTCTTACATATTCACTTAAAAAGGAAGTGATGGTACAGGGTAAAGGCTGCTTCTTGATAATTTGAATATTTTCAAGTGATGCTAGCCAGGCTTGTACCATAAAATGTTGTCATTTCTGGTAGTCATCTTTTGTGTGTCAGCAACACTTGATAAAATAAGCATTTTCATGTCTACAGCAAATCCTGTTTAGGTAATAATAGTAAAAAACATACATACAAAACCAAAATAAAAGCAGGTAGTAGATCTCAAAAATGTTCAGTAGGAAGCACAGTTTCAAACAGGAGAGGTTGTTTTTATTATTCTGGAAAGGGTGAATGGAGAAATTCACACTAGTGAGCTGTTTGCCAGCCTGCAGGACAGACAAGACACCAGGACAGTGATTTATGTTGCTTTCCCAGAAGGACTAAAGCTTGTGATGCTTTACGTCCTCTTGTAATTGTCTCCTGGCTGATTTGCTGCATGAAAACCCCCCTCTTGAAGCTTTGCTTTAATTGGTGTGGCCGTGAGTGCGAAGGCAGTGACATCAGAGCACTTAGAACAGTGACAAATAACTAGTGTTAGGCTGGATGCAGCAAGGCTGCAAGAAGGAGTTAATTCAATGGATAATCAGCTATCACATGCTTGTCTCCTCTTCTGTACAGACAAAATTACCCTGCTTTAGTAGATGAGTATGTCTTGGGAGATATTTCTGTAGTGAATAGCTATTGTAAATTGCTTAGCTGTATTTATAATCCCTTAATTATAACCATTTTAATTCATCTGTAATCTGGCAGTGACCTGTATTCATTGCAGAATCAGAGCCTACTTTAAGCAAAGCTGCCATGTTTATTACCTAGATTGGAATTATCATTTCTTTCTGTAACAGCTGATTGTTTTTCCCTCTTGCTTTTTTCTTTCTTTTCTCTGTAGTTTACGCTTATTCCAGAAATTTGACACTTTCCGGATTCTAGTTTGTGGTGGAGACGGAAGTGTTGGCTGGGTTCTCTCTGAAATTGATAGCCTCAACCTTCACAAGCAGGTACCTGCCCCAAGAGCTTGGTTGGATTAAGGAATGAATTAACAATAGCATGGGCTGAAGAGGACTTTCCTTGGTCATGCAGATATTTGCCCCAGGACTGAAGCTGCTGAAAGCTTACTGTAGCAGTGCTCTTGCACTAATTTTCTGCAAGAAATGAATCCAGTGATGATTAAGTCTTTATTCCTGTCTCCAGTGTTCCTCCACAAGATCCAGCTTTTGCAGTAGCTCTGAGTACTCCTGCTCTATTGCCAGCAGAGACATGCTCTGAAGTGGCTGTGGTTAGAAAACTTGGGAGTTCCACATGGGTTATGCTCTGTTCCCTTTAATTCTTGTGGTGTGGTATCTGAGTCTTATGGATAGGCAGAAACTTCACTGGGGTAGAGGTATCATACAGTGTTTTGCCTGGGAGCTGTCTGTGCTAATTTTACAGAAACACAATGGCACCACCTGATGGCTAAATATAAACCTCTAGGAAGTTTACTATAGTGAGGTGCTCCTTGAGATGGTAGCTGTAAAATGCTCCTCTCTCAATTCACAACCAAAAGTAGAGGAAATTTTTCCTTATTTGTATGCTTTCTGGCTCTTTTCCCCATCCAGTTACTTTCCCCCCACCCTGGGATTAGTTGTTTCTCAGTGACTGGTGTGTGAAGGAATCAGTCATGTTACTCATGGCTATTCCTGGCTTGTGTTTTCGAATTTGAATATCACTTTTGTTTTCCTTTTTTCTAATGCAGTGCCAGCTGGGAGTGCTGCCCTTGGGAACAGGGAATGACCTTGCCCGTGTTTTAGGCTGGGGTTCTGCTTGTGATGATGATACCCAGCTCCCGCAGATCCTGGAGAAGCTGGAGAGGGCCAGTACCAAAATGTTGGACAGGTGAGTAACCATCACTAACATCATCTGCTCTTCAAGAGTTGTGTGAAAATATCCTTTCAGGAGAACAGGGCAGTCCTGACTCTGCCAAGCTTCTGGACCTCTTACTAATGCCAGATAACATTTTGTCATTGTCACCCTCTAGCAACAGAAAGTGGTCTGGCTTTCCATGTCACTGCTGCAGAACAGTAACAAGTGAAATTACCTGATGTCCAGTGTCCTCTTTTCTGTCCCAGAGTCCTCATCAATTGAATTTGTCAGCCTTAAAGTAATGACTTTTTTTTTAAGCAATTTCTTCTTGGTAAATCTGAACCAATTTATCTTGAGCTTGGCTTAGAAATAGAAGCCAAATGCAGAAGTGGATGTCTACCCTTAGTATTGCTATGTCTTGTATATCTTTGTACAATTAAAACTGTTTCATGTCTTTAGAGTTGCATCTTGGCATCTCTTATGCTGGATCAAGTAATGCCCTTGGAATTTTTGTGGAGAGGGAAGAGAGATGTTCCCTGTGCTGTAGAATGCTTGTTCATAGTGTCATCCTTCCTTCTTCCCCAGTTCAGCCCCTCTGTACTTCCACTGCCACTCTGTGGCTTCTTTATATCAGTGATGGCTCCCCAAAGTGCAGTTTGTTCTGCTTTGAGGTTCTAACCTGTTACATTTGGATAACAGAGGAAAATATCTGCATTGTAGTGACAAGTATGATTTTCAACAGGTGGAGCATCATGGTGTATGAAACCAAATTCCCTCGCCAGGCCTCCACTTCCACAGTCACTGAAGATTTCAGTGAGGATTCAGAGGTACCTCGCAGGATGCAGAGGGCAGGGGACTGGAGCACCAGCCTTGGAGCACACAAGATAGGAGGCAGTGGCTGAGCTCCAGTGGAGCAGACCTGAGCCATGGGTGTAGCCAGAGCTGCAAAGATGTGGGGCTTTAAGTCAATGAAGTATTATGGAGAAGGATGGAGGTTGGGTTACCAGAGTCAACAACCATAATGAGGGATGAGGAGAAGATACTTTGGGACGGAAAGGAAAGTACTGCCCTTTATTTGCTTCATGACATCAAGTTGTTGAAATAGTGCTAAGCTGCATAGCAGTCATAAAAAAACCCAGTGCTTTTAAATTTGCAGTTGATCAGAGACTCTTAAGAGCTGATTTGCTGATGATTTGTAGGTTCAGAATTAGATTCTTCATCACATTCAGATTTTCAGTGAGTAACAGAGCCCTGGACTGTGGAACTTTTTCAGGGCAAAAAGAATCTGTAGAGTGATAGGTACTCTCCGAGGAGCCAGGATTTCACAGCATATGTTGTAATGCTGGGAAGCAGCACCCCAGCGGCTTCTTTCTGACTGTCAACAGGTGCAGAAGATTCTCTGCTATGAAGATTCTGTGGCTGCTCATTTGTCCAAAATTTTGACTTCTGACCAACACTCAGTGGTGATCTCCTCAGCCAAGTGAGTACTTAGAGGACAGCTGCTCTAAGTTGCACTGTGAAAATCCTGCGACAATACTTGCATGATTTTGTTTCTGTCCTTTGTCTAGGGTGCTTTGTGAGACAGTGAAGGATTTTGTGGCTCGAGTAGGGAAAGCCTATGAGAAGGCAACAGAAAGCTCAGAGGAGTCAGAGGTCATGGCCAGGAAGGTAAAATTTGAAGAAATGTTTGGGTTTCTACTTCTGAAGTGTAAAACAGCTCTGTTTTCAGAGAATAGGATAGCAGCAGTTCAGTAAGTACTAAAAGAATGAGCTACCCAGGCAACTGTTAGTTCTACTCAAATGTTGTTCTTCTTCATGTAGTGCTCTGTGCTGAAGGAGAAGTTGGACTCTTTGCTGAAGACACTGAATGATGAATCTCAAGCGTCTTCCTCTCTGCCCAACCCTCCTCCCACCATTGCAGAGGAGATGGAGGACGGGGATGGGTCGGGCAGTGCTGGTGACTCTTCAAGTGAGCGCTCGGTGGGCTCGGCATGCACTGCAAGGCCCCAGATATTCCGTCCCCGAGAGCAGCTCATGCTGAGAGCCAACAGCTTGAAAAAAGCCATTCGCCAGATAATAGAGCATGCAGAGAAAGGTAACCTGTCGGGAGTCCTGCTTGTCGCTTCCTACAGCCTCTTAAGAAGTAAAAAATTTCCTTTATTCTGGGGGGCAGCAGGCTTCATTTTTGAAAGCAGCTTTCCTGAGCTAGATAAGCTATTCAGTAAGCCTGGCCATTTAGTTTCAGTGTCATCTCTGCCAAGCCCACCTTTTGGAAACATTGCTTGCTAAATGAGTCTGAAGTTCAAGGTGTGTTCTCTCCCAGCGGGCTGGTTTAGAAAGTTCCTACCCTCCCACACTGTTACTTTGCATTTCCTGTCTGTCCCCACCCATACCACAATTGTGTCAGTGCAGCTCTTTGTGTGGCCTTGCTGTAAAACAGATCTGAAAACACTTGGGAAGAAAGGATTTTAAGTATTTTAACTTGAATCGTTTCAATCTCTTTATAGCGGAGCCCAGCAAAACATTGCTGTGGTAAAACTGCAGGAGAGGACAGGAACTTATTAAATGAGCTTTGTCCCTGGGAAGAACTTATGACATTGCACCTTGGTGCAAGTCAGTTCTGTTCTGACATTAACTTCTTAGGCAGGTGACCCTCTTCTCCAAATCTTGACCCTTGTCTCTCTCCAGGCACACACCTCTCAGTGTTCTCCAGGTGTTAGTCATAAACTCGGGAGTTAACTGAGACCAAAGGAAGTACTTAACAGATTGTTACTGGAGATAAAAGCGTTGAAGTTGCAGATGTAACATCCATGCACACCCAGGTGTGCACTACGAACATCTGTGTAGTGAGTTACAAATCATTGCAGTGTTGCTTGGATTTCTAGCACTGCAGCATTGTATACAACCTTTGCTGAAGGTGAATAGCGGAAGTCCAGCAAACAGGCTGCTTCTGGTGCAGTAGGAGGCCTTGACCTCACTGCTCCCTCACTTTGCTGCTGCTTGCCTTAGGCCAGTTTGATGTCTGTGGAGCTCTTTTGGAGCCCAAGCAATTTGCTTAATCCAGCCAGAAGTGTTTCTGTTTCTGCTGCACAAGTGGGTTGGATTGCCTCGTGGGCAGTTCTGATGAACTACAGGGTCAGCACAAGGGAGGGGAAGAGACTGAAAGATGGGGGTGAGCTATGCAGGTAGTGAGCTGGTAGAGCAGCTGAGGGCATTCAGAGCTGTGCCCTGGCAGGGGCTGCTGGAGAGGAAAAGACCTGTTGATTGCGTGCAAAGGAAGTTTTGATTTCTTTAGGCAGCATGCTAACATTTAAATCTTATCAGCTCTCAAGCAAACTCCAGTTACATTTCAGATGTATTTGTTCAACTTTTCCAAACTGTTTTTCTTCTTCTAAAGTGTGCAATCTGATTCTTTCCTCTGTTTGTATTGGTTTTTACCAACTGCTATTTTCTTCCTTCTCGATTATATGTGTTTAAGTTCCCTTTTCAAGTGACTTATGTTATTGCACCACTATAGATTAAACAAACAGGAAATTCATTAATCATTTCATGTCCGTCTGGTTAGAATTCCTGGCAACATCTAAATGCAAATAAATGGAAGCCTATCACCTCTAGCACAGTTTACATCTCAGGATCCCTAAGTACGTGTGGCATTAAAAATGGACACTTCTATTTAGACCCTCACTGCTAAAGAGCTCAGCAAAGTAAACAAGGAGGCGAAGCCAGCCTGGTTCCCAAAGCTCTCCAGAGCAGAGCTGAGACAAATGATAAAGGAAAGCTTTGTGTTACTCCTGTTCTTTCCTTTAAGGAATCAGGACTTTTAGAGTCCTATCCTGTTGTTATTTGCATGAGTGGGAGGTATTCCTTGCCAGAAGAGCTGTGAGGCACAAACCTACTTTATCTCTCCATACAGCTGTTGATGAGCAGAATGCCCAGACCCAGGAGCAAGAGGGCTTCCTCCTTAGTCTCTCAGCCTCTGAGGAGGGCAAGGAGCTGAGGAATGAGGATAAGATTTCCATGCCGTCATCACACAGCAGCAGCTATGGAGTGTCCAAGGGGAGGAGCCAGAGGAAAGGTACTGCTCTGGGGCTGCCACGATGCAGGTCTTGCCTGTGGATTACAATTCTGTTAGTTGTAAAAAGGCAAGGCGATGTTATGTGTATTACTTTCTATTGTGTTCTGTTCTTTTCAAGTTTTTACATGATTGCTCTTCAGGCCTTGCACGTTTCTGTGTTCTAGCCTGTGCTGTACACCCCACTTCTTGCTACATCTCTCATGGCTGGTCCATGATCTTAGCATATAAAGCCTAGGATTCAGAAATTTTTTTGCACCTTAGCTGGTAATCTGGATTCTCTTGGCTTTCAATGCTTGGACAAGGACAGTCTAGAGCATTTTTCACGTCCTCCTTTGCAGATGACAGAGAACAGCAGCCAATTTGCTTTAGTAACTGTGTTATGTGAGTAATTTGTTAGAGATTCCTGATCACTCCAGATACATTTGGAACTGCCCTGAATATTGATTTGGAGCCAAATACCCTGTCTGTTGTGCTGCTGGCACCAGCTTTTTCTCATCTCCATTTCTAATATTTTTCATATGGTGTTTTGGTACTTCTAATCTGTGAGGTTTTCCAGCAGCACATATGTGACATCTCTGTCTCTTAATGACTGTCAGTTCTTTGTTTTCTGGGGGCTCAAGTGTTTTGCTGTTGAGTGATTCCTAACCCAGTCTTTCTGCTTGGGCTGTGCTGGTCTGAATCACAGCACTATGTTTGTCAATAGCCAAGTTTATGTTGTGTTTTACAGCCTCCAAATCTCCTTGTGAAAGACTAGTAAACAAAGGAGGTTTGTCACTGGGCAGCTCTGCATCCCTTCCTCCTCAGACAGGAAACCGGGACAACTTGCCAATGCTGAACACAAAAATCCTCTACCCAAGTAAGTGTAACACTCACCACTTCCCACCGAGGCAGCCAGCTGGAGCATGCGTGACTGCAGCACAGGCTGCAGTCCCCATGTGAAAACATGAAATTGTCCTGCCGGATGCCATTTTGTGCAGGGTCGACCGTGAGAGAAATCCCTTTGTGGATAACTGCAAGCGGAGGCTTGGAACGAGGTGTAGTAGTTTCCAGTTTGTAGCTAAGACTTAGACACAGATTTTTATTAATACTGTGAAGTGGCAGAATTTAGATGCCAATTGCAAGGAGATACTGATCTCAAAGTAACCATGAGATGGGGGAGACGATGCTGTTGAGAAAGGTTTCTGAAGAGTGGCAGCCATAGGTTTGGGAGCACCAGTCCATTTATGTGAAGGCTGAAGTGACTGGAATTACACAGACCTAGCAGAATTCCCACCTCCCACATGATGTGCAGCAACTTCTCCCCGTCACTGTGGCAGTATCTTTCTGTCTCTTCCCCCAAATTATTTGTTCAAATTGCGTCTTCTGGTAGCAGGTAATTTTCTTTCTCTCTGACAAACCTGCTATTTGTGGGTCACTAGTTAATAATTTAAGAAGCAGTAATTCTTGAACAACTTGGATCGTAGCTTCACTCCTACTCCTTTCTCTTTATTCACTGTTGCAGGGATATTACATGTCTCACCCTGGAACAAAAAAGCTGCCGCAGAGAATAGTATACTCCTATTTCCCTTTTCCATGTTTCTATACAACTGTGCTGCTGGCCTTAGGCAGTACACTGTCAGTCAGAAACCCTGCAGGCAGCTCCAGAAACCCTTCTCCTTGTCAAAAGAGCTGACCTCTGGAGTGAAAGAAAGCACTAATGCTATTTGCTTTCTTCATGAATGACAGGGAAGAATGTATCAACTCTTGTTATCTTGTCTTTGAGACTGAAGTTTCCTGTTTTCTGCTTATTATTAGTCATGCTCTTCTCCATGGTCAATTTTCCTACAGATATCCGTGCTGGCATGTCAGGTTCTTTGCCTGGGAGCTCTGTCATCAGCCGATTGTTGATCCACGCTGATCCCTTTAACTCTGAGCCTGAAAATCTGTGAGTATACTTAGGAGCTTGAAGGGAGTGGGTGTTTGCAAACAGACCTCAGCAGAGAGGGGGATTAGTTTATAGGCCAAAGTAATGGACTGCAGCAGCCTGGAGTTACATAAATGGATCCATATGCTGGGTTCCAGGGATTAAGGATCAGTTTATGGAGTTACACATGCAGTGACACATCTGACACAGTTGGGCTTGGTGGTCTTTTCCAACCTAAATGATTCTGATTCTGTGTGAGATACACACCAAATGGTACCAAAACTTACGAATTTTGTTTTTCTGTTTGGCAGTGAATGTTACACAGAGAAATGTGTCATGAATAATTACTTTGGAATTGGACTGGATGCAAAGATTTCTTTGGACTTCAACAACAAACGTGATGAGCACCCAGAGAAATGCAGGTGGGTTTGGTTTTGACTGACCTTTGGATTGATGCCAGAAGTGACTGAACCACTTCATGCTTCTGTGTGCTTTTGAACCTGGTTGTGTACAATGTGCTGAATGGGTGTATTGTCTACATAATGCTCATTCAAGGCTTGAAATCATGACGGAAGAGATAAGTTATTGGTTTATTACAGATTCATTATGCTATAAGGTATTTAAGTAGCTACATTGGTGCAGATTTAGCACATGGATTCTATTTATGTCATCTCACAGATTTTTCTCCTGGGCTTGTTATTTAGCTATGAGAGAAGCACATCTCAATTCTAAATGCCACAGAGGCTGGTTTTGGCATTGATCCTGACTCAATACAAACCACAGGTTTGGCCTTTTGAATACCTGAGCAACTACAGGATGCTTTGTGTAGCCTGGGATTGGCTACATTTGCTGTATATGAGCTAATACAACCAAGCACTGTTGATGTCTTAGTGTATGAGATGGACAAGTTCTGTACCAGGGCAGTCTTTGTGTGTTTCTGGTAGTGTCTGTTACTCCTGCTCAATTCCTACCTGACATTTATTTAAAGGGAAGTAGTTTCCTAGCACAAGCAGTGACCACTTGGAGTGCTTAACCCTTTTGGAAGCAAAGCACCTTTGTGTTTTAGGATGTAACAGGTACCATTTCAGTGTGAAGTTTTTATTCCTTCTTAGTGAAAGGGTAAATGTCTATGCTGACTTTTTCTCTTTTTATTTGACTCCTTAGAAGTCGTACTAAGAACATGATGTGGTACGGAGTATTGGGGACCAAGGAGCTGCTGCACAGAACATATAAAAACCTGGAGCAGAAGGTCTTGCTGGAGGTGAGGAATTAGCATGCTCTTCTGTTCCTAAGACTGGGATGCCTAATTCCATCTCCTTCAGGCACTGTGACTTTGGTGTGGTGATTTGACTCGGTGACATTTACCCGCCTGAAACAATGTACTCGCTATATGTCACCCTGAGCTAACTGCTAACCCTTAGCTAACAGCTAAGTGGCTGTTCCTGGTTCTGGAGTATAACTTGTATTCTCAGCCCATGAGGGAAGAAGCATCTTCCTACTGGAAAGTATTTGCTGTTCCCAGCACAGTGTTCAGCATGGATAAGATTGTTACATTACATGTGGTATCTCACGAGAACACATCATTTTAGATGGTGGGTGCAATGGAAAGCTCTGAATTTAACAGTGCTATAATGTGCATCCAACTGGAAAAGAAATATTTTTGTGTAGGTCGTGTACAGCATAAACAGGTAACTTGCAGGAGGAGACCCTCATCACATGAATGTTTCAGGAGTTTTATTCCCCTTTCTTGAGGAATAAATCAAGAGGCTTTGCCAAGGCTCTCAGGTGTGCCCTGTTCCTGCTAGAGGGGAAAGAAGCAACAGTATCTCGCTAAAATCTATGTCTGCCAGAAGATATGTGGCTCATGAGGCTTGAGTGGATAACTTCTACTCTTCTAGGCCAAGAATGAACAGGACGAAACCTGAATTAATGTGTTACTAAGATGGTGCAAGCTGTTTTCTGTTCACAGAGCATGTGTTCTGGCAGGAGGGTGTCTCTCTTGCTGGGCTGAGAGTAGTGTTGCCTTCATTTCTGTGCAGTGCGATGGGAGGCCAATCCCTCTGCCCAGTCTCCAAGGGATTGCTGTACTCAACATTCCGAGCTATGCAGGAGGCACCAACTTCTGGGGGGGAACCAAGGAAGATGATGTGAGTATTCTCTAAGGCCGTCCAGGAAATATTTCTACCTAATGTTGCTTTTGAGGTCAAAACCCCTGAAAATAGTGCGTGGAAGAAGAGGGCAAGGGGCCTGTCAGCATGCACTTTTTGTGGGAAGTGGCTGAGATACTGAAATGCAGCTGTGAGCAGCTTTCATACCCAGGCAGTCTGTAATGATTCAGAAAAAACATCACCAGAGCATTTGGACCTGCAGGAAGTTCTTTAGGTTGACCTTGTCCCCACAGAGAAGTAAAGAGAAGTAAAGCTCCTTGATAGCAAAGGCAGCTAGATTCACTCAGAAACATTGTATTTTTTGGAAATGGAGTGCCTACTCTCAAAAGAGAAATTACTGCCATGTGGCCTACAGCTTTCATGTCTGCATTATACTTTAGCCCTTGGAAGCCTCATTTTTCTCCCTCCTAGCTCATTCCAGATCTTCACCTTCTAGCCTTGTTGTTAATTTTATACAGATTAAAGAGCACAATTGAAAGCCAACCCCCAGGTCAGCACCAATAGGGGGTAAAGGAAACCTCTCCAACAGAGCTGTGCCTCAGCCGAATTCTCTCTCCCTTGTATGTGACAGACATTTACAGCCCCTTCCTTTGATGACAAGATTTTGGAGGTGGTAGCCGTGTTTGGTAGCATGCAGATGGCAGTGTCACGTGTGATAAACCTACAGCATCACCGGATTGCACAGGTATCAGCTGCTTTTTGTGAGATCTTCCTACCTGCCCCCTCTCCAGCTGGTGACTTTGTAAAGCCCTTCTTTCTGCTCTGTCTGGTCCATGGAAAGAGCATCCACCAGGGCTGGAAATGGGCATGCTCAGGGGCAATTTGAATATGGAATTGTTTGCTAGCATTCATTGTAGTAGGAGTTAGACCAACAATTCAAGTACAGATTAGTCCAAAGACACAGGAGGTGTTCCCCGCTGCTCAAGGGTGAGGTGTGCCCTGCTTCCCAGACATGTGTGCCTCAAGTAGCACCAAAGCTACAGTACCTAGGGAGGGGCTTTGGAAAGACAGAGAACGGCTTATGCTTTTGGAAAATCGGCATTTTAGAGCTTTTCTGACCCAGTCACTCCTTGCAGTGCCGGACAGTAAAGATAGCAATCCTTGGAGAAGAGGGAGTTCCCGTGCAAGTGGATGGAGAAGCTTGGATCCAGCCTCCAGGTTACATTTGGATTGTTCATAAGAACAGGGCACAGACCCTCACCCGAGACAGGGTAAGAGCATCCACAATGCCCCATGCAGTACACACATGTATCGATGTCACACATTTCTGGAGAGCGTGGCAAGGGCCATGTGGGAATATTATCTTTGTGAATGCAAGAAGCATATTTTGTTACACACTGTAAACCTTTTGGGAAAGAATGTGGTTAAACTTGCGTTCACCACTTGGGAAATGGCATAAATAAGATTGTTTATGCAAGCTTATTTTACTTCCTCTTCTAGGTGCCTTGTGGCAGTGTTTCTTAACACACTTGCATGCTGTTTTTCCCACAGGATGCCTGCCTCGCCAAGTGCTGTGGATTGTCTAGATTCAGACGGTCAATGCCTTAATTTCTCATTATTGTTCAGTATGTGGCTTATACGTCATTGACCATGTAAAGCAGCGTCTTATGCCTTGTTCAGAACTGTGTGTCAGTCTCATGTCATAATTTTCAAATATATCTGATGAGTACCAGCAGATAAGGAAGCCTCCTTGCTCTTTTGCTGCATGATTGAGCAGTGGTAAGACAAAAGAAAGGATAAAGGCCTTGCTGTGGCACAGACAAGCTTTATGATTCTTCCCAACTCTGTGACTGTCCATGCATAAACAGTGCAGTTGATAGCAGCTCTTCATACTTTCCAGCATAACACCCCTTTACCCAGCATCCAGAGCAAACCAAAGTCCTCTGCAAAGGACTCACCTGCTGAATCACAAGAAGAAGGAGTACAACAAAGGGAAAAAGGGAAAGCAGCCTGATACAGGCCTGAGGTATATTGCCTGGCAGGGAGTTACAAAGATGACAGTATGAAAAGAAAGCAAAGATGGGCATACAAAGCCCCTGTCGTGGTAGGACAGGGCACTGGAGACCTCTTAGCTAGGAGAGCACTGGGTGTTGATCGTAAAATCACAGAATGGTTTGGGTTGGAAGGGACTTTAAAGGTCATCTAGTCCAACTCCCTGCCTTGGGGATGGACACCTTCTGCTACAGCAGGTTGCTTAAAGCCCCATCCAACCTGTGGTCTAAGTGTTGTGAGAGATGGGGCATCCACCACTTCTCTGGGCAACCTGTGCCAGTGTTTCATCCCCTTCATTGTATAAAATCCTTCCTTGTATCTAGTCTGAATCTATCCTCTTTTGAGTTCAAAGAGTGTCCTGTCAGCTCTGATGTGAATGTTGTGGAGAGCAGACAGGAATAGTGCACACAGTCTTTTGTGAAGGTTAAGAGAGCTTCTGCAACATCACACTGACACTTGGAGGGAGAGCGATTGAAGGAGATAGCACAGAGAGCATGAGAGAACAGGATTGCTGCTGTAAAGGTAAAGGGAGGGAAAAAAGGAGAGGCAACCTGTGTGTGGGAATGGTGGGAAAGGTGGTGTGAAGCACAAGAGATAGAGAGGATACAGCAGTCCCTTGTGAGTGTGCTATGTGTTGAGCCATCAGAAGCCATAGCTATGATTGTGCCAGCCCATTCCTAATTGCCTGCCAACTTGATTTTGCAGTCATGGAACTGCCCCTGAGGAAGAGGTTCCAGTTTTGCAGTTGCACACTCAACTTTGTCTCAACTTATCCTTGTTTTTCTTGCTGTTCTTTTGATGGTCATTGCATGCCCCTTCTTTCACAGAGCAAACCTGTCCTACTCGGTTGGTGAAGTAGGGTCCTCCCTTCATGCATGTGGCCCTGTACCTTTGGTAACATTTTTCAACTGTGATTTGGGATATATAGTTTCCTAAACTGAAGATGGAAAAACTCAAATTCCCTTATTTGGCCTCATGTGGACTGCTGAAGAGTCATCAGCAAGAGTGAGACCAGCAGGTAGCTTGCACTAAGCTGACAGAGCCTGGTTTTCCAGTATGAGGGGCAGTAGGGGAAGGGAATGCTTTACCACAGGGCTCCATAGTTTTCATTCTCACCATATTCAATATTGATCTTTCTACATTGGATCTGTTTCTCTTCTTCCCACACCAGTAGCTGCTGCCCACAGGAATATCAATAAGGTTGCAGATGGAACAGGTCCTAGCTCTGAGTTCAGCTGCTTGGCCCACTAGTTCTAGGGAAGCCCAGTTTACTCCCAGATAAGGAGGAGCCTTGAGCATTTTTCATTTCAAGCTCTGAAGTGTCACAGTAATACTGAAGTGGAAAGGTGATATAGCTACTCAAAGGAAAGGCTGCCACCAGTAGGGAATTGTTGGATTTTGCTAGTCTGACCCTCAGAATTGGCCCAGTAATTTTGACTAAAACTATGCTTAAGCAAAAATTGAGCCAAGGCAAGCATGTGGCATGGAAAACTTCATCCCAGCCAGCTAGTTAGCAAAGTTATAAGCAACTTAACTACTGGGTGCTGCAGTGAAAGTGCCTGTACCAGATCTACATGTTCTACAGGCATAGGCACAGTCACTGGATTTTTATAGGAGCTTTACAGGGGACCTTATAGTTTGCTTGCTGTGCTTTTAGGCATTTGAGAGCACCCTGAAGTCTTGGGAGGACAAACAGAAGTGTGAGTTGTCACGACCCTCCTCCTTCTCTCTGCAACCAGAGATCATGTCTGAAGAAGAATCCACCCAGATCATCCAGTTTGGTCAAGCTGCAGGTGCTCTGATCCACAGGTGTGACTCAACTTGCTTTTGGTGAATAGAGCCTCCTTTAGAGCCTGAAGTTCTTGTCCTTATTCCTGTTTCTGGAGATGTTCCTGTTCGCTCTTACCTGCTGCATTGCTGGTCCATGTCACTGGGAGTAGCATCATTCATTGTTCAGTGTCCCAGCTGAACAAGGACTGAAGCTGAATAAACTTCCTTAGGCCATTCTGAACAAAAAAATGTCACTTTCATGAGAAAACATGGATCTTTTAATCCTGAAAGAACCTGTTACCTTTGAATAGACATTAATTTTTTCAGAAAAGAAAGAAAAGCCTCTCAAGGAGCTCAGATGACAACCTGGGTTCTTGTAACCCTGATGCCCAGCAGAAATTTTTGTACAAAGCCCAGAATGTATGCTTACCTGCTCATCCTTTAGTCAAGCATTCCTTTGGGCTTCTGAGAGAAAATTCCCAGTCATTAGAGAAGGCTGCTATAAGTGCAGCTGCCTTTCATATCACTCTGGTCATACTAAAATGTCTGGGTTGTGTTTCAAACTGATCCCAGTTTGTATGCAGAATTGAACATGTTGTGCCTGTGAGAGCTGCGTTTCCTTGCCTGTGCATGTTCAGTGTGGCAGGAGAACTGCCCTGCTTTGCCAGAGGCTGTGTCCCTGCCATGATCCCGGCTTGTCATTCAGATGGGTGTTAAAATGGGATACCCAGTCAGGAGAGATCTGCTTTGAGCATATGCTGATGCAATCTGTAATTCTCTCTTTAGCATTCGGGAAATAGCTCAATCCTATCAGGACATGGAACAGGAGCTTGCCCATGCTGTCAATGCCAGCTCCAAGTCTATGGACAAAGTCTACGCTAAATCCAAGTCTGCAGAGGTATTACACTCACTTGGCATCTCGCATTTTATCCTTGCTCCATAGCCCTTGGTTTTCCATTCTGATTGACCAAAAGTAAGGCTTGCTAGTCTAAGACTTCTTCCTTTTGACTGCTCAGACCTCTGCACTTCCAAGCTTAACTTGTGCATGAATTGCTTCCCTGCAGGGTCTGAACTGCAGCCTTGTTGTAGAGATGGTGAATAATGTCAGAGCCCTGCACAATGAGACAGATCTGCTGCTGGCTGGCAAGATGGCACTGGTAAGGAGCACAAAGCAGGAGGAAAAAGCAGCCTCTTACTTCTCCCCTCTCTTCCTATTGCCTTGGCCTAGCATTTTGTTAGTCTTGGACTCTGTAAGTCAGTTTAGATGTTATCATCCAGGAATCATTTGCTACAGAAGATTTTGCTTCATGGGCATGCTGTGGAGCTTGGAGCTCAGAAAAGCTAAGAATTGTTAACTTAGTCTGGGCAGAGTGCCTGCTGTGCACTTCCTTTGAAAAGGAGGAACTGCTTTGTTAGCTAGGAATTTCAAGGCAAGGGCCTGTCTGTGTGTTCTACCATGTGGCTTTTAACTCTGCCTTCCTTCTGTTCCTGATCCAGCAATTAGATCCTCCACAGAAGGAGCAGCTCCAGGCAGCCCTGGCAGACATGGACCTCCAGCTGAGGAAACTGGCAGACATCCCTTGGCTATGGCAGCTTATGGAGCCCTGTGATGAGGAGGTGAGGAGGACCAAGGCTATTTTTTGCTAGCTGTTCTCTTTTGTCCTGGTTGGCTGTGTGTGTTTGACTTCCTGTTACTATATGACTGATGTGAGAAAAAATTATTAAGAAAGAAACTTGACTCCCTAGAGCTAAAGAAAGTAATTTCCTGCTAAGATCGCTTGCCTAACGTGGGATCAACTTTCTCTGCTTCCTTTTCTGTCTTGATCAGAATGAGCTTGATTTTTTTTTCCATTCTTACAGGATTGTGGAGCTGACCTTGACAATGCTTGTTGTTCTTGGTCCATTCCAATCAGTTTATGATTGTGTGCCTGATTTTTCCCTTTTTGTTCTTGCAGAACCAAATGCTGGACTATTCTAAACGTAGCCGCGGTGGCAAATTCCGCCTGGTGACCAAGTTTAAGAAGGAGAAAAACAACAAAAATAAGGAGACTCACAGTAGCATGGGATTGCCGGGTACCAAGTCTGCTCATTCATTGTGTCTTTTTGTCACATCAGTGTGGTCACACCACTACCTGTTCTTGATCTGTTTCCTCACACGTCCTCTCCTTCTGTTTCACCTGCATCTGCCTCTTCTTGCAGGTCTGGTCAGTCTTTTTCATGTGGCAGAGTAGCTTATTGTTCCCTTCTGAGTCATGGTCCCCCTGTACCATGCAAATATTCCTGAGCAGGAACCAGGAGGTACTCTCTGAAGAATTCTCCCTACACTGTACAGATTTTCAGGGATATTTCAGA
The DNA here is from genome assembly GCA_013397775.1 of Eulacestoma nigropectus. NCBI lineage: Eukaryota > Metazoa > Chordata > Aves > Passeriformes > Eulacestoma > Eulacestoma nigropectus. The sequence continues at coordinate 335,990 of VZTE01003922.1, forward strand.
GGGTGCTTAGGAAAGTGAATTTGAGGATTTTGGCGTTTTAAGTATAAAAATGACTGCGGGGCCCAAGTCCACGTAACTCCAGTCTTTTCACTGCTTGTTCTCTATGATACAGTAAAAGGTATTTTTCTCATTGATTCACCTTCAGGCTTTAATCAAGTTTCATGTCTAATTGGCTGGGGATCAGCATCACCACAGGTGCTCCCTGACCTTTAATCCTGTTGGTCAGTAGATAAAAACTGGCCATGAATCAACAAATTGCCATCCAAGACACTTTCTCTATAAATTGGTCTAGTTGATTTTTAGTTTATGCTCTCCTTATAAATGCTTTCTTCCAAAATTCTGAAGTATGACCTGTTCTATTGGCTCTTGGGTCCTGTCCTCTGCCATGGAGTTGTGGGTACAGTCTCCTGTCTGACAAGCTGGTGTTCATTCATTGTCTCCCAGAACTGGGAAATTTTATTATTCTCTTATTTAGAGACTGTGCAAGAAGGTGGAAGTCTAAACTCTTCCTCTCTCCCTCAGACTAGGGGGAGACAGGTTGCCATTTTGTTTACTGAGCACAAGTGATTGTATATGATAATGTGCAAACTAATCTGTGCTGTGATTCTCCATCATACATTTTATGAATCTTTTGTTTTGTACACAGAATTTACACAATGAATTTACTCTTCTTAAACATGGGGGTAGACTTTAAAAAAGTTATCCCCATCAAAAGATAACCCATCCCATCAAAACAAATACGCACGTCCTCCTGGCTGTACTGCAACAGGCCTCTTCTTAAGAGAACTACCTTTTTTTGCCCCTCCTCCTTCGTTCGAGATTGAAGGTTGTGCTACCCTCCCCTTGGTTAGAGGCTGTGGTCCTGCTTGCCCTCCTCCTCTGGCACTGAGTGCTGTGGTGTCCTCATCTCTCCCTGTCTCCTGGGATTCTGGGTACTCAATGCACTCCTGCTTTTCCATCTCTAACAGTTCACCTCTGGGGAACGGAGGAGGTTGCGGCGTGGCTTGAGCACCTCAGTCTTTGTGAGTATAAGGATATCTTCATCCGGCATGACGTCCGGGGCTCTGAGCTCCTGCACCTCGAGCGGAGGGACCTCAAGGTACTTTCATGGTTGGCTCATGAAAAATAGCCAGCTGCATCTGCATGACCTTCTGTGCTGAATGTGCTTGGAAGTGGTCTGCCCGCTGTTCCTTCCAGGTGCCTTGGCAAGATGAACGAGTTCACTACAGCCTCATTTTATTTTCTCACGGTTTTGGGTCACCTGGTTTTTAATAGCAGGGAGGTAGAAGAGGTGGTTGAGGGACCAGCTGTCCAGTTCTGCCACAGCTTCCTGGAGATGTGATACAGTCCAGCACACAGATTGCCAATAGTTTTCTTGAGAGTCTCTGTTTTTAATGATGGAAGTTTTTTTAACTACTGTACCATGTTTGCAGAAGGTGCTGTAATTGGGAAGATTTGGTTCTCACCATGCAGTGATTGGACAAATAGATCATCACACTTCTTTGTTACAAGAAAAAGTGATTGTGCACTTTGATGAGGCTTATGGATGGAGAGAATGTTTTTTAGTAGTGCTTAGCAACCACATTGCACAACTTGTCATCTCCTCACCAGGAGACATTGTTTCTACTGAGAGAAATTGAAAGTGGTGGTTCTTTGCATGTGGAAGAGACTTGTATCATCATTCTGGTGACTTGCATAGCGCAGGAAAACACTGGTTTTTTGAAGCAGTGCATGGCATTTGTTCAATGCTCCTTGAATCTTTATTTGTCATTTTGACCATCTTCCCATGGTGAGGTTTGCTGTAACCTGTGTAGCTGACCCCGCTGCATGTCATCCACCCACAGCCTGTATTTGTTGCATGGTACCCAGTTATCAGATGTGACTGGTTAGTTCTTCCTGCATGTTTTGGCTACTAGCTTAGGTCCTTGACGTCTGTGTGCTCTTTCTGTTTTCTCAGCCTTTGGCAGCCAAAGCAATTTGTGTTTCTGGCTAACAGTCCGCACTTGTCTCTCTGCATTGCTCTGTGCCCGCTCTGCATTCCTTAATAGCTTTTTGACATGTGGTTTGAGGCTCTATAAATAACCCTCAGGTTTGGAATTTTTCTGGTTGGTTTCTTCCTGTCTTTGTAACTGGCTGACTAATTTGTAACCATTGCTTGGCCACCTGGAGTTGCTCTCTGCCTTTCTGTTAATGTAAGGTTTTCTTTTTTCTTCCAGGACCTGGGTGTGACCAAAGTGGGTCACATGAAGAGGATACTGCACGGGATCAAGGAGCTGAGCCGGAGCACTCCTGCCAGCGAGGCTTAGCTTCTGTTTTCACAGCCTGTGTCTACCATTCCCCCTAACTGCGTAGCAGTCACCTCACAAAGCAGATGTGCTCACAAATGTCTTTGCTGAACAGTCAAACTGTAGCTGTTCAGAGCTCGTATCAACTAAGCATGGTGCTACTTCTTTCCTATGGGCTATAGCTGCACCCAGTGGAGAGGTGCTTCCTCTGCGGTCAGCAAAGCCTCCTGGAGAGAACTCATTCGCTATTTGAAGAGCCATGTCCTCCGACATGGGAAGTTCTGGTTCCAGGGACAGTGCAGGACTCCTGAGAATTGCAACACAGCTACCTTTACTGGATAACTTCATGACAGTAGAATCATTCAGGGCAAAAGATATATTGGCCAGTCTTAGTTCAGGGGCATCTGACAGTCTTTTCAGACCCAAAACTTTCCTGCTCATCTGTGTGTCACACCTGTATTTAGCATATTTAAGTGGGACAAAGCCTCTCCTTGTGTCTTACTAATCCCTTTTTAATGCATCTGTAGTTGTGTGCAATGTGCATCTGAAATTGGAAGCCAGCACAGACCTCTTCCGATGAATATCCAGTGATTCTCACTCATTCATGCCTTTGCAACAAACAGTGCATGTGGTTCAGACAGGGTCTGCACCAGCTGGTGGGACCTTCTGCTGGGCCTGCTCTCCTCTTCCAGCCAGGGCCGATGGTACAACCTTTAGGTTTTCACAAAAAATGTGGTGCCGAGTCATCACGGACAATTGTTCAGAAATTCCTGGCAGTAAGAAAAGAAACTTTTGGAGAGCCATATGGTTACAGGAGATCAGCTCTGACATTCCTTCTTCTGAATTCATCTTTGGGAGACCAGATAAAAGGGAGAGAAAGCTAATGAGCTGTTTGGGCTGCACAAGAAGGGAGATACAGGACAGCTTGCTTCATCTTGGTGTAGGTAGCAGTATGACTGGTAATGGCCAGGTGTAGCTTCCTACCCATTTAGTGCTGCTTCTGTGGCCACAAACACAAGAGCTGTTTCTTTACTTCAGCTTGCAGTGTAGAAAACTATTTCTGTCACAAAATATGTGATTTATGTCTAGTACTTGGATCTTTTCATCTGTCTTGGTTTTAGTGGCTTTTCCACCTTGCTTCTCTTTCTTGTTGCCTTGCTGCTTCACTCTAGGATGATACAAAAGACTGGGTAGCTCAGTTCTCCTGGGCTGTACCCCTAAGAGAGATTCCTTATGCTGTCAAACACTGGGGCTCCTGTAAGAGCACTGGGAGGAGGAGGATTGTTACCGAGCAAATGAGCATCATAATGAAAACTGGAGTATGTTGATACATTGCCTTTGGTACCAGCAACAGTGGAGCATGGAAAAATTAGTGCCTCTGAATCAGAGTTTCTAGATGGCTGACCTCAGTTGGGTGGCTGTTAAAGCCCGAGACCAGCATGCATAGTTCATCACTGCAAAGAGAATTTGGCAACAGTCAGTGCTGTAAAACTTGAGATGGCAAAAATTTTTAATTACTCTGTTGTCTTCTGTGTATTTATTTTTTTAATTATTATTACAGAGTGGCACCTGTCTGACTATGGCTGCAGACAGAAAAGGCCACATTCAGAGTGGCATAAAAGATAATTTGCTGAGGACATCATTCTTCTTTGTTTGCTTGTAAGGATTTTTATCAAATTGATATCACTTCTCTAGTCTAATAACAATCAGTCAAGTTAGTTTATGTAAAGATTTGTCAGCTTATAAAGGCTCTGAGCTGATTTCGTTTCAGCTGGGCAAACTCCATTGAATTCTTTAGTATTTCACCAAGGGTAATTCTGACTCTGCCTGTCTGTTCTAACCAGATATGTTCACCCATGTATCTCCTCTCACCCTGGCGAGTGACAGAGTTTGCTCATGAGAAGGTAAAAGAAAACTAAACGTGCTTGATCCAGCTAGAAACACTTATGGTATAAATACTGTGAGGCCTGAGCAGGAAATATGTCCAGCCCTGCCCTGAATTTTTTTCTCCTATCTTTATGTTGGCAGTTGTTTCCATAGCTGTATTTTTATTTATCAGTACAGACCCCCTCTTAGTATATTGAATTCCTGAGGTTCAGGTAAGTAAGAATTGGAGACATACTGTATTGTCCCACTTGCTTGTTGAGGCACGGAGCAGTGTCTGGATGAAAATAAGGAGAAACCTCCTTAGGAGAACCCCAGTATGCAGCCATCCTCAGTGGCGGTGTGCAGTGACCTCACAGTATGTGCATCCCACTGCCTGTCCCAGAATTATGCGTGGCTGGGACATCCATGTGCCTTCCCAGGAGAGTGCAGTGAGGGGGCGAGGCAGGTGCTAACTCTGGAGAAGAGGCGAGATCTGTGTTTGTTCCTGTATGTAGTGAAGGAGCTGTTCTTGGCTGTGAACTTTCCCCAGGCAGCCTCATGGTTAAAGATGCATAAACAATAAGCACTTGCCTTGCTTGCATTATCCCTGAGGGATTAAATTCTTGCTTCTGTAGAAACAGCTCCTCTCTACTCTTCCTGCCCACAGCAACAGAGGAATCCAAAGAGTTTTTACCTTCTGGTAAAAGTGTTCCTGAATTCATGCCATGTCTATCAAGACATCGTGGCCTTTAGCCACCTGCATGAGTGATGAGGCCTGCACAGACCCATGTTCATTTCTTTTGCTTTTTATGATTTGTGTCAATGCCTTCAGATCCTTTTTGTGCATATGCACATTTATCAAAGGGTTGACAGCCACTATATTCCTGTCTATTACTTAGGCAGGGAAGGACTTCTACCTTCTTTTAAGAGCTAGAAAATGGGATCCACATTTAACCTGAGTGCCTTTGAATATTTATTAAGGTATAGATCTAAAAAACCCAAAAGAGTTATAGTTCCGTGTGTCTCACTGGGAATAGTGCAGATTTCTGTTGCAGAGATTTTTGTGAATAGATGAAGACAATTTGTATTGAACATCAGTGAGAGCTATGTGCAAAGTAGGGAGCCAGGTAGAACTCCTGGCTACATTATTCTGAGTTTTTCTTCTGGCATCTGATAATTTTTTGTGGGAGAGAAGCTCAGGAAAGAGTTACGAAAAAATCTGCTGCTTTGCCAAAAAGAGACTGTTCAGCAGTCTCAGGAACACCAGCCTGAGAGAAGCTAGAACTGCACGTATCACACAGGTGTTTAGTCCCTGAAGAAATGCAACTCCTGTGAAAGCGATGCGGCACCTTCTGTTCACATCCCTCACCCCTGGCAGTGGCTGCAGTAAGCTGGGCGTGGGGTTTCTTCTGCTTGGAAGAGGCTTCAGTCCATTCTCTCACATTCTGGCACCATCCTGGATCTTTAATGGCAGATTCTGAGGAATGATATTCAGGCTAAGTGAGATTGCATGCAATGGAGACTGGAGGGAGGTTTGGCTGTTGGCAGTGCCTTGCCCTGGGCTGCCCTCGGGAGGGCTGGTACAGCCTCTCTGCTGTAGCTCGTGGGATGTCGGTAGGAGCCAGCATGGCGGCCAAGGGGAGCTGTGCCGCTGGGTACCTGGAGGTGCTGGCCTGGCACCTGGGAGTCTCCAGCTCTGCCAAGGCCTTCAGTGCCAGTGCTGCATCTGCTTCTGCACCCAAATTGTATGGAAAGCTTCGTTCATTGTTTTAGTGTTATTTAAAAATGTGCATAATAGCAATGTGATTTATAAAACAGACTGTTTACAAGACATATTTTGTATCTTAAGATGTGTGTACTGTCAAAAGAAAAAAAAGGAAAGGATGAAAAATGATGTTTTTCTACAACTGTCAGCAGTGACTGCATGTCTGTATCATTGTCCACCGACCGTTGTTCCTCAGGGGTCTCCCCACCATTCCTGTGATCCTATCAAAAGCATCAGGAAGCAAGTGAATCCCTGTACAGTCTTGGGAAGAAGGTTTTGTGCCTTAAGAATGGGACCTGCTTCCCTCCTATTTATTTTGTTAATTTATACACAGTGATCACCATGGAAATGTCTCTTGTATTTTTTTTTTGTACATAGTTTACTTGTTGTAAATATGTTTTTCTTGTATATAAAGTAAACATGTTTCTGAGCTTCCAGTAAGGATTATCTGTTACTGATTTCATTGTGGGAGGGCTGCTGTGCCCATCTGGTGGGAACCAGCTAATAAAAACCTGTGCTGTGATTAAATGGCTTTATCCTGGCTTGCATCAGAAGTTCAGAGCTGTTCCTTAGAGAGGAGTGAAATGGTAAATTTAAGTGTTGTAGACCAGTTTTGTAGTAGCATTTTTTGTGTTGGTTTAATTGGCATGGAGTAGAAGACATCAAGTAGTTTAATTTTTTTAGTTATGTCTTGCACTGAACAAAAGATGTTTTAAATGTGGTGCTTCTACTGGTGCTCATCCTGATCATAGCTCTGCTGGCAGCAAACCCACAGCTCGATGGGAAATGTCAGACTCAGCAGGGCTGTGTTGGTCATCCCTCCTCAGGTGGCTGTTCCTGGCCGCAGTGCTGCAGTGGCAGGATGTGACGGGAGCAGTTGTTCTCTCCTCCACCTGGGCCTCTGTGTACTCAGTTTATTGCAGGCAATATGTACAGTGACTGGAGTAAGTGAAAGTGCATTCACAAAAATGTGGGAGAAGTGAATTTTCTCATGAAATGTAGAAACTGAGTGCCATAAATGACACCTGTACACTTGAAACAAAAAAATTTGGAGGTGTTCAGGTGAGCAGTCCGTGGAATGGATTGTGACCAGCTTTCTCTTACATCTGTACAGATTGGTGTGTTCATAAGATGATGACAGGAAACTTACAGCAGATTTATTTAAACTGAGAGGATGGTTGTAGAGTTCCACAGTACTGTCGCGAAGTGGATGGAAAGTAAGTTACAATGGTTGTGAATATTTTCTATGTGAAAAACACCTTTGTACTTGATAATTAAACAGAAGTATGGAGAGAACAGTGTATGGCACAGGAATATCATTCTAATGTTACATACTCTTGCATGATGAAAATGGTAAAATTGATCATTACAATGTTAGTTACCTGGAGCCAGAATAAAGAAAAAGAAAAATCACTGTGTTTACTCACACAGACCCTGAGTGTCAGGCTCTGCTTTAAGTGGCACTGCAGAAAACATGCAAAGAAAACAACAGCAGAGACACAAGATATTCTTACTCCTCTGGTTTATTACAGGTTTATTAATTTTGGTCTTTTTTTTTTTAAATAATGTGGCAGAAGCCAATAGCAAAAAACTTACTGCCCTACTCAGTGTGTCATTACTGAATGTCAGACCTCCTTCTTAGGGCTGCCATCGTCTTGGTTTAACTACCTAATGGATTTCAGGAGGGTGGAGTGGGTTGAGAGGAAGGTGTGCTGTGAAGATTTCTACCAATGAGTTTAAATAAAAAAGTATGAATAACTGCACCCCCCTAGCTGGGCCTGGAGTAGCTTGAGGTGTTTAATTCTCATATGGGCAGAATGAAAAGGTCCTGAGACTGGAAAGTGACATTCCATGTTAATGACAGCTAGAAGAGTCATGGCAGTCCTCCAGCAACTTCTGTCTGAAGAGTTGCAGCATTTTACTGGCTTTCCCAGTTGCCTTTACAAGAAAGGAAGAGCTGGGGCAGTTTGCATATGACCTAGAAGACCCCTTTGGATAACTTCCTGGTAAAATGCAAGTCCATTGTGGCCTATGGCTTTTCTTCGTGGGAGCAGGGAAGGGGGGTGGCCTCAGCCCTCATGTCCTCCTCTATGAGCAGGTTCGTTTGCACTGATGGGCTGCTCCAGGGGAGGAATTGGAGCGAGTGGACGGTGTCTCTCTTGGCAGGGGCTGTGCAGAGCTGCAGCCCCAGCAGCACTTCCAGGTGTGAGCAGATCCCAACCAGGGAAGTAACAGGCTGGGAGGAACTTGGTATCTGCATAGGTTGTCAAATTCATTTTGCTCCCAGGCTGCAAACTGGATTCATAGCAGCACTTCCCAGCAGCACAAATGTTCTCCATGGAGAAGTTCTTGCCTTTCTGGCACATGTTCCAGTGCTCCTCTGAACTGTGCAAAACCTTGGGCTCCAAGGACGTTTTCTTTTGAGGAGAGTGGTCTGAGGAGACTGATACTTAAGCTTGGGTTTCCTAGGGAAGCAGGAGTGGTCTGTTTGTCTGGTGATGTGTGTATGAGCCTGTCTTTCCCCTTTTAAAGCCTGTTTGGAACTGCTGTCTCTTTTCAGACGATTCACAGGGAGAGATGATGGCTCACAGAACACTGTGTTTCTGCAAGTCTTCCAAGAAACTAGGACTTGGGATCAGAGGGAGACTTTGGTAGAGCTCTGGCAGGTAGAGGCTCCAGTGTGCATGCAGGAAGTAGGCTTGGTGCTTTTATTGCTCAGTGAATTGTTCAGATTTGTTGCAAATTAAAAGTTATGAAGTAGGAAGCACTGATGAATGCAGCACAGGATGACTGCTGAAGAGCTGTGGGTTTTCATTTTTGTGATTTTATTTCTTCACTGCAGTGGCAGGAGAAAACAGGAAAATAAAGCACTCAAAACAAAAGGGGTGATGAAGAAGTAAGTTAATTCTTAGTAAATATCAGTACAGGGGGTTAAAAAAAAAAGGAAGTTTTTAGGAGGCTGACACATTGGTTTGGATGTTTGAGGTTGGCAGTTGGTGTGCGCGTCCTGAATTTCCAGTCTTATTTCTAAGACTATACCAAATCTTAGAAACAAACGTTTTCAAAACCACGTAACCTACGTGGTAGCAAATTGCCAGGTCAGCTACAAATATGAGTAATACATGTAATACAGGGTGCTACCCGTGTTTCTATTTAGGTTTCCTATTTTATGTTTCCTGTCTTCAGATGTGTTTCATAAATTTAATTTGCAGCAAAAATTTGTATTCATTCATCTCAGCTGAAGTTTTCTTGTTGAGTGGCTGAAATGAGGATGAACAACATACAGGTAGAGCTTTGCAGTGCACACATCTTCCCCAGCTGGGATATGGATGCAGCAATCTTTTTAGCTGAAGTCCCAAATGGATGAACTTTGTTTAAAGAGAACTTGTTTTCAGGAAAGTCCATGGCCAAGTTTGTGGGGGGAAAAGGAAATAAAAGGTTTATAAGCAGTCAGAGCTCTCCTAATTAGTGTCACGGGATGTGAGCTGAGATCCTGGGGAGGGCCCATCTTACCGTAACGTCTGGTGGCACTTTCCCTGCTGCAGGACCCCAGAGAACTCCTGGCTGTACAGGTAATTTGAATTAGGATGCCATATCTTCAACATCAGGAAGAATTTCTTCCTTCAAAGGATGGTCGGGCATTGGAAGGGGCTGCCCAAGAAGGTTTGGAGTCCCTGTCCCTGGAGGTGTTCAAGGAATGATTGGACGTGGCACTCAGTGCTCTGGGCTAGTGGCAAGGTGGGGATCAGTCACAGGTTGGACTAAATGATCTTGGAAGTCTTTTCCAACCTGAATGATTCTGGAATTCTGCTGCAGAGCTCACAGAGGTGCCACTGCACACACTGTTCTCAGAGAACTGGGACACGCTGGTTCCTACCACCTCCAATGCAAGAAAACTTCTGAAAATGATTGGGGGTTTTCTCTAAATGTTTAGTGTTCAGAATTCTGCAGAGTACTTTGTTCTGATGGGAGCTAACCCAGGACACCAGAAGATACAACTTCCTTGAGCAAGCATCTGGTACCTGCTCATGGTTGTCGGGGGGGTTAGTTCCCTTGGCTATTTTGTGGTGGAAGCTTTGATGAGAAAGTGAAGTGGGAGGACTCTTAAAAATTGCAATACGTGTCCCTTTTGGGTGATTGTTGTGAGAAGAGGGCAGGATCTCTCAAGAGACCTCAGCACTGGGTATGTACACTTGCAAATTATATATATGTAACCATTTCTGCTTACCAAAGAATCAAAAGGAAAAAAAGTTTGAGAAAGGCAAAGTGGGTGCCTCAGCTGTTTCGCTTTCCCCCTGTATGCAGGTAAATGGTCAAGCTCTCCCTGAGCACTGTTTGTTTAACAACTAAAATGAAAGGACTTCATGTCACTCCAAAGAGTAAATATGTGAAGTTATGGATTAACTAAGTTCCAGCAGAGCTCATGGAGGAAGAACAGATCACGCTGATTTCCACTGAATAAAGCAGTAAGTGCTTCAAAATACTGTATCCTTTGAGAGTTCCAAGTACAGCTTGGTTAAATGGAGCATGAAGCTTGTCAAAAATGTCCAGTGACAAGGGGAGGGTGTCAAGACAGACCAGAAGTGTTCTGGGAGAGCTGCTGATGTGTTAAAGGGAGCGAGCAAACCAGTCTGGGGGGACTCTAGTGAACAGCTGCTCCAGAGCTGGAATCAGAGATGGGGCACAGCAGAGCATTCAGTAGGGAAGCTGCTCTCTGAAAAGCAAGTGAGTGAGCTGGCTGAGCTGGATGGATGGGAACTGTCTGCAGCAGGGTCTTGTGTCACTCTGCAATGTGCTCCTCTTGACACCTACCCTCTCCTCCTCAGGTGACTCCTGCTGCAGGATGTGGAAGCTCCTCACTGTGGGGCTGCTGCTGGCTGCCTGCTCTTCATGGGGCTGTGGCACCTCAAGTAAGTGTTCTTTTGAGAGATGGCCTTCACCCTTTCCCAGTCACTGCAAGTGCATTTCCTGCTCCTCTTCTAGTCAGAGGGAGTGGCTGGAATTGTTCCCATTAGGGGGGTTTGACTTCCTTTTAGCAGAGGTTGACAGACAGTGCTGGGGCCACAGCAGCTGCCTGGTCAGAGCCCTGCTGAGCCCCATGAGATGTCAGAGCACCATAGGGCAGAGGCTAGATCTTGCTTCTGCAGCACAGCACAGACAGCACGTGATGTCTAGGGCAGCCTCTCTTGCTGTGCTGGAGAGGGGCTGTTGCTCTCATAAGTGTCCTTTGGGAAGCACCACTACCAGTTTTCAGCCAGCTCTTCTCTCTGCTTGTGCTTTCACCTTTTTGCTTGCAGTCTTTTACAGCAGTAAAGATGCAAACCAAGTCCTGAGAATCCAGAAGCGGGCGAACACTTTCCTGGAAGAGCTCAAGCCAGGCTCTGTGGAGCGTGAGTGTATTGAAGAGCTCTGTGACTTTGAGGAGGCCAGTGAGATATTTGAAACCAGGGAAGCAACAGTAAGTTGGTTTTTTTAAGGTTGAGTGGGGAACTTAGCCAATCTATTATTTTCTTAAAACATTGCAATCCAGGGCATAGGAGATCATGCTGTCAGGACTGAACATGGATCTCTTCTGACTCTTCAGGTGTAGGCACGGTTTTTGACTGTCACTGTGTTACAGCAATTGTCAAGTTACCCCTGTGTGGGCCACAAAGCTTGGCTACTCAAGCACATCCCACCTGACCGACCTGATGAGGTTTAGGTCCCAGACAGTTAATTCCAATCCTTGCTTGACCCCATTGGCTATTTTTGCTGCCACTAAGTTTTTCCCAGTCCTTCCAGTCTTTCGCCTTTGTTGTCCATTCACCAGTCCTGGCTGCTTTTCAGTGTACCTCCCAAGTCTCCCAGTTGTGCCTGATGAACATTTCTCTCATCACTATGTTCTCTCTCTCCTTCTCCAAACTCCTAATTTGAATTGGACACTGTTTACTGTCTGCTGATTCCTGCCCCTTTCCACACTCAGTTGTTGCGTTGGGTCAGACTCTCTGTTGCTATGTTGAGCAGAGTGGGCTCAAAGCATAGGATGAGCCAGTCCTTGCTGTCCCTCAGACCCCAGAGGAGAGAGGGGCTGTCCTTGGAATGCCCATGTTTTGTCTAACTGGGCTCAGTTGAGCTCGGGTGACTTACCTGGCAGTAAGTGCCAAGAAAACAGAGCCTGCAAGCAGAGCAGAGGGGTCTGTGCTTAGTACAGACAGTACAGGAGGATCACTGGCCAGTTTTCTTGTAGTGCCAGTCACTACACTGCCAAGAAGAATGAGGCTGATGCTATTGACCCGAGTGCTGTGTCCCGTTGGCCAAGACCACGAAACACTTTAAATCCCTCACTTGTTAAAAATGGTTTTCTTGCTGTAATACAAGTTTTGTTTTTCCACAGCTAAATTTTTGGAGCAAGTATGTAGGTAAGTAAAGACTTTCCTAATCACTTCTCTGTGCTTCCTCAGGAGTTACTGGTACTCAACCTTCCTCCTGCCATGTGTCATATACTGATTCAAATTCTCATTCTCTCTCATATGGGGTGTGCAGAGAATGTTTTCCTGTTCTACCATACAAGCAACCTTCCTAAAACATTTGAGGTGCACCTGTACCTATCATTAGTCATCTTCCCAGGTTAAGGAATTGGTGAAAAGTGCTTTGATGCTCTAACCCTGCCTGACATGGTCCAGCACTAACCTGCGGTTGCCCTGCCGGCCTCAGGCTTTACTCTTTCCTCCTCTTCTGCCCACTCCACTCACTCTGCAGCTGTAATTGAGAACCCAAACTGATGGCCCTGTCGCTGGCTGAGTGCCATGGAGGTGTCACCATTAAGTGCCAGAAACATGGCTGATACTTGGGATTCCAGGGAGGGTCTGTTCATGTTGATGTTTGATCTGTGAGCTCTGTATGGGTCAGCGACTGAGTTTTCTTACCTCTGTTTCAGATGGAGATCAGTGTGAGCAACATCCTTGTTCCAACGGGATCTGCAAGGACAATATTGGAAAATTTTCCTGCATCTGTAACAAAGGCTGGGAGGGGGTTTTGTGCAGTTATGGTAACACTGCATTTAATCCACTATACAATAACATCCTTTGTGACAGGGATCTCTGTACAATAGGGATTGACACTTCAGGCACTGCACAGCATACTCAATTTCTTTACTAATGTGATTTCTCTCTTGCTTCTTGATGTGGTAAGAGGTTTCTCTGTGCTTATCTAAGGCAAAATTTACTTTGTGTTGCCACAGGAGAATTTTAGAGAGATGAGATATCTAAATTTTGGACAATACTGGAAATAACTCTGTAAAGCAGGGGTTTACTTCAGAATTGTCAACACAGGGATTATGGTGTGGTTTTTAAATACAGGGGAAAACCCAATCCACTGCAAATATTTTATTACCGTGACAGTTCCTTCCTGGACAAAAGCTGGATAGCATATTTAGGGATGAGCATGGTATGTCATGTGTTATCAACACTTTTCACTGTGTGACTTGGCACATAGTGACAGGGAATTTTCTGTTCTCCAGTCTACCTGACAGTAAACTGTTTCTTCCATCTCCCCACTGCCTGATTCTGGACCTAGGTCTGTTTGCTCTCTAGGGGCCTGAGTGCCATTGAAGCCCACAGCTGCCATCCCAAATCCACTGATAGCTGTTGCCCACTTGAAGCACAATGTCATTTTGCCACCCTACGTTTCTGTGACTCTGACTTCCCAACTCCATGTCTCTCTTGCTGTTTGTTTTTCCCACAGAGGTCAAATACAGCAACTGTTCCATGCATAACGGGGGCTGTGAACATTTCTGCAGGGAAGACCCTGCCAAGCAGCATCGCTTGTGCAGCTGCGCATCGGGGTATCAGCTCAAGGATGACCACACCATGTGTGAGCCTGTAGGTAAGAGCAGGATGTTTGTAGTCCAGCTTTGACAGAGGATTATTCAGACTGATGTAAAGGAGTCTCAGGGGAGATTTGTCTGCAGTGCACTTTGTACTAATTTTCAAAACATCTATTCCATGAAGAGTAACTCTGCCTGCATTTCCCAACTCCATACCCACTTTATGACCCTTAATCCATGTTTGCCTTATGGAGACACAGAGGGGAATCAGGAGACTGCCTCCTCTGCCAAGCATTGAGGGACTTCCATGAAGCCTCTGAACAATATTGCCTAGGTTAGAGAGACAGAGGGAATCCTCTAGAAAGAGGTTTTATATTGGGTGATCAGGGCTTTTCTAGTGAACTTCTCTGCATCTCCTGCAGTGGAGTTCCCCTGTGGAAGAGTGAAGTTGGACTACATTGAAGCCAAAGCAGACTTCAATATTCGCCTCATTGATGGAACAGTTGGAAGAAAGGGAGGCAGCCCTTGGCAGGTGAGGAGAAAGGGATTCTTCACCACGAATAGTTCAGGCTCTTCCTGAGCTGCTCTGCTTGCCTCTCTGCTCCGGAAAGGCTCTTGCATTGCTACTGGTGGTGTCATATGAGGCTAGCTTTTTCAAAGCATCCCAAAGGTTTTCCTGCTAATCCCAAGGATTAGCAGGAAAAATAATTTAGTTTCTGTGAGGACTTGTGACCTTGTTGCTGTTGCCAAGTTTCTGGCCTTACCTTGCCAACACTGCCAAGAGAGAGGATGGTGATGACCTGCTTTGTTGCTCCATCCTGGGGAACTCGTGATGTGTGATGAGTATTTCAGCTCCTGCAACAGCCTTCCAGTAGGAGGCAATCTTCCTGCCCTTTTTTATAAGCCTTGTCTGTCATAAATTCAAGTTAGCAGATTGAATCAGCAAAATATGCGATGGCAGGTTAGGCTATCGCAGAGAAAAGGGAGATCTCACAGAGCTTACCATGGAACTAATGAATGCAAATAGTTAGGGCCAGGTTCCCTTTGATATTAAAGGGCCTTTTACACCATAGAGTGAGAGCTGCAGCCTGAGATGATGTACTGTCTCTGGTGTGGGACACACCCCTCATTTGTGCTCTGTATTTCAAAGCTTTGAGTACAAAGTGCTTCTTTGCAGTGGCCAGAATCACCCCATGCTGATTTGGATGAAGCCAGCCCTCATTCAGGAAGAACATTCAAAACTTTTTTGTAGGTTTTTCATAGAGACTATTCATAGAGCTTCTGTCCCCCTGTAGAGCTTTGGCTTCAGTGAATGTGACATGCTTTGGTTCTTGATAAGTCTGGGTATTTGGCAGCCTCCAAGAACAATGAGAACAGTATTCAGTGAGCCATGCTCCATGCAGTGTCACACCTCTCTTGTCTTGTTTCAGATTATGCTGCAAAATACCAAAGGAAAGTTTCTGTGTGGGGGTGTTCTCATCCATCCAGCTTGGGTCCTAACAGCAGCACACTGCCTTGAGGAACAAAAGGGGTTCAGAGTAAAACTTGGTATGGAAAAGCACCTGTCCCTGTGTTTTTTAAATATAAATGTTTCATTCCCAACATTTATCATCGCAGGGAAAAGACTAGCAGGTTCTGAAGACAAAAGTCCTTGGCTGTAGGAGTGGTCTGTCTAGGCATTATTTAGTATGCACCTTAGCTTAAAACAAAGTTTAGTAAAATCTGATTTTATTTGAGCCATTATCAACCTTGCTCTGGAAGTGAGCTGATGTCTTCTGAGCATTGCTGCTGGTCTATAAAGTAGAAAGACTTGGTCTCTTCTGCTTGTGTTTTTCTGATGATGAAAATATTTAAGGCCATCCCAATACTGAAAAAAAAGTCTTGATCCCAGAAGGAGAATGCCACAGAGACTCTTCCTGCCTTTTCATTCATTTAAACACTGTTACTTAAGAGTGTTTCACTGGAGAAGGAAGAGAGGTGCTGCAGAATGGCAACACTGCCTTTACTTGCTCTGCTGCTCTGGAGCATGAGAAAATGTCACCATGTCAAGTAAGTGCTTCTCCTGAATTAACAGACAAAAGTAATTAGTGTTTTATTCACACTTACATAGATTTTTTTCTTTCAACAGTGTTTTTTATCTACCATTGGAGCAGGCATAACAGCTCAACTGCTTGCTTTCCATTAGTGAAAGGATAGATTATTCCCAGTATTTGTGGAGAGTCCTGCCAATATATTGTCTGTGTATATAGCCTTAAGAATAGATGGTCTGTGTGCATGTTCCATACACACTGTGGATGTGTAGGTGCTTGAGAGCAGAGACAATAAGTTTATGTACATCCAACGTAAAGAATGAATTGAAAAGTGTGTGATGCAGCCTTGGTGCCAGAATATTCACCTTTTCACAGAGAGACATCTGCCACCACAAAAGCAGTTCTCATCAGAAAACCCGGAGACACGTGTGAGGGACATGGAGCAGAGTTTTGGATGGAGACATTGCCATGTCCGTGGGGGCAGCCAGGAAAATGTTTGTACCGAGCCTGCACAGCTGGTACTCAGCCTGTGTCTGTCAGGCTGGGATACCCCACACCCTTCTGGACTCGTCCCACTGCAGCTTGCCATCCACAGGAGCAAAACTGGAGGGGGAACTCACATCTGGATTTGCACTCAGCTTGGGAAGAAGCCTTGTAGTGGGGCTCATGTGGCTTTTTAGTGTCTGAAGTAGAAAGTTAGCTCTCAGAGTAGCTGAAGTTTTGGAAGATGGATTTGAGAACAACACAGTATTTCTGTTTGTGGCTCTTGTTACTGCATCACCAGCCTAAGAGCATCCAGAAGTGTGTTCAGAACTCTATGAAAATAGAGCAGATAGGTGAACGTAATGATTCAATTCAAAATACTGTCTGTGCCTTCGTAGTTGATATTTTTGTGCCAGCAGCAAGATTATGATGCTCCTTATTGTGTAGAAGGAACTTGATGCATTTCCACAGCCTCTAGGTTCAGTACATCCAGGTGTACATCCAGGATTTCTGGAATTTGAAACTCTGGAGGTGGATAACCCACCAGAAGTCAAAGTGTGTCCCCCTGGGTTGGGGTGAGGGAATCTGTCACTGCAGTGCGAAAGGCATCACCCGCTGCTTGATGAGTGCCTCAGGATGGAGACGGTGGCTGTGCTGGAGTACGGAGCGTGTGACCCCACAGCAAGCGTGTTCCTGCACAGCCACTCTGCCTTCGTCAGAGGAGATGGTCTGACAGTGCTTGAGTCCAGAGTTATTTCTGAGGCCTAAAGCAGAGTCTGTACCCATGAAGGCAGGAATAAAGCCCTGCCTCTTACCTGCCAGCCAGCCCCAGCCACAGTGGCTTCAGGCTGCCTCAGGGGTGCTGCGGACACTGTCAGCACAAGGAAAAGAGGTTGTGATAGGAGAGAAAAACTGATTTGTGATTGTTGGCTCAATACTAGCTAGTCCTTCAGGGGCTGGTGCCACTTAGTACAAGACATCAGAGCAGTTTCAGCTGTCTGCTCTGGCCACATGTGAACTGTCCATTGTCTGTCTGCAGAGGAATAAGAAGAGAGACTCAGAAATAAGTGGTCTGGAAGTCCAAGATCCACAGCTGGATTTAAGGGATCTTTTGAGAATATATTTCTGTAACTACTGTGGCTCATAAGTCCCTGTGCTTGGAGACACTCCTTACAGAAAAAAACCTGCAAGACCTCATTGACAGCGTACCAGAAAGACCTAGCTCTGGCTTTCCTATTGCAGTGTATCACAATTGACTTCTTGCCTTTCTGGCCCTTTTCAACATAGTTTCTTGCTTGCTGTTCAATAGCTGCTTGGCCCACGAAGTAGCCGTGATCATGTAGAACAAATAGCAACGGAGGAGTCTTAAGCAGTGAAAAATTCCTTAAAATACAGATGTAGGATTTCAGAAAGGAATAACCTTACCCGTCAGTCAACTTTATCTTACAAATCCTGACATTCAGCCATCCAGGCCCTGGCTGTGCAGCGTAAAGCTCATGTCCTGTTGTAAATGTCCTGTTTTGTGGTGTGGTTGCTCTCCCTGCTTTTTATGCTAGCTCCAAGAAAGTTGTTTTCCTCCTGAAGGTCTCTCACATCACACAAGTGTACTGAAATATGAACACCACAGGGCTTTTTGGTTTCTCAGCTGATGACCAGAGCTCTAGGGCTCTATAGTTATTCATGATTTCCGTAAATATGAAAAGTTTACAGATTTGTCCATCTGTTAAGAATGCTGTTAACTTATGACATAAATAGTTGTCTGTATTACAAGAGAACTAAAAACATGGAGTGCAGTCCTAATGCCCGGTGTAATCCAGATACTTTGGTGTTCAAGGTAAAGGAAGCTTTGGCAGCATCTGTCATCTTGTTTGCTCTTCCAGGTAAATTCCGTTTCCGTCCTGAGGCAGATGAGCAAACCATTTGGGTTGATAAATGGGTGACCCACGAAAATTACACCAAGAAGACCTCGGATAATGACATAGCTATGCTGCACTTGGCTGAGCATGTGATGTATTACAAATATGCGCTCCCGATCTGCCTTCCCACCCGCAACCTGGCAGAGCAGGAGCTGACAAGGAGTGGGAAGCAGATGGTGGTGACGGGCTGGGGCAGCACGAGTGAGCGTAACAACAGCTACGCAGCCTCCCTCAGGTACATCGAAATCCCGATCGTGCCCCGGAACGAGTGCGCCCAGGCCATGAGCTTCCCTATCTCTGACAACATGCTGTGTGCCGGGAGCCTGGGAGACAGGAAAGATTCCTGCAGTGGGGACAGCGGGGGCCCTATGTTCACTAGATATAAGGATACTTGGTTTTTGGTAGGACTGGTGAGCTGGGGTGAAGGCTGTGGAAGAAGGGAGAAATTTGGAGTCTACACCAAAGTTAGTCAGTACCTTGAGTGGATCCAGCACCACATAGATATGTCAGCTCCTTTGAAGGGTTGATTTTGATCCAGGGTCTGGAATGTTGTGGCTCTGTGCTAGTGACAGTATGCAGTGTAATGTACTGTCAGATCTTGAGTATTAAATACTGAGTATGTGTTAACCTTGTGTGCTGTTTTCCTTGGTATCTATTTTTTTTTTTCCTCCTTTTTTTTCTTGTTTACATTGGTTTGTTGCAGGTTATGTTGTTTATTTGTGGCATGGTCCTACTTAGGCCTTACAGGCAAGAAAAAATCCTCTGTTAGCTGAGATCCTGTACATACAGTATTGTAGAAAATAAGGTTGTCCATGGTCAGACAACTCCATCTTTGAGACGTAAAATGTCTGAACTGCTTGGGGTGGAGGCAGGAGGGGACAGAGAAAAGTGTTTTGCAAATAACCCTAGAGATGCAGTTCTGTCATTTCAGCTGTACTGCAAGGTATTACCCACAGTAACTGTTTTGGTCTGCTCTGTATTTGTATAATTTTTCTTTCAACCAGTGAAATTTTTATTTTATCATTACTACCTCCAGTTCTTCACATCTTTTCACAGATTGTTGATTCAGCAGGTGACTGGAACTTATCTGTATTTTCCATTCTTTGCACACTTGATGCCTGATTTTACCCTCTCAAACTTCCTTGAAAGGGAATGGGAACTCTTTTTAGTGTTATTCACAAAAAACCCCAAAACAACAAACTTTAATTCCAAGCTTTTGCAGGCTCTATTTATCATGAGGTCTGTAATTCTCTTCTAATTAACAAGGCAAACACTTCTGTTCATTCCTGTTCTGGTGAATGCAGTCGGCTGCAGACTGTGTTAGCATTGCTGAATCTTTTACTGATAAATATATGTTTGTTTGCATCTCTGTCTGTGTGTATATCAGTAAATAAAATAAAGACATACAGCACCAGTAAGTCCACAGGAAGTAGTGAAGTCCAAGTGAAGTTTAATATCACAATTTATACTTGTTTCTCATCTTAGTACTTGAGACTTGTTAAACATAATTAATCTTGTAGAAAGAAAAAGGAAAACTATCTCTGCTGTAGTGATGTATTTCCAACATCTCGATGGGCTAGGATGCATGTTTGGATCAGTGAAGAACTGCTCTTCAGTCTGCTCTTGTGATAAGACTGTTAAACAAAAAACCCCCAGGTACAACAAAATTTTATTAGGGTTTGTAAGAAAGTTAATATGGTATCAGCAAGGAGGCTTAATACCTCTTAAATTCGTGAACTTATTCCCTCAGAAGCTGCCTCTGTGCTTATTACCCAAGTGAGGATGTTGAGTCATGCACTGAAGAAGTAGCAGTTAAGCCAAGGGCTCCTGTGTCACTTGTTGGCTCTGTCTCTCTCTTCTCCTCCTCTTTTTGCCTTGGGACAGGATTTAGGGATGGACGAAGGTTAAAGAATAATGCTTTGAACAGCAGCCTTCCCACCAGGCCTGCACTGGGAAGAGGCAACCTGTAACACTGACTCGCAGGGAAAAACATGATTATGTTCAGAGCCGGGAAAACACAGGTCTGAGTAACAGTGGAAATTGTAATGTCAGTGGTGGCTGTGACTGTGACAGGGCAATATTTGCCTGCCTGCAGGTGACTGCTGTGAATCCTCCTGCACGCTCCCAGCTCTGCATATTTCAGCAGAGGTTTACAGAGCAGCTTGTGTGTTTTCCAAATCAGTTGGTCATACCTGCTGAAAGGTGATGGAGTGTCAGAAATCTGCTCTCAAAATTTCCACGTTTTCCCGAATAAATTGGTTGCAAAAGGTGGCTTTTATTACTGAAGGATATTTTTAAAGACCTTTTGAAATCGCTTTTTAATGCACCTGTGTATATGTGGAAACACACATGCAATTTTCTTCTGATTTTGGGTTTCTAATGTGTTTCATAGAATCCAGGTTGTCTCTCCTCTGTCAATATTTGTGACAGGTTAATGATCAACATCTTGACCTCATGGCTGTTCCTGGTGTACATCCAAATCTCTTTCCTGTCTTCCCCTAAAAAAAATAAAGAAAAAGTGAGTATAATTGCATGGTTCTGTGTAAGCTGAACTCACTCTGGATCCTGTGTTTTTGAAAACATGCTGCAGGCAGCAGAGAAGTATGTGCTGTCGAATCCTGGTAAATCATTCAGCGTGGGAAGGTAATGCCAAGAAATCCAAAATTCTGTCTTGTACCTGTGACTCCCAGGTATGTGGTGGTTGGTGTGGATGATCTTACTTGCCCAGACCATCAGGAATTGCACAGTGGCTGCTGGAACTGCTGGTACTGCTGGAGCTCGTGGCTGGTTGTGCATCTGCCCTCGGCGTGAGAGCCGGCACAGCGGGGCCTGGGCTGTGGCTGGGAGCGGCCCCTGCTCCTCTGGGGTCTGGCCCCTGCACTCCCATGCTCCCTACGGCTTTTCCATGGGGGCTCTGGCTCAGCCTCTGCCTGTGGGGATTCCTGCTGCAGTGGCTTGGAGAAACAAGGGACACGAGGTCAGAAGGAATGGGGGAGATTTTGATTTCTTTGTCCCTGCTCTTGTCCTTTTGCTTCTACTTCATCTTTGTTGCCAGCTGGTTTTGTGACAATATATTAACTTGATTCTTCTTTTCCCTCTGAAGGAAGTCAGAGTTTTCTGAATGCTCACTGACATGGGGAGCAGCTCCTTACTTGGGATATTTCTCCTGCTGATGTGCTTCATCAACAGCAGCTGGCCGTTTTCATATTCAGGTAGTACTTCTGAGTTACATTTTTAACTTGTGTTACTGTGGCACTTTCAGCATTTAAACTGAAACTACATTCCTGTTCTGAACACAAAGTCCTGTGGGTTGAAGAAACACTTCCTGAAATGCACGAGAAAACAATAATATTCATATATATTTTTTCAAGAGAAATCAGCCTTTCTTAGCTTTCTACTTAGCCCACTCTCCTGTTGAAAAATATTCTCCTTGTGATATTGAACCCAAAATCATAATGATTTTTGCATGGCAAAGATTTCCAATTTGGGAAGCTAAAATGAGGAACTCTCAACATGTATTCTTGGACCTTGTGTTGACTGTACTACACAAGGTTTGGAAATGGCTTCAGAGAGCTGTAGAACAGGCACAAGAGTGTACAGGATCTTGGGGATCGTTGTGGCTGTCCTTGCAGAGGAGGAAGAGCAGAGCTGGCAGTGTATCTGCACACCAGAAGGCTCACCACAGGCATCTCCTCTGTGTGGGACACCTACTTAGAGTAGGTAAATCCTCTGAGGTGACCCCAGAACACAAGGGGTGGTGAAGGGAAATTTCACTCATGTACATGAAAGACATTTTCTCTGTTACCAGACAGCAGGATCTGTCCAAAGCCTTTCTCCACTACGAGTTTTTGTGGGCTGTTAATTGCCTAGAAATGAGGCAATTCAATCTCATTCTAGAATTTCAGGCATTGCTGTAGATACTGTTCCTGCAACTACAAAGAAATGTGTATTTTCACAGTCAATCTCCAAAACTGGGTTCTTTGTCCAAGGGTTTGACTTGTCCAGGGCACTGCCCCATGACTTGGAAAATGGAGCACTGTTAGGTGCACTGCTATGTGGATTTTCGTGGGCTTTGTGGGGATTACAGCCTGAGCTTTCACCTTAGATCACTGGTAGCAGCAGCCTCTCCATCTGCTGAGTGGGCTTTAGTTACTGGGCCACACTTCTGGAGATGTAACAAAAAGGCAAAAACCTTCAGAAGCAGCAAGGGGGTGTGTGGGCAGGACCTTACTGCTGTATTCCCTCTTTCCATTCATCCCTTAACTTACCAACAGTAGTAGCTTCAGGCACCACAGGAGGAGGGCAGCTAGTTTAGTGAAGTGAAGCTGAGATGAACTAAGTGTAAGTACAAATCTGACACTTTATTATTTCTCTTAATGGAGGATTGATGTCTGTCCTGTTGTGGCCACAGTAGCACCTGGAAAACTCTGGGTATCCATTACCAAGTATCAAACTAATAATTGCTGTGAATCAAGATGGTTAAGCGGAAAAATATAACCATCCCCCACAGAAGAAGCTGCAATACTCAAGAGTCTTGTGGAATAAAAAAATTATTTCTGCACTTACCTGCAGGTCTCAGTAGTGGCTCTTTTGATTCACTGAAAGAAAGCTTAAACTACTGGTATCTTTTGCTGGAACACAGGCTAATTTTATTTTCCTCTGGGCTGTTGGTGTAAATTTCCACTCCCCCTATTTATACCAGCCCACTGAATACCTGTCTGACTGTGACTCTAACAATGCTGTTGCTTTGTCTTTCTGTACCAACTGTTCAATTTTGCTCTTCTAGCGTTTATGAGAAAAGACAAAGCCCATGAGGTGCTGCGAGTCCATAAACGTGCCAACCACTTCCTAGAAGAGATTCGCTCAGGGAACCTGGAGAGAGAATGCAATGAGGAAAAGTGTTCATTTGAGGAGGCTAAGGAGATCTTCCATTCACAGGAGAAAACAGTGAGAAACCTGATTTTAGGAGAAATAGAGAGAAGTTAGCAGTGGGGTGTAAATAATCCTTCCCAAGCCATCTAGTGTGGCTTTGGTAGGTGTGTGCCTATGGACTCTGCAGCTTGAGTCCCCTCAGGGTAGGTCACTCAAAGCACCTCTGAGATTTCACTTTGTTGAGTGCTCAGTTTGTTGTGTAAATGTTAAACACAATTCCTTGAAAGTATCTAAACCCCGTATTTGTGTGAGCATCAATCCAGCAATGTGATTGGAACATTTTCAGACGTCACTTGCTTGATCAGACCTTTCAAATACAAAGGAGGGGGGGTATCCTGCTCCCAAGGGCCTGACAGCATCCTGCTGGGAGCAGGGCTGGGGTGTTCTGCCAGGGCCTTCTGCTCAGGGGTGTCACATAGAGGGGCCTGAGCTCTTCTGGATCCAGCCTGAGGTGCCAGGTGATGTCTCCTCAGCAGGTGGAGCAGTGCAGAGGAAGTGGCTCTTCAGAGCAAGGCAGCTGGTGCTGAGGCCTTGCATTGACACGTTTGGGGCAGGGGCAGGTGGTGATGGTGCCACTTGAAACTCCTGGGCCAGAAGACACTGGCTAAAATGTTTATGGAGCTGAACTGAGCTTTCAGTTTAATTTTGGTTCCAGGACAGCCCAGTTTGTGCACTCCGGGGCTGGTCCATGGTGCAAACAAAAGCAAGTGGCATGGGGGTGATCAGGAGATCTGCTCTGAGAGTGTATTCACAATTCTAATCAAAATGTCAGTTTACATGAACCCTAAAAAAAAAGAGTTTTCTAAATTATATCTTCAGTAATCAATATGACCGTTTATGACTGTTCTCTTCATTTGTGATTTCTTCTTGCAGATGGAATTTTGGTTCAATTACAAAGGTACGTAAAAAAGGAATTTTTAGAAAACGTACCTCTTGTGTCCCTCTTGGGTACAAAGAATTATGTAGCAATTTAGAGCCAGGTTTCTCTTAATTCCTGGAGTTACACTATACCTTGTTTCTTCTCCATAGGTTTAAATCCATGTAGTACAAATCCCTGTAACAATGGTGGAGTGTGCAAAGTAAGACACTACAGTTACTTTTGCATCTGCCCCCCTGAATTTGGAGGACACAACTGTGAAACAGGTGAGCACAGGAGCAGACACATTGACATTCATTCTGAAGGAAGGATGGTGTGTGGTCATCTCTCATCTGCTTTCAAGAAATGACAGGGAATTACCCCTTTTTATCACTTTAGAGGGATAACAACTCTAGTAACTCCTGCCATAGATATCTTCACTGGAGATCAGTCGTGGTGAGGCTCTTCTTTTTTATTGAGTCAATCATCAAACAAATGAGACAAAGCCTACTGTAAGCAAAAAAATTTATTATATTTATGTTGTAATATATGAATAATGGGAAAGGAAGGAGAAAAATTGCCTTCTCTTGTCAGATTTTTGATCCTCTGAAAGGTGTATCCAGTTTGCAAACTGAGGCATGAAATAATAGAAAAAGCCAAACTAATGTGGCAACTATGAATCATAAGTAATTTTTTTCCTCCAAGTGTCAACTTTTTCTCTGTACAGTGAAGCAATTAAATATGATTATTTTTAATGTGACAATGAATAAAAATCTCAGTCAATTTCTCAGAGAATTGGCCCCCCCGCCCCTAAAATGCCCTGTGCTTTAAACCTGCCTTGATATAAAAGACAAGGTATGCAGATGGATCAAAACCAGATGTCTTTAGAAATGTTTGCTCTTCTAGGCCTTTTCTTGCCCCTGGTCCACAGGCAGAAAGGCCCTGAGCCCAGCTGTGGCGTCAGGGCAAAGTTGGCAATAGGAGAATAGTCGAAACAGCACAACAAACAAAGTCTGGTTTGCTGCAACTCAGTGTGGGTTTCTGGAACTGTAAGAGATGGTTCCTTCTGTTTCCCTGTGAGATTCCGGCAGATATTTTCCTGCTTTCCTTGATGCAGTGGTAGCTCTGGGAGCTGCCCGGGGCCTGTGCGCAGCTGTGACCGCACGGTGCCGGTGTTTTCCTGGCAGAAAAGTTGGAGTGCTGGTACAAGAACGGGGGCTGCTGGCAGTACTGCAGGGACGGCGACAGCGCCTTCCACGTGGTGTGTTCCTGCGCCACGGACTACGCCCTGCACGAGGATGGGAAGAGATGCGTGCAGGCAGGTAAAGCAGGGGCGGCTCGGGTTACCTCAGGCAAAGGGCCGGTTGGCAGGCAGCGACTTCTCCTTCACTAATTGCAGAGGAGCTGCAGATGCTGCAGCTACTGCAGCTTGCACTTAGTGTATGAAAAGATCTGTCTTATTTATAATGTTTATCTCTTTTAAATGTTAAGGTTCCTCTCTATCAGGTGTCTGTAATCCAGTGCCCCTGTGAGCATGTACTGGGTCAAGGAGCAGCAGGACAGTCAGCTACAGAAGGTCTGTTCCTTCTGCATCCACACAGGCTGAACGGAGCCACGATGCTGAAGTGCCGAGGGGACAGGCCAGGGGCTTTAAAACTGACTGTTAAGGCAGGAAGGGAGTGCTGGGTTTGCATTCTGTCCTGAAGAGTGCCCTGGGCAGGCTGCTCCTGGCTGATGCCGGTGACTCAGAGAAGGCACAGCCACGGGCCCGTTTCTGGGCAATGAGCTCTGCACACTTCAGTTGAGTGGTGGCCAATGGGCTGTTGAATATCACGATGTCAGAGTTGTTCCTGGGCTCTTACTGGAAGGTTGAGTCCCATCCTTGGACAGGAAAAGCACTGCGTTGAGTTCAACACGACACCACATACTCTAAACTCAAGTCTTTGTTTCTATCATTCTTGCCTTCCAGCACCATTTCCCTGTGGCCTGATCAAAGCCAGGTGGGCTCTGGAGGAACAGCGGCTGGGACCGAAATGGCTCCGCAGGGACCAATGGGAGCACAGGGATGTTGTGCCCAAGTGGAATGGGAGCACAGAAGGCACAGTTAGGCAGACAGAGCTGGAACACGGTGATGTTGGGGAAAAGCAGACTTTAAAGGATGCTTTTGGACAGAGCACGTGCACAAAGGGTGACGCTGGACAAACGGGAACGGCAAATGTTTTCAGCTGGAACAAGACACTGGTGGGCTCTGTGACCCAGAAGCCACTGTGGGACAGTGCTGTGAGGCAAGAACTGGATGTCCCTAAGCACCACGAAGCAGCGGAGGAGACCGCCAGGCCTGGCAGGCCCAGGGGAGCCCTGGCTGCCCAGGGTGAGCAGACCCAGGGTCCTGCAAGGCAGAACGAGACCACAGCAACTGCGGCCAGGCAGGAAGGAACAGTGGGAAATGCTACGGGACAAAACCAACAAGGGGAGGGCTCTGGCCGGAACGGAACAGGGGCTGTTCAACGTGGGAATGAGGGGCTGCATCAGAGCAGTGACTGGGGAGATGTTTTGGACACGCCTCAGCCCGCCCCTCAGCCCTCCCAGACAAACATCGGCTCTACTTTGGAGCAGTATGACTCCAGGGTAACAGGAGGAACACTGTGTCATCGTGGACATTGCCCCTGGCAGGTAATATTTTACTTCCAGTCTCACCATAAACGCCAGACCTAAATGCTTTTTTACTTTATCACTGGGTCCATCAGGAGGAGCAGAGTTCATCAAGCCATTATAAAGTTGTTTTTTCAGGTCGAGAGCAATGGAACCACACGTATTTCTCAGTCCTCTGCAGGGCTTTTTGATGATAGGGACCTTAAATATCTTTATCATTCTTCCCCTATCTTGCTTTTGGATTGGAATGTTAATACGCTCTCTCTTAAAGTCAGTCAGATCTTCTGTGCTGTCACTTAGGTTGTGTCTGCATGTCCTTGGGGAAAAGCCAGGCTTTGCCTCCTTTTGGAAGGCTGGTATTTTTCACAAGGCAGGTTCCATGGCCAGCTGAGATGCCTTAGAATGCTGAGCTGTTAACAGGTGTTACAGTGAGGGAGGTAAAACTGAGGGCTCAAAGGTGAAGGCAAGTGGATGTGGCAAACAGCGACAACTGAAGTGTTTGTTTCCATTGTCTTGTTTTGGATTTTAAATCATGGTTTGGGGCATTTTTTGTGCACGTCCTTATTTGTTACTAATTTTAACTCTATTGTCTCTGTTTGGTCAGTGTCCTAGTGCTGTGTGAGGGCTTGTGCACAGAAATTCTGATCTAAAAAACCCTCATGTTACCATCAGTTTGTTTTACTGCTGTCATACTACAAGTGGATTTCCCAATTCCACACATCAGGAGGTATTTACAGGTAGAAAAATCAGAGGCTGAGCCTGGGTGGACCGTGCATTCATTGTGCACTTTGACAAGTGAAAATGTCACTATTAGGCAATTTTAGGGGTTTCCACCACGTTATAGCCTGATTCGGAGTTGTCAGATGGGAATGTTGTTTGAATGCTGCCCAACCTATACATTTTCTTCTTGAAATGAAGTGTTACCATCAAGGAAGTTAAGGAAGTTTTAAATTTTCATTACAGCAGGCAATTTGTAATTTAATCTTGTATATGTATGTGTGTATATATATATGCACACACTGTTCTTTTAAAGGGTTTTGTAAACCCTTTGCATTCTAGTTTTTCATAACCTAAGACAGCATTTTCTGGTAATTGTTCTTTGCTACTTTACAGTGTTTATTTCTAGCACTACTGAACAGAATTGAAAGCATCAATATAGTACATAGAATTAAGTCAAAATGGGTCATGTAAAACAGGACATTACTCCAGGAGCTGGACCATGGTAGGAGGCCAGACTGTGTCACACCCCTTTCCACTCTTTGATTATTAACTTCATTGGAGGTGCAGCGTACCAACATTTAAGTTTTTTCTTCAGTTTGACACATGAATTAACAGGTCTAGGGAGTTTAATTGAGGAGATGCTGAGGCATTGATGGAGCTTATAACTTTGAACAGACAAGACGGACATCAGAGAGCAGCATGTTTTAACTTCTTCATTTGCTACTGTGTAGATGATTACAAATTTGATTATCAGAGTCCCAATGAACTGCACCTTGTGGTTCTGTTCCCAGCCTCCAAAACTTTTCAACCCACATGAAAAAAATCACAGTCATATGTGTCCCTTCAGAAGAGTGCCAGCCACAGCAGCAGGCAATCAATTTGAGTTTATCAAGCTTAGTTTCTTATCATACTCTGCTCCCTTGTCCCAGCAGTGCAATCATTTTATTACTGTGCTTGGTGTGCTGGTCGTTCCCACCAGCCGTGTTCCTTACACAGGGTCAGGCCTGCAGCCGACAATCTGTGCAAGAGCCTGGCCCTGCCCTAGTGCCGGGTTCTGCCTCTCCCCTCCTGCAGGTGCTGCTCCGGAACAGCCGGGACATTGGGTTCTGCGGTGGGAGCCTCATCAGCCGGCGCTGGGTGCTCACGGCCGCACACTGCCTCGACCTAGTCAGCCCCCAGCACGTCACCCTGGGTGAGCATGGGGCACCTCTGACTGCAACTGGGCTTTGTGTGACACAGCAAGGCAGGGCTGAGACAGGCCCAGCCTCTCTGGGATTTAGGGAACGTGTCATGGCCTTGGCACCATGCAAGTGCTGAGGGGCTGCAGCTGGTCCCTTTCGCTTTCACTGAGAACCTGGGAGCATAAAGTACAGACCCGTTTTGGCAAACTCACTATGCAGAGACTGCATGTCTTGGGGACACTTCAGGATGAAGAGCTCCTGCAGGTGACAGTCTGCACTCAAGGCCATTTTGGGTTTCACTTAGCCTTAAGATTAGTTTCCTCCTGTGCTGCCTCTTCCACTAAGCCTGTAACTGCCTCAGAGCATAAAGCTGCTCTTGCCAGCTCCAGCCACAGGAACTAGACCCTTTGCAGCAGGAATGCTGCCAACACAATTTTGTGCTTGAAACCTTGCAGAGAGGGAGGTGTAGGAGGCGCAAACAGCGTTCCAGCACTGGGCACCTGACAGGAAACAATTCTCCAGCCTTAGATCCAGCTCCAGCTTAATGCTGATGTCATGTTCCTGAGGGGAAAACATGGAAGTTTAGATGCAACAGTGCTTACTAAAAATGACTGACAGTATTTATGAGAAATAAATAATCTCTGTTGGTGTGTCAGCATCCAGGCTCCAGCTCTGTCCTGCCTCTACAGGGCACCTGGAGAGTTTGGACTGCAGAATCACAGCTGCAGCATCAGAAATCATTGTCACAAGCAGGATTTGGTTTGGGCTGTGCTGCCTTGGAACAAAAGATCAAAGCATTATAACCCCCTATCCTTCCTGTTCCCTGTGACAATATCACTGAGGCTGTTCAGTTGGCTTAACGTTTTAACTTGTCCTGACTGCAGGAGACTTTGACAAATACCAGAGAGAATTCAAAGAACAGAAGATCACTGTGGAACGGAGCTGGACGCACCCACATTACAATTCCAACAACTACAATGGTGACATTGCCCTGCTCTACTTGAGCAGTGCTGCTGTTTTGAATGAGTACGTGATTCCCATCTGCCTGCCCAGCCCTAACCTGGCTGCGCTGCTCTCCGAAGAGGGGAGAGTGGGGATGGTCAGCGGCTGGGGAGCTACACACGAGAGGGGCTCCACCCTGCGCTTCCTCATGAAGGTGCAGCTGCCCATTGTGGGCCTGGAGCGCTGCCAGCAGGCCATGGACAGGCTGCTCACTGACAGCATGTTCTGTGCAGGGCACAGCACGGCCGCAGTCGACGCCTGCAAGGGGGACAGCGGGGGGCCCTTCACTGTGTCCCACCGCAACACCTGGTTCCTCCTCGGCATCGTCAGCTGGGGCGAGGGCTGTGCCGAGCAAGGGAAATACGGCGTATACACCAGAGTATCCAACTACATCCCCTGGATCAAAGAGGTGGTTGAAAGTGTAACAGATTCGGAAAACTTTTCCATTAACTTTTCTTAATACCACCTCTAAGAACAGGAGCAATTCTATTATTACAGTGTTTCAGCCTATGCCACTATGCCTGCTCCCATCCTTAATGACATAAAATCAACTTGCCCTCAAAGAAATTTTGAACTGCATAAATTGCTCATTTAAGTATTGCTGAGTAAAGTCCTTGTGTATAATAAAGAACTATCTGCAAGTAACAAAGGAGGAGATAACTCTTCTTAATGTGAATCAGGAAGATTTGTTTTAGAGAAAGAAAGCGCTTTCCATGTCTCAGGCCTACCTGTGTTACCACAGACAGGCCCACAGCCCTGTGTGAATTCAGTGCTCACCGAAGGAAGTGCATTTGTGCTAATGGTGTCCATCACAAGATAGTGCTGAACACAGGGAGAGAGCTCTGAAGTTCTGGCACCACGTACAGCTCAGAATACAGATCAGTTTACTAACTTACAGATGTTTTCCAGTACAAAAACCAATGTCTGTACGAAATTGTATATAAACTGAGCAGGACCCTATCTAGCTGCAGGAAGATTAAAGAATTTTGTGGCAGAATTCTGAACAGTTGATCTTTGTGTTTCATGTCAAAAGTTTTGATTTTGTGACCCTTTCTTAAAATTGACTGACATTATGATTACAAACCCTCAGCACTTGTGAAAGTCCGTTCTTACTGTTCTACAACAGAACCTTTGTTTTCCTCAGAGAACAAGCAGTGCTGAGCTACTACAATTAATTTTGACTGGAATAATTTGTATTAGGCCTTGCACAAGACCACCAGGCTCAGTACTTCAGGGAAATGTCTCTCAGGATTTAGAAGAAGCCCCCAGCAACTCCCATAACTGCAGGACCAGACCGTAGCACCAGAACTACAAAAAAATTTGGGGGATGAAAAAAGAATCCATTTTAACCCCTGAACCTTCCAGGCCAGACTCTGGCTCTGAACAGCTCTACACAGTTCGCTTATTTTTCACAGTTGCATCTGCCACTATGGCAGGAAAGAATGTCGTGGCTTTCAAGAAATTAATTAAAACGAAAAAATACCCCAAAACCCTAAACCCCTGAAGGGCTCAGCACACTGAAAACACACACCTAAGGCAGTTACTGCATTATACACATACCTGGAGAAAGCAGGAGTAGAGCTCTTTTGTGCCCCAGCCAGCAGGTGTCCCCCTTCAGTTCTCGCTTCAAGCTGGTGTCCCAGCATACAGCTCCCCTACTGTCACTCCCTCCACTCTCACGGTGGCAAATTTAACATGTGACCCTCCACACACTTGCAATCTCTCCATGACTGGTCCCAGCAGTAACTCAGCCAACACCAGGATCCCCAGAATTACAGACTACTCATTACAGCAAACAGACTCTGCTCCTCTGGCACAAAGGTCACTTCTTTACTGAAAAAATACCAACTGCCAATTACCTGTGCAAAAGAGTCCTCTTCTTGGAGGCAAGCTCAGCAAAGACAGCCATTTTCAGAGGTAGAGGCAAAGAAGCCACAGTAGCAGATGTTACTCTGTTGTCATTCTGTAGCAGCAGGAACAAAGAAACAGCATTATCTCCCCAAACACAAGAACATTCTCCTTTCCACTGGTCAAATAAACTTTTGCAAAGTCACTCATAAGCTACAGTGACATTTTAGCTGGAAGCTGCTGGAATTTTAAGTGGTCAATCTGCTGGCTTTCTCCTGAACTCTACATTAGTATTCATGAAAAGAAAACCTTTAGAGTGGAAGATGGTCAATATTCCTAAATCAAAAGCAATACATGCAGATCTCCAAAGATATCACAACTGATTAATACAGCAATGAATAAAGAGAAAATGGACACAGGTGAACAAAAAATTAACCCCTCAGTTTTTCCACATCCCAGGTGGTCTGTGCATACCTTCTTCTAAGCAATAAACAGGCAGTCCCCTCCCAAAAAAACCCAGAAGATGTTTTATTTTTTAAAGTGTTGCAATACAACAAATACATGATCTATACACAGGACACAACACGGCCAGTTTAAATACAATCAGGAGAAAGGAGTCCCCATATTCACAGTCCTCGGACAACATCTTCTACCAGAACCTGAACCAACAATGTAAGGATTCACTTAAAAAACAAACCAAAAAACCAAACCCACTCCAAACAAGTTAAAAAATTTAAAGGTCTCCAGGGAGTCTGTGGGTGTATTGTCTTACAGCAGAGCTCATGGGGCATTCTGTGAAGGGTCACAATGGCATCTTATTACCCTCAATGCTGATTTTCACTGCATGGGCCGATCTGCTTTTTTTCCTGATATCTGTGAATTTCCGCATCTGTTTGTCCAGTCGACTCACCCCTTTCTTAGAGGTCCCCTGGAACTTAAAAATAAAACTAATAATTACCGCTGAAAAAAAGCAGACGCCCCAGAGGTCCAAGGCAAGCGGCGCATGCAACGTTGCACCTGGGAAAGGAGCTGGGGGAGCCCTTGGGCCCAGCTGGTTTGTCTGTTCTCTTCCCAGAGGGGGAAAATGCTTCCCCCAGTATCTGCAGGGCCCAGGTGAAGGCAGTGGCACTCACAGCCATCACAGTGCAGGGTCAATCACTGTGTAGCTGGATACAGTTTGGAAGTTTTGTATCTACTGGCTGCAGCTGTGTCAGAACCACAGTGCACCACTGTCACCCCTCTGGGGCTTCCTGCAGAAGAGTTACACATGGATACGTTGTGACTAAGGCTGACACATCAATTCCACACTGCCATTGATTTTAAAGGTCAGGGATTAGTATTTAGAAAGCAAGGGATTACTGGAAAAAGGCAGTGTAGGGGGTAGCAAAAAGAAATGCCTAAGCTGACCATACAAGCTATTAGAAGTTACTTGCATTTCATCTCTGTATTTGAACTGCAAATGAAAACCAGGTGGTGCAACAGTTATTCCGCACAGATTAATACAGTGATGCTGTGCTGACACACCACTGAAGACAAACAGCAAGGACCTTCCAAGCCATAACCAGTGCTTCCTAGAAGGCAATTTTCCTTAACTAGACAATAGAAACAGTAAATGATGGAAACATAACACCTTTAAGTTTGGGAGAAACAGTGATATCCACAACATGCTACTTAGTATCTGAAAAACACATCCGTTAGAAACTTGTTCCCATGGCTAAGGCAGGCGCTCTTGACAACGCTGATTTTAAATAAGCTTTATTCATAAAACTGTTCACTGTTCATTGAAATTATAGCTAAAATTTCACAGTGATGTTTAAGAAAATA
Source organism: Eulacestoma nigropectus (assembly GCA_013397775.1). Lineage (NCBI taxonomy): Eukaryota > Metazoa > Chordata > Aves > Passeriformes > Eulacestoma > Eulacestoma nigropectus. The sequence continues at coordinate 369,154 of VZTE01003922.1, forward strand.
TTTTTTTAAAAACAAATAAATATGACGCTTAAACTCAACAGTTATCTATGACTTGTGCTCACCTCTTCCTGTCCCTGTTAGCTTGTGGCAGCCCTGCTCACACTACTGAAATGCAGACCAGGAATTGCCAAAAGAATTCCCAGATTGATGCATGTTCTCCCAACCCACACTCACAGCAGAGGATTCTTCTACCCCGGTCTCATTCTGTACCTCCCATCAACCACCCCTACTGTCTCACATCATTCTACTTCCTTGAATGAGCAGGTGTGAAAACACCTCACTGTGCCCCAGTAAGAGGTCAGCTGCAGATGCCAGCGGGCAGCGACACGAGGTCCTGTACCAACGGCTAAGAATTCCCATGTGTCGCTTCAGGTGAACCGGGAAAACCTAATTGTGTCAGAACAGCATTCAAAACCACAGGTGGTGCAAAGCTGGTTTTGAGCACAGGTACTTTCACTGAACTCCTGTCATTTGGGTACCCTGAAGCTGTGCAGGCAGGAGCCGTGGCAGATGTTATGTGCTAGAGCCTGTTTTCTCCTGTACAAGTTCCCTTGTAGGTCACAGTACAGACATGAGAGAATTCAAGGAGAGTTTTCCAGGTTTAAGTTAGGGTGTACACACTCCTGTCCTGCATGTGCAAACTGCCAACAGCTGGAGCACATGCACTGGTCACACCTCCCTCGAGGGATACCTCTCCAACTTGGGAAGGCAGTGGTATGGCTACAGGGGCATCCTGTTGCCTTCAATGCTGAACTTGATGGCCCGATGCACTTTGCTGAGTCGTTTCTGTTCAGCAAACCGTCTCTTGTGCTTTTCCAAGCGACTAATACCTCTCTTAATAGTCCCGGGCTAGAAACAACATCTCAATTAATGGACAGAAGGAGAGAGAACAGCAGACAGCACAGCAATTGTTATTTCTTCCATTTACATACATTCTACCACGTATATCCCTTTAAAATGAAACTGTATGAGTAGATGGATGAACACATAAAGCAACACAAAGGCCTCCACTGAAGCTGTTCATGTTTACCAAAACCTTGAAGGTTTCCCAAACTGGAACATTATCAGAACATGATACAAAAGCTGGGAGAGATATAAAAACAACAGTGCAGTGACTCAAGTACTGAACTGCAGCCTTAGCTCAAAATGCTTTAAAGCAAGAGCCCTGTACATCACATTCTCATCTGAGAGAGAAGTTCTGTAAAAGTTAACTCAAAAATCTTTTTGGTCAGAGAAGATGTTTTCCTGTGAAAACACGTGATGAGCTTAGAGCAGCCTACTTAACAGAGAATTTACTGTCCACACTCACTAGAAGAGGCCCTTCCTTAAAAGAACTACCCTCCTGTACAGTAACCACCATGGTGATATGGTGACAGAACCCCAGGCTTAGGAACAATCACCAGGACTCTGCCAGTGCTTACCCTGGAGGACTCCATCTCCACGTTCCACTTGGGCCTGACCACATAGTCTTTGTTGGAGGGCATTGGCACCCTCGCACGGGCACAGAACCCAGGGTCCCCGGGCCTGAGAGCCCTATGGAAAAAAAGGATGTGACTGTTATGGACAAATCTTATCCAGAAAGAAGTAAAGCCACACAGCGTGCTCTCCTCTGAAACACACTGCATACCACTGCCTCTAAAACCTCTACACAAGTTCCATAGTGGTAGTGCCACCAAAATACTTCACTCAATTTAAAAAAAAAAAAAATAAAAAAAA